>JAWMAG010000004.1:22337500-22937500 GCA_037013455.1 Ceratitis rosa
ATTTTAAAGCAGCCTTCAACAGCACGAAAAGCATGCCAACACCAGAAGCGCAGTAAAAATTAGGAAGCACCATTCCGGGTTGTTCGATACCAAACGAGGTATCAAACAAGGTGACTCTCAATTGTGTGATTTCTTCAATTTGATACTAGAGAAAATAATAAGAGCTGCAAAGCCAAATGGACAAAAGGTACAATCTCTTAAATGAGTATACAACTTCAGGCGTATGCCGATGATATTGATATCATAGGCCTTAATAAGCACAAGACGAAATATCTCCTGTCATCAAACAAACACTCATCATACTTTTGCCTTGGTACCCACGTCACTGTTGATAGTCATAAAATCAAGGTCGTAGATAACTTCGTCTTTCTAGGGACCAATTATAATGTTAGCCTTGCGATCCAACGCAGAATCATTCCTGACAGCAGGTGCTACTTTGGACTGAGTAGGTAATTGAAAAGTAAAGTTCGCATTCGACGAACGAAAACGAAACTCTACAAGTCTCTTATCGTTCCCGTGCTGCTATTTGGCGATGAACGGTGGACGATGAGGTATACGAGTTAAACGGCGACAATTTTTTTTTTTTTTTTTTTTTTTTTTTGATAATATAAATATCAAGTCTTGTCCACTGTAAGTATGACGAAGTTAGTTCGGTGACGTCGAAATACTTGTATTCTATAAACCTAGATATATACTTAAGAAGCTTGTTCCAACGAAAAATTTGTTTTTAGTTACAATTTTGCATATTTAAATTCACACTTACATATGTATATACATATATAAATGAGTACAAAGTCATTTGTGTATGTATGTATGTAAAAATATGAAACAGAAATACAACATGATTTTAGTTTAAATTTAAGTGCAATATATGTATGTTTTAAAGAGTGTATATATACAACTATAGTAGTATTCATATATAGGAAACTGTGTAAATATCTAACTTCTATATGTGGAAGAGCTTCCTTGAAGCATTCACGTCCTGCATTCCTAAAAGCATTTCACATTTACGAGCTCGCATGCATACTTGCTTTCGACTTACCCGCAATGTTAGCATAAATGTCTCGACTTCCGTTTCGCTTTTTTGCTCGTTCCTAGCAATGCACTTCCTGAAAAGAAAAACAAAGTGTAGGAAGAATATGTGAAAATTGCAGATGCGAAGGTAAAAGAATAAATAAAAACAAGCGAGAGGTGTGAAAATTGTCACAACATTTTCGTATGCGAAATGTTTAAATACTTTTCTGTAAGTAAGTACATATGACCCATGTAGGGAATTAAAGACTCGTGCACATATGTATTCAATGTTCTTTCAACTGGGAGTGATTGAGTAATTTAAAAAAAAAAATTAAGAAATGATTGGAAGAAAATATATGCACATATCACAAGAAGTTTCATTAGAATGCTCAAGATTCCCAAAAGTAATCTCAAGAGACTGAAGGGAGTGGAACTGTCACTTAATAAATCCATATCAAGCATTTCGGACTAATACTGGTGAGCAAGCTAGGTGGAAATCTGTGGAAACTCAATGTAGTTGAGAGGGCGAGGGAAGAGACCTTCCAGTCTCTTTGGTCTAGTGTCCCTTTACGCTGGTAGAAGAAGATGTAAGTTGATACACAGAACCTATTGGATAAACTCATGAAAGAGGTGGTCAAGCTAATCTTACTTTATGGCGCTTTCATGCGACTTACCGCACCTAGAATGAGCGTATGTCAAAACCAATTTAATAGAATGCAGACAGCGGCACTACTCTAATAGCGACCCCAAATTGAGGACGCATTATAAAGCATTGCAGTGAATTCTCTACCAGAGCTTTTGATAAGCAAGGGAAACGTAAACACCATAAGCTCGTATATAACTCAGGGGTTTATCGGGGAAAGATGGTGTTGTTGCTGTTGTTGTTGTTGCAACCGAAAAAACATTCCCTAAATGGTTTTCACAGAGTATTTCAATTGTAATAGCCTCTGGCCGGATACGAATTTGGGTAGTTTCTTACAATCAGTAAATTCTTGAACCCCTAACTCACAGAGGTTGGGTAAGAAGGTATCAGGCTTCGCTGCTGTAAGATCAGTTTCTCAACGAAACTTACTAGATTTTTGATCACCGATTGCAGATGTCTTACCCGCAGATGAATCAAAAATGGGCCCGGAATCTCAGACAACCATTCAAGCTTCCAGATTACTGTGGAAATCTTCGCGGTTAGAAAAGCTGTTTAGATAGCTAACAACGCAGGAAACCACATAAAAATATCAATACTTACGTCGATAGCCAATACCCTCAGAAGCAGGGAGGTGGTAGATGTGACGGTTGCATATAAACTGAGTTCCAGGCCACAAGTGCATTCTGGGAAACGAAATAGTGCTGACAAGCGGATCAGGATGAGATGGAATGCCTCAACGACATGCCAGGAAAACAAGCTGATTTTTTGCTCAAGCGATCTCGAAAAAATTGCAAGGCGGTTGCTGGTGGCTGTAAAGGCAAGTTGCAATCTACTGCCATCAAACGCGAAGAGAATAGGCATGAGTAACGATGGCATATGTAGGAAGTGCAGGGAAGAAGGCTTGAATTAGGCCCTAGAACATCGCCTCTGCTTCTGTCTGGCCTTAACTAGAACTCGTCTTAGAATCTAGGAGCTTCGCAGTTCAAAGAACTAAATGATACCTAGGCTCTTTTAAATTTCACAAAAAGCGTTGACGTTCTAAGTAAGTAGTCATCATACTTCCCAGTTCGAACTTAACTGAAACTCCACTTAGCATTACAAAGGATCAGCAGGCATGACATCCATCCAATCTATTACGTTGAGTTGAATCTCAAGGTACGTTTAATGACGAAACCTTTGTTGCAAAAAACAACACTTCAAAACACCAACGTCCCGTTACGACAAAAACTTTCTCGGGGGCAGGGAGATCAGTAGATAAGACGGCTTTGATAAAGCAACTATTTATGCAAATGTGCAGGGTTCCAAATTTCAAAGGTCAGGGACCGAAAAAATAGTGCTTATGGTTCGATTTATTTGAAATTCGATACCCAGGTAGTTTTTTGCTTAGATTAAGAGGAGGACTATCGCTCTCACCAGACACTCTCACTGGACTAGGGGTCGACCTATTCGAAAAGTCGTATTTATGGTTAGATTTACTTGAAATTCGGTACATAGTTGCCTTATTGCTTAGACCGGAAAGTGAATCAGGGACTAAACTATACGGAAAATTCTTACTGCTAGTTTGCATCACTTAATATTTTTCTTTACGGCAAGTGGATCGATCAATTTGTGAAAAAAGTTACATATTCATGGTTTGTTTTAGTTAAACTAGTGGATGATATAACTAAATGAAGTACTTTTTTTCCTGGAAATGGAACAGGGATCTGGAAACAAGTTCGAGTTGTTAGAAATACAAAGAATATTTAGTTTATGGGAAAGAAAACATCGACAGAATGGCACACATTATAAGAAGTTTCTGCGGCTGCGGATTAGAAGGTCTACTTTAACTCATTGAACTTCATTTTATGATCATAGATCCAAGGCTTACTTCGAGGCATTAATTTTGTGGCCGGTTCTGCTGGTTTTGAATTGATTTCTACCACCATCTGACACTACATAGAATGGGTCACATAACAACCGACCAGCCTAACCTAATCTACAATCGTTATTTCATGTAATTTAAATTTAGACGCCAGTTATGTAGTAGTAGTAGTAGTAGTAGTATTCAGCTTTAAGTTTCCTGCCGGGTCTTAAGTATGCCGTTTATGCGAGTAGTTTACCTATATTATAAAAGCGGAAAAGTTGCATGCTTGAGAAAATCAAGTGTGTTTACTTTTTCTTTTTTTGCAGAAATGAAACGAAGCACGCATCAGAGATGCCAACGATTTATCCAACAATACTGTTAGTCAGTGGCAACAGTCAAGTTGATTCGTTACACGTCTTGCGCTCTGCCGACAGCACTATTTGCTCTATGTTTTTGTCAGCAAATATGTTTATTGTAGCTAAGTTTATATGCATTCATTGTAAACACACATATTATTGTTTTTTTTTTTATGCGAGTATGTCCATATGTACATAAGTAATTGGAAGGCGAATCTCTAGCGTGCTAAATGTTTTTTTATTTTATTTCCTTTTTTTAAACCTTCATCGCGTAGAAACTTGAAAAAACCGAATGAAATGAATGGTTTTTATATGAGAATGTGGAACCAAAAACTAATCAAAGTAAATGGCAACTTTTTTACTCGAAATTTTATAGGTGTTATCGATATTTTATTTCTTGTTTCAAGATTTTTTTTGAGATATTTCAATTTTTGAAACAAACTAATGTTATTACATGAATTTAGTGTACGAGATGTGTTCAAAAAATAATGTAAATTTTAATTTTTCTCAAAAAATATTTAATCATTCATCAATTTGAAGGAGGAAGCAAGCTCTGCGTTATTTTTAAATCCCTGAAGTAGTTTCGATATTATCTTTTTACTATGTCCTTGAGCTAAGGCGAATGAAAAAGTGGGCTAATGATGCTGGATTAGGCATCAATACATAGAAAAAAGAACTTGTTCTCTGAACTAAGAAATAAATCATTTAAAAATGTTCAGCACCAATGCTCTTAGGAACGGAGCCCTGTACAATATTGAGTCTGCAAAATATCTGGGATTCATTCAAGCTGGTCACAGAACTCGGAAAAAAGGATGCATAAGACATCTATCGTAATCTATACTTGCAAAAGTACAATAGGCCAGACCACGTCACATTACAGTTGTTAAGCCTATACTTCTCTATGGAGTTATAGGTTCGTGGCAAACACTAGAGAAAAAAAATCGACCACACATGAGGCTGTCAATTGTCGCAGCTCAATGGTGCTCTCTTTATCTGGAATCTGTAAAAGTAAAATCGAAACCCGTAGAGAACTGTCGCAAATCACTTATCGTGTTCTCTTTGAACCTGCTATGGGTAATGAGTCGCCGAACGATCTTGCAAGGAAGTACAATTCCATCGTCGCAAAACGCCACCTTGGGTATCTTTACTCTGGAAAAAGGAATAAGTCGTGCATATTTTTTTCACCTAGTGAGACATCTTTTCGTGAATTTTCGCTTGAAATAATCTGGGAGGTCTCCACAAAACTTCCATTAAGAGTCTACCATCATTGAGATGCTCCATTCATAGAGCTTTTTAAAGATTCACCGTGGTTGTGACGAAATCTGGGACAGCCACAAGCTGTCTAATATCCAGTCTAACGAAAGAAACACCTTCCTTCAACTTTTCCGCAGAAAGGCCTGAAATCTTTAACTATTAAATATTTAAAGCCAAATGCATCTCTTGGATATTTTTTACAAGTTGCTTCATCGATCCCAGCATTTTGTTCAAAACGCCCTTACTCAAAGACATTGAGATAAATCTATCTACTAAGATAGAATACTTAGCCAAAATCTTAGATAGCAAACTCACATGGAACCGGAACAAAGTAGAAAGCAGTAAGAAAACTATGACCGCACTCTACGCCTGCAAGGCGGCGATCGGTAAAATATGGGGAGGAAGGCCACTTATAACTGACTATACAAAGTGGTAATAAGACCCATACAGAGTAGCTGGTGATCAGCATAAGACTATATGCGAAATATATGCCGCACATCATAGGGAACTGCGTGCCGACAAGCTGGCTAGAAAGGAAACAGTCATAATCACGGTAAACTTTTTTCTCTTCTCTTCTCTTTTTTCGACAAAGTGGCTGTTAAGACTAACCTTCACCAGAAAGCCAACAGCAGATAGCAGAATGAAACTATGTGGCCAGGCAAAGTGAACAGATCTAAGTTTTTACACTTTCTAAACAGGACTTGCATAATTCATGGTAGAAGGATACGCTGCTTAAATCCATTATCCTTTTCACGATAATTTTTTCTTCAATTTCCTTGCAGAGCTTGCATCTGGACGCATCAATTATCTCATGAACTTAATAAAACACACCAAGTGCTTTGAGCATCTGGAAATAAGAGAGGAATCTCTTTCACAGGCCCAACATAGGTATCACAAAGGGCCAGTACACCGAAGGGCGCTTGATAAGGGTTCCGTGATCGATTAACCTCTTTAACTAACTAAATGCATTCATCGCACCAGCTCGTGCTCTTGGGATCAGGATTAGCGCCCAAATCATTTAGCTCAAGTCGCTCATCGTTCCCGCCCTGCTATATGGTGCGGAGGCATGGAGGATGACAACTTCTGATAAGCCGGCGTTAGGAGTTTTCGATAGAAAGGTTTTGTGTAAGTTAATGGTCCCCTACGAGTTGGGAACAACGAATACCGCAGCCAGTGGAATGGTGAGCTGAACGAGATAGTCAACGACATTGACATAGTTCAGCGAACCAAGAAACAGCGGCTGCGCTGGCTAGGTCATGTGGTCCGGATGGATAAGAATACTCCAGCTTTGAAGGTTTTCGATACAGTACCCGCCGCTGGAAGCAGAGGAAGAGGAAGACCTCCAATCCATTGGAAAGGCCAGTTGGAGAAGGACCTGGCTTCACTTGGTATTTCCAAACCTCGAAAAGAAGAATTGAATGTCGCAATGTTGTTTGCTCTAGTATTTCTTGATTGCTTCCGTTTTGAATAAAAGTAACAATTATGGCTGTGATTCTTATGCTAACGCCAATATAGAGCATTCGTTCGTATAAGCCGAGAAAAATTCAAATTTTCTATATTTTTTTCAACGTTCCTTGTGTTATTTTTCAACTTTTTATTGTGGCGTTTTCTTACCTTATCGTTTGGTAAACATGTTCTGCCATTGTGACATCTCCACAAACGTAAATGTGACCTTGCTCCTCCACAATCAGCTTATAAAGTGAACTGAATTCCTTTTCAATCAAATCCTGTACATAAGTCTGAAAGAGAAACAAAAAAGACTTGGTTAAATTCGGTTGCAACCGAACATTACATACCCTATTGTTTTGCGGTAGTACGAAAGAAAACCGAAAAATATGGCTGGTTACGCCTCACAAATTGGAATAAAATAAAATCACAAAGAGGTTAGGGGTAGTCAGAATGAAAAAAATAGATATCTTCTCCTTTGCATTTTTTTTTTTCAAATAATACCTGAAAAATACTTTTCGAAGATTTTAAGTGACACCGATAAATATTTACATTTCGTATTATTCGAAATTTAACAAAAAGTTCTCGGTTTTCTCGAGACTCGGGGACGACTGTAACTCGAAAACCGCTCAGTAGATTTCAAAGAAATTTTCAAAGTCTTTAAAAAATCTAACAAACTACCAGTGTTTGATGAAAAGATTTTTAAATATGTTTTTTTTTTTAAATTTCGATTTCTCATAAAAAGATAAACTGTTGATTGAAAATGAGTGGCTTATTTTTCACAAAAATCCAAAATATTCTTTGAGGTCAAAGTTTTTCATTTAAAAAAAATCGATCAGGCCCTAGATATCACTATACGAGTACCTCAGCAACTTGTCTGTCTGTTTGTTCGGGATAAATTCAAAAACTACTGAACGAATTTTCATAAGGTTTTCACCCATATGTAAATTGATTTCTGAGGAAGGTTTGTGTAAATATATATTTTGCCTAATTTTTTTAAAAAAATTGTTATAAATCTACCTTAATATGTAAAAGTTTTCATGTTTTCAGCATTTTTTTAGGCTTTTCTCAAAAAGTAATCAAGCCATCTTGATGAATTCTTTAGAACAAAGTATTTAACTTTTTTTATCTTTTGAAATTGAACCCTTTTTCGTTGAGGTTAAACCTTTTGGAAGACCCCAAAATAATGCAAGCATAAACCTATTCGTTCGCCAAATGAATGCTACAGCGAGGCTTGTTTTGTATTTTTGTTCTGATTTTGTTTTGAGCCACGTTCATTTAAAAAAAAACGCGCTCTTTCTCAAGCTATCCCTCTCTCCCCCTACTGAATTGCTTTATACAGAGAATTATTGCTTTTGGATAAGAGAAAAATGAATAAAAATATCTCTATGTAGAAATGAGTATCAAACAATTCAAACCCTTTCTAAGTTACCAAAATCTATTAAAAAAAAATAATTTTAGAAAAGGATATATGATTACTACCAACTTACTTTTGGTATGTTGGGCTCCCGTGAAAGTGCCAAAAAAACGCGATCCAAAATTTTATCATTCAACATTTGTGCCTTCTCATCAGCATACAGATCGACAGCACGATTGCGGCAGCCGAAGAAGAGCCAAACTTTCGGTAACGGTACATCCGCATTCATCTCACGCAGCATCTCAAATTCCTGCCAGAAAGACCGGAACGGCGCAATACCCGTACCAGGACCAATAAGAACAATAGGACGTGCATGTTCGGCGGGTAAATGAAAGCTGGGCGCGCTACGCACAAACATATGCAATTCATCGGTCTCGTGAAGACCAGCCAAGTAGTTTGAGCATACGCCATAACGCTCATCACCATTACCATCCTCTGAACGGTAACGTACAATGGCTACCGTCAAGTGAATCTCGTTGTTGACTTTTCGTGGTGATGATGAGATCGAGTAAAATCGTGCTTGTAACGGCATTAGGTTGACCAGCACAAGCGTTGCGGGTGGTTTGCATGAGGGAAATTCTGCAAGCACTTCCAATAAATGCGGCAAACGCCAGTGGCGCCAATCCTCATAGGCTGACGAATCGGTGGCCAGCAATTGTAAACGTTCCTTATCCTGATTGTCACCACAGAATCCGGAGAGTAAAGTGAGCATTTGACGTGTTGGTGGTGTGGTCACATCAAAGAAACGTAAGAGTAGATTTCGCACGGAATCCGGTGGCACTTTGTCGTGCGATTCCCACAGTTTGAATATGCCGTTCGATGTATGCTTCTCCTTGAGCAACTGCAATTGCAATACTTCATCTACATCCTCTACACCAGTCAAGCGTTTCAATATGCCATCAACAATTTCTGCCCGATTAGCGGGGAAAATACCAACATGATCACCCGGTTCATACTCCAAGCCAGGCGCATTGATTTTTAAGAGTATTGTAGTCTTCTCGCCGTTACCGGTGTTGGTAAGATTGAGTGGTGGCTCTTTAATTTGGCAACAATATACTTTCTTATTGTGGAATTTGGAAAGCAACTCTTCCAGGGAGCCACGCGTTTTTGATGGCACCAAGCGTACGGTATTCACTGTGAGCGACTCATTTTGTAAAGCCAGTGAGGCATCCGATAAACTTTCTTCTGGATCTAAACAAAAAGTTTCGCAGGCGAGCTGCAATTGTAAAGACATTACGTAGAGGTGAGATTCATCCACTTACTTCAAATTTACATACATATTTATATGAAGAAAATATATATAGGCACAGATAGTGAAATGTAACTCACCTTAAATACCTCTGGCGCCCATCTACGGAAAGATTGCTCTTGACCACACATTTCATCTCCATATGCCATCTTTAATAGACGTTCACCGCCTAATTCACCCAGTACATTGTCCACATATTGACCAAAAGCGCAAAAGTTTGGATAAGCCGAGGAACCCAAAGCAAACACTGCAAATCTGAAAGTGAAATGTCCAAGAAAAGACAAATTAATGTTTAAATTCCAATAAATAAGACGAGTTCATTCAGAAGATGCTCGATACAGGTCGCGATAAGAAGGCTTGAAGCTAAGAGCCATAGTAGTTTTGAAAGAAGGTCAATATACCCGTCAAAATACCTGTCGGTATCTCATCCTGTAGCACTGTAAAGTTGAGCAGACATGCCTGTGAGCGGCTCAGTCTCTACCAGGTGTCTGCAAGTACATATACTACATGCCCAGAATAACTTTATATTATCTAGCAGCATGGAGCTTAGGTTGAACTGACTGACCCATCGGGTCTCACATAGACGATAATCCGTCTTCTATACTACTAAGCTTCACTACTACATACACGCTTATTATCTCTCCTTTCTCTAGTCTGAAGAACACTGCTGTACTTTTCGCAATTGAGGTAAACGTTTTGGACACTTGGCCATTGCCAGTTGAAAGTCCTTTAGACTTTATGCCGAATGTAGGAGACTCACAGATTTCGTGCTCAACTGTCTCCATATATTCCCTAAATTTCCTCCACTTGTTGTCCCAAATCAGACATACATATATATGTATATTGAAACCATGGAACGTTGAAGTCCTACCAGCAGCGCCGAATCCGTTCCCTTTCTTCTACTTTATTGGCGTTGGCACCGGTTACGCGATTATAGCCGAACAATATTAGCACTCCATTCATCACTTCTTTTCCCCGTTGGATATACCAAGTAGAGCCAGGTCCCTCTCTACCTGGTCTTACCAACCGAGTGAGGTCTTCCTCTTCCTCTCCTTCCACCGGCGGGTCCTGCATCGAAAATATTCAAAGCTGGAGCATTCTTATCCATCCGGACCACATGGCCTAGCCAGCGTAGCAGAAATTCGCCATGTGATTCTCTTCGGGTTTCGGCGTAATAATTTAGAGCCAATACAAATATTCAGTGAATGCCAAATTGCATATGGGACGATTGCACCGTCTTTAAGGACTATTTCTAAGTGGTTCCGAAGATTCCAGACCAGACATTTTTCCCGAGAAGGTCGACCAAAATCTTCCACTGATGACGTCACCCACGATTGACACAAAAAATCATTGCTAATGAATTGAGCTTGAATACCATGGCTGTATCGCGAATATTAAGTAATTATCTGGGATACACGAAGAAATCTGTTCGATGGGTACCACGAATTTTAAATGAGGCCCAAAAAGAGTGCATTTTGTTTAATTTTTCCTAAACGATTTCGAAAATGGACTAGTGACGAAGCTTGGTTCTATAATTACGATCTAGAAACCAAACAGCAGTCCATGGTATGGAGCCCAACACAAGCATACCCACCCGTAAAATCTAAGCAACAAAAACTAACAGCAAAAGTAATGATGTCAGCTTACTTCACCCGATCTAAAATCGTAGCTGCTATTCCACTGGGAAACGGTCAGACGGTAACTGCAAAATGGTACACCGAAGAGGCTTCGTAAAACAAAACAATTGTTGGAAAACAGGAAGAAAGACGATTTACGGCGCTACTTTTTACATCATGACAATGCGCCATCCCACACTGCTGAAATAACAAGTAATTTTACTGCGATCTCTGGGATCGAAAAAATACGTCCAGCACCATATTCCCCTGATATAGCACCTTGTAATTTCTGGTTATTTCCAAAAATTAAAAAAAAAAATTAAAAGGAAAGGTCTTTAATAGCAACGAGGAGATAATTAATGCTGTAAATGCTGAACTTGATAAATTTAAAAAGCAAGATTTTGAAGACTGTTTTCAGAAGTAGATCTATAGGCTTAAGAAATACATTGGAATCAATGGTGATTATGTAGAGAAGATAGAAAAGGACAAAAATTACGAATAAATGCAAAAAGTTTTTTTTCTGGTCAACTTAACCAAAATTTTATTAATCCCCTCGTACATACATATATTTTTTGTCTGCTAGTTTTGCCCGTACATGCCCATCATACATACGAGTACATACATACATACTAAGGCAACACGATCAATGCCCAGCACATGCCACTATACTCA
This sequence comes from Ceratitis rosa, assembly GCA_037013455.1. Classification (NCBI taxonomy): domain Eukaryota; kingdom Metazoa; phylum Arthropoda; class Insecta; order Diptera; family Tephritidae; genus Ceratitis; species Ceratitis rosa. Next base: position 22,349,011 of record JAWMAG010000004.1, read on the forward strand.
CGCCTCATATTAAGTGCCCACTAAGTTTAGACTTCGCAGTAGCATCATAGTTCGCCCATGTATATAGGTACGTACATATATATGTAAACAAGAACAGACAAATATCCAAAGAGTTGAAAAAATAATGTTAATTTTTATACTACCATAATGCACTAATACCCTGTATAATTGTAAGTATTTTGAGTCATAGAAGTAACAATGCATATACTCGTACATAAATATGTATACATACATATGTAAATAAGTATGTACATTAAGTATTAAGTGGTTTATTATCACACTAGCGCGCATCTATTAAAAAGTGTAGAAGAGGAAAAAATACTTCAGATTTCACAGTGGAGTAGAAATTAATTAAAACTATAAAGAATTTATTCGTAGAAATGTTGCTTAGACCCCAGATGACAAACTCCAGTAGTTCTAGAATATTACACCAAATTTTATATTTAAAAGCTGCTTGTAAATACATAAAGGGTGTTTTTTTAGACATGAACATGGACTCCTTGGGGTCTTCTTCACTGCTCTGCTTCACAACAGCAATAGCGTCTTCGGTGCGCACTATGCGGCATATCTGAGGATGTGGCTTGCTGACCAACTCCGAAAAAAGTATTGCCGCATTGAAAACCACATGTCAAAAAAAACACCCTTTAGATATATGTAATTGTTGCTTTGTAACTGCTGATGCTATCTTCGAGCGAGCTCCTCTAGTATGCGTCTTGATGATTTTTCAACAAATAGAGGTACCTGCAGTTTATTCCAGCCGATACAGCAGTTTTGTCGTGTCAAAAATACACTCGGCGGGACATTCCCTGGCGCATTTAGAAATATTAATTTTCAGTAATTTCTGGCTGCAGATCGGACCCTCACTTTATTTACATCTCAAAGTCAAATATTGTTGCACAAATTGTTTTACCCCTCTGTAAGAACTTTTGCTTGCTTTCCCTGCTCTAACTTATCACTTTTCAAATAAATATAAATTTCTTAATGAGGCACAAATCAAATCGTTGTTTAGTTCCTTTGCAAAAGTCAATATGCAAAAACCAATTTTACTCGCCACTCCTTTCTTGCTGCTTGCACTTGTAGAGTTTTCTCATCAGCAAGCGCCGATTGTAGAAACTACACTTGGTAATATACGTGGCAGTGTGTTGACAACGCGTAAAGGACGAGATATCTACGCCTATCGTGGTATCTACTATGCAAAACCACCGACCGGATTGCGACGTTTTGCAGCACCTGAACCAGTTGAGCCATGGAACGATACCTTAGACGCATTGACCGATGGTCCAATATGTCCACAAGGTGGCCTAACTGAGGGTTTGATTGAGGATGAGAATTGCCTCTCACTAAATGTCTATACCGCCAATGTAAATGCAACAAACCCCGTCATAGTTTATATACATGGCGGTGCAAATGTATATGGGAGCGCAAATAGTGAATATGGCGCCAGTCCAAAGAATTTACTGGATGAGAATGTGGTGTTGGTCGGTATGGACTTTCGTTTGGCTGCCTTTGGCTTTTTGAGTACGAGAACGTATGAGGCAAGTGGAAATTATGGTTATTTGGATCAAGTGTTGGCGCTCAAATGGGTGCAAGCGCATATAGAAAATTTCGGTGGTGATCCCACGCGGGTCACTATACTCGGCTTAAGCGCTGGCGGCATGGCAGTCACACTGCATTTGGTATCACCCATGTCGAGTGGACTCTTTAGTGGCGCCGTTATAATGAGTGGCAGTGCGACACATCATTATCACATAGATAATGTATATTGGAGTCGAAAATTAGCACACGAACTCGGCTGTCCAAGGTTTAATACAAAATATTTACTAAATTGCCTGAGACAGGTTAGTTGGCAGCAAATAGTTAATGTGACGGAGGGTTGGAATACGTATAATCTTCCGCAAATAAAGTGGAATTATGAAATTGATGGCACATTTCTGTTGGAACATCCCAGTGACGCGATTCGCAATAACAGATTTCATCGTGTACCAATAATCGCTGGTATAACTTATAATGAATTTGACTTTGCTATACAAGGTGAGTGGCGCATACGTGTATGTGCACACAAGTGTAAAAATAAGAAAGTTTAAATAAATGTTTTTTTTTTTAGCAAAGGAAAATAACACCGATCTGCTTGATGATATCAACGAAAATTTTGCTCTTTACGCACCGGAGTTATTGCAACTTAACGGTACAGATGAAAGCAGACAAAACAAAACAGGACGTATACGTAGCTTTTATTACAACACAACAGACATTTCTAAAAACAATTTGATTAGTTTTGGTCAAATGCAATCGGACGGTATCATCGGACACGGTGTGCACAGATTAGTAGAGCTGGCAAGGAATTTCACAGACGTTTATTATTATCGTTTCGATTATGTTGGAGAGAAATCACAATTTCCTGATAGCTTGGGAAAACCTCAAGGTATGTATGTACTAGCATATACGAGTACTTTGTCATTCCATATTGTATGTTGGCCTACAAGTTGGCTGAAACTCTGCCAAACAAAAAATTTAATATTTTTTTACCTATTTTTTTTTTTTGTTTTTTTATTCCAGCTCATGTTCCAAAAATAAAATATAAAGTTCCAATATCTTTATGATTAGTTGAAAATAGCCATTTTTTACCTATTTTTTTTTATATCAAAAATAAGTTTCTTATTCCAAAGTTATTATTAAACAAGGCGCTATTTGGCAAAAAACAAGAAAGAATGATGTCTTCTACCATGCCGTCTTTATCCTTTATGATTTTTGGTAACAATGTTGACTTCGATATACATATGTACATATGTAGAATACCAAATATCACGCTCTTAAATGTCCTTTTGACAGAGTTTTAAATAAAAAATCTTAATGTTAAATTTGGAAAAATTCGGCGAAAATTCAACGTTTGTTGAGAAAAGGTTGACTGCGAAAAAGGCAGCGTTACTAAATTCGCCGTCACTGTATTGTAGTATGAAAAAGTACTTCAAATGATTTCTAAGTTTTATCTGATTGAGACACTCAAAGTGGTTGACACATTTCATGATTCAGCAAGACAATTTCTTACCTCTTGCCAAACATTTTAGTCAAATTTGCTAATCGTATTTTAATTTTAAAATCTGAAACTACGTTCTTCAATATGTATTAGGTCTAGTAACAAGTAATGCATTATTTTTACATTGATTCAAAGGCTTTATTTACCATAATTAGACTAATCCGATTTATGTCAAACAGGCGCCATTTTGCTTGATAACGTTTTGCAATTTTGAAGGGAATATCATTATGCCTCTCTCATGGAAATCCCTGTCTACAATTGGCAAACAATTTTTTACAATCGATTTTCACAGGCTTCTTCTTCTTCAGGCCAATTCTTCACCAGCCAAATCACTCGCCATAGATAGGTACAGATGGTAATCACTTGAAGCGAGGTTTGGCCTAAAAGGTTTATGCATTCACTTCCCAACTTCCAAATCAAGCTCTTGGAGTTTCTGAAGAGTCACTACTGTCCTGACGAAAACACATTGCCCTTCCAGCTGGACGCTATTTGGTGATTGCTTCCTTCGGACAGTCCACTTGCTGACAGTACCGGTCCGAATTAAAAGTTTAGCCGTAAGGTAACAGCGAAGAGTGTCGTAAACATATAACAAAACAATTTTTGTTGTAGTCTGATTTTATTGTGTACACGAGTACCCAAAAATAGTGGAAAAATTCTCAAAGAGATAATTTAATCGACCAACAATCATGTTCTCAAGCACGTCATTGATCACTTTTCTAGTTTCTTTATATTGCGCTAAGTATTTATGGGCATACATGCTACTTTGCCAACCGCTGTTAATCTTATCTCTAAAAAAAAAAAACAAAAATGTATCTATATTTTCAATTATTTTTAAAAAAGCTAAATTTATGCTTCTACTCTATTCTAGGAGTTTGCCATGCAGATGATATAATTTATATTCTGCCCATAACAGGCTTCAGTGTGGAGAATAACTCCACGGACATATTTATGGTAGACCGTATGATCAATGTTATTGCAACATTCGCTGCAAATGGGTAAGCAAGGATTTCAGCGGATTACCTCATATTATATTTAATATTAATTTTATTTATTTACATCTTTCCTCTAGCAAACCGCCTGTAATTGAAAATATTACATGGACACCATCTACTGCCAACGAGCTTGTGGTTTTATACAATAACAAGTATCCATTTATAAGCAATCCCTTTTATGTGGAACGTTATGCAATGTGGGATGAATTATTCCCTCTAAAGGAAAGTGCCGCAAAAGCTGTATTGCCCACCGTTGCATTACTCATCTTATCGGCTAGTCGTTATCTAGTGCTGTAAACAACTTAGTACGAGAAGTATGAGGAGTAACATAAAACGATTTAATACAAAGCAAAGCTACGTTCGTAACGATAAATTTTACGCTGACAAAAAATTTTAATCGATTCGGTTATCAAAATAAATTTTATTTCATTTTTACACAAAAGGAAAAGCTGTCGTTAATGTTACATCGTTAACAGACAGTGTTAAGCGTTGACACTGAAGTGTGCTGTTAATATCATAACAGGCAGCTATTTTAAAATTAACGTTAACTCTAAGCTGGTGCGGTTCAACAATAACAATTTCTTTTCGTTTCGATAATATGGCGCCGAAACAAAGCAAAATCCTTTCGGAAAGGTTATTTTTCATATTAACAAAACAAAATGGTCTCGTTTCATTAGTTGAGAATCTCTGATACAAAATGTTTAAATTCTCAAAATATTACGCTTAAATATGAAAAGTGTTATCTTGTGTAGTTATGATTATAAGATAAATATATAAAATAATTTTCAACATAAATTAAAATCTTTCTACAAAAATTACAATTAAATCTAAATATAAATTGCTTTAAAACAATCAGCAGACTGCGTACTTAATTTCATTACCACAATAAGGGGAAATATTTATTAAAAAATGTATTTAAAAGCTTTGAAAATTCAAAAACATATTCTGGACATACATACATATTTTGGCTTTTGAACTTTTGTTCAATTTATATAATAATAGATATTGTATACGAAATAATAATAAAAGGTCCTAATTGAGATTCAATTTGTGCAAATATTAAATTGCTCAGTACATATACATATATTGTATGTATATACGTGTATAATTGGTGCTTTTTTAACCGCTTAAGCGATTTTCGGCCGAGCTCCTCATCCAATTTGTAGTTTTGCGTCTTAATGTTTTTCCAACAAAATGGAGGAGCCTTTATTACATGTCCGAAATACACTCGGAGGGGTTGTCAAAGTTAACTTAATTTTTTATTTAAAGTCATTTTCTATAACTTTTGGATATTGGTCCTACCAGGATTTGAACTCTGGCCTTTCGAATGCCAGTACGCAATGCTAACCACCGCCGACTACCGCGGACGCAAATTGCTCATTATAATGGGTGTTTTTTAAGACGTGTGTTTTTCATTCAATTCATTGCAGAAAACTTTTGATAACCGCATAATCTCGCATTATGGGCCTGTGTTGTGGGCTCAAAGATCTTGCGGCTTAACACCGTAGATAAACCCTAGGCAATTGAAGCCTTGAAAAAGAATTTGGCGTGTTGTTGTTGACATCCGACCCCAATTGCTGTAAAAAGGAATTTATTCGAGCCAGCTGCGTTGGTAACTTACCCGAAATCTTTTGTAAATTTTTTTGACTATTTGTACGTTTTCTTGACTTGGTTTACATTGAATGGTGGTATGACCAAATGAGTGCCGTAAACGCTGTCAAAATTCAGCCAAGTATTAACCAAGATAACAATATCAAGGAGGCAAATAGATTGATTGAATAGAAGTTTTGCAGTACTTCAAGTGCTTAAGGTATAGGTACATATACATACTACGTTCCGGTATCGGTATATTCTGTTTTGACGGGTCTCACATATAAATACTCTATAAGATTACGAGCTCTAGCGGGAGTGGTATTTTTTTATTCTTTCTTTTTAGCGAGTTGAAACAAAATGTTCAACTACTTTTCAAGTTCAAATTTGATTAAAATCAAGGGCAACAAATCCTCACTCTGCAAAATTGATTCGTATAAAGACTCAGACGAAAAATATTAAAAAAGAAATAAAAACTCGGAACTCGCTATCGTATTTAGGAAAATTACATGAAAATGAGTGCCTAACATTTATATATTAGTATACATACCTCACATTAGACAATGGACCGAAATTCTCCTCCGTAAAAGTGTCGGACGTCGAACCGCGTAATGAATCCCAACGATCGATTTTCTTCACTTGTTGTAAGGGTAACTTAATTAAATCTTGTCTTGAGCTAGCTTTCATAAAGGATTTAGATGAGCTAACGCCGATGCTGCAAAGAGAACAAGTAATTACATTCGAAAATTATTTTTATAATTATTTTAAAAATTATTAATTTACATACTAAAGTAAAAATTATAACTTTTAGGTTTGAAAGATTGTTTGGTTAAAAAAGAAAGCAAGCATTAACGTGACAGTGCGGAGTTTGACATCAAAAGCTTATTCTAGTGGCAAAAAAGGATTACATATTGCCACGGATATCGCTGACTGCTACTTCAATGATGGACTCAAAAATATGTATTTTGAAAATTATAAAGGTTATGGGAATGGAAATTTGTTCACAAAGTTAAAATTTTTGTGTTGAAATCGATGCTAAGCACATTCAGTGCTGAACGGAACCTATATACGTCCAGGAAGAAAAATAAAAAAGATTATATAAATCCAGAAGGACTTCTTTATGGTGCTGGCAGTGCAGATTAATTGTAAAAAATTTTAATAACAAAATTTTTTCACTTTTTCTCTAAACGATTTTTCTGAAATCGGCACGCAGTACACGAGTACTCAAATTATTTTCAACAGTTTTAAACGTTTTTTCCTACATTTACTTAAGTAAACATTTCGAAGAGACATACGTTGAGGATTTTCGATAACCTAATTTAAACAATTGTTACAAAAAATGTCTTAGTGTACATAGTATATACCTACATATGTATGTAGGTATGTAATATTATTTTTATGTTGCCTTCTGATTTTAAAAAATTACTTAATATAGGGTAAAAATGTACTATTTATTTGTTCCAGAAACATATCCAGTACTTGATGAATTAATTAGTAATGCCGTGAGCTATTTACACGATTGAAATTGATAAAGATTTTTTTGTCGAAAAAATCTCAGCTCGATAATAGAACAAAAAACATAATGATCACCAATTGAAAAAATATCCACCAAGTCCATTTGCACAATACATACATATGTTAACTGCTTTTTTTGCGTTTTTTGCTGCCTGTCTGTTGTAATGCAACGCAAATATACACGAATAGTACTTTAACCATGATTATATATTTTTTGTTCATTTTTTTCTTTGAAGAGTTTATAATTGTCTTTAGTTTTTTTGTTAATCGGTCTACACTGCCGCTTCTTTTTAAGGCCTACCAAAGTTAAATAGTATGAGGTCGTTTTTGTTTAAAGTTCAGTCGCCAATGATTTACTGGTAAGGAAGTTATCCGTAGTAACATTTCTGCCTTTTCCAATATAGGGTTCCATAAGTTTTAAAATGACATACTGAGAAATTTCGATGGTCGCATTTCATCTTTCCCTAAATAGGGATATCCGTTACCCAATTTTTGGAATCAAAATCTGCTGCTGACCAGAATTTAATTCCAAATTTATTAGGCATATTCTTTATATGTATATTGAGTAAACTTACAACGCGCTTTAGCAGGAAACAACTGTTCATCGACTGTAATAGTTTTCTCGGTCTTATAACATGCTTGAGTATTTTCAATAAACTTGTTTAAAATATCTGATATAAGCGCGAATTTCCCACTATTCGGACCATAAATATAACAATTTTAAACTTTTGGCTTCATAAGCAGCACGAGCAAAAATGCCAAGAAATGCGTAAAAGTATTATATAATCGGTCATTAAATCGCTGAAAATTATCCGAAACGCACTACTTACTTGATTCATAATAATATTACGTTTAGCTTAAGCAGTAGGTCACGACGCTTCCTAAACACTTATAGCGTTGGCATTTACCAAAACAAATACTGTAAAATGTGCTAAGGGGAAGTCTCGAATTTAAAAATTCGACTGTATATATAAATCCAACCAGTATTGCCCATTGAGTTCAGGAAAAAAAGTCACACATTTTGAACTAGCTAGTGGTACTGTAAGTGAAAATATGATATAATTTATACTGAAAATAGTCATTTGACCAATTCTGATAGTTCTAGTGTTAATGCTAAAAGGTTAGTGAGAAGTCGTCAAAGGTGTTCACATAAAAATTAAAATCACAACGCACAATGGGGTAAAAGTGCTTAAGAAAAGATACGGCGTCTTACAAAAGGATTCAAGACCGGAGCAAACCAGATATGGTTACACCGAAACCCCACGGAAAAAGATGTTCCATTACATAACTATGAAGAGGTGCGAATAGCGATTCCCCATTTAAAGAACAAAACAGAACAGTGTGCTTTCTTTAATTTATTGCCGGAAAAAATAATACGAGCTACAAAGTTTAATAGAGAAGATACAATCTTCTATAAGAGTATGGTCGTGAATGAGGACACGACGAAATATCTCTCTTCATCAAACAAACAGCCCGTGCACTTACGTCCATGCTCCTACGTCACTAAAGATAGTCATAACTTCGAGGTCGTAGATAATTTCGGCTATCTTGAAACCAGCATTAACACCAACAACAATGTCAGCCTGGAAATTCAATGCAGAATCACTCTTACCAACAGGTGCTGCTTTGGACTGAGTAAGCAATTGAATAGTAAAGTCCTTTATCGGCAGCCAAAGACCACACTCTGCAAGCCAACGGTGATAATATCTCATAATAAATTCAGCGAAAGAAGAGACGGCGGCTACACTGGCAAAGTCATGTGGTCCCAATGAGTGAAAGAACTCTAGAAAATTTTGCACCACCCACCCACCGTTTGAAACAGCAGAAATGGAAAACCAGGCCAGATGAAGAACGACCTGGCTGTAGTTGGTATTTCCAACTGGCGCCAAACAGCGAAAAGAAGGAATGAATGGCCAGCAGTTGTTAACTCAGTTCTAATCGCGGAAGAAGTGTCTACATCGAATTTTTGATACTCAGCTTTAGTAAGCTGTAGTCTCCCTCAATTTTTGAGTCTAGCATCCATACCAGGTAAATGAATTTGAAGGTGAAATTTGAATGAATAGTTTAGGTTTTATTGACCAGGCACTTTCCTCACAAAAGTAAATATGTATTTTATGTGTGTCCTTAATAAACTTATTTATATCTTATACCGTCTTTACTTTGAGAGAAATTCTTACGCATACAAAAAAGCACTTCACCACCTCTCTAAATGCCACTTAAGTGATGTTTTAAGAAAATGTTTGTTGATTTTAAATATGTCCATATATATACATATATATGTATGTACATATATGATAGCAATTCAATGGCAACTTTCCTACTGTAGCAGCAATCGATTGTAGTGTGATGTGCTGTAAAAATATACCTGTTGTATGGTGAGATACTTGGCGGCCTCTCATTTATATAAGAGAGAATAAGGAGGCCAATTTATGAGGGTAATAACACACTACAAACGATAAACAATACAGTACAGTGTGTAAGCAACAAATTATTATAATACACATATTTGCCTACACACATACACACATACATACAAACATGTACATGTAACCTTCCACTTAAGTTGAGCAGCAGAAGTCGAGAAGAATAGAAAATGTGGCATTTAAAAATGTTGTGGCAGATGGGCGAAAGCACAAATAAGCTGAGTGCATTTATTTAGAACAAAAGCAGCAGAATGACGCACAAAAGATAAACTGAGAAATAGCAATTCAGTAAACAACATCTGAAGTAGATTCCAAGAGCTTTTCAAAAACCTTTGCTCAGCGCTGGCATGCGGACATTTTTGACGTGTAATTAGAGGAAAATCTTCATTGCAGGATAAGTATCCTTGGGGAGTGAGTAAAAATACTGACACAGCGAAATCCAGCGTTGAGTGGGCAACTCTGTGATTATTTTTCACAACATGTCATGGTGGGTTACTTTCGGATAATATTTGAAAGATGCTAACAGTTCAGCTCAAAAAAAAATAAAATAAAATTTAAATAAAAATTTTATAATTCCATTACGACAATTTAAATTAATAATTTAAAATTTAAACATCAGCAGGACCCTTGCAGTCTTTTTTCAAAATTTTATTCTTAAAAAAAAATTTTCTATATATTCTCTTCAATACATATTTTTGTATGAAATATTTTAATTTTTGTACGAAATATTTTCATGCACACTGTGCTATTTTTTACTTATTTTTAATATTTTTTTTATAATATTTTTTTATTTTTTATTTTGTATTTTTATTATTTTTTCTCATGTTCCCTACTTAGCTGACTAGCTGTCGGCTAAGCGATGCGAAAAAATACGCCAACAGATAAATTTTCGCGTGAAAGAATAGGAAACAAGCGAAAAAAAACAGAAAATAGACCATAGACACCAAGAGTAATTGTGTTCAACCCCAAGTAACAGGTCACTGGCAATCACTAGCAAAATTGTAGTTGTAATTACATATTTTTTTCCAACTGTAGTGGGAATAAATAAAACAAAAGGCACTTGGCTTGGATTGCTTTGGCATTCGCAGCGCATTTCGCCACTTTCGTTTGTGCCATCCTCCGGAGTACATTTAAAAGTCCACTTTGGAGTGAATTGAGTTATTTGCTTGTGAATGAGCTTGTAAAGTGGAAAGTGAGGTTAAAGTAGTCAGGATTAATTATTATGAAGCGGAAAAACGCTGTTTTGTTGGCTAACTATGTATGTATGTACATATATACATATATGTTGGTTGCTATCAAATGCAATAAAGTTAAATAGCTTTTAAAGCTTGTTGAGGGAAATATATGTGTATATACATATGTACACATGTATGTATGTATGTATGATTGTACGTAATTAAGTAGCAGGCGTTGAGTGCATAACTTAGTAGTCTTTAATTGTTGTCTTCAATTGAAAATTGGTTACGTAATTATATTAATTGTTTTTATAAATAAATAAATAAACCAAAATGAGGTAAATTAATTTCGAAAAATCAATTACTTGATAATTACATATTGGCGACGAAATATTAAAGATTAAGTAATAATTATCATATCTGAAAAATTCGTTTGAGGAGGTTATATTCGTACGATATAGTACTTCGATTTCAATGATTTTCGGTATCAATATTTATTTGTACGATTATATTTTTTTCTTCACACCGCTTACTCGTTTATAGCCAAGTTATTAAAGCGCGTCATTCATTCCTTATTTTTATTGTTAGTTGCCAATTGGAAATACCAGCCAGAGTTGCCCTTCCTGGTCTTTCCAACGTAGTGGAGGTCTTCCTCCTTCTCTGCGTCCACCGGCGGGTACTGCATCGAAAACTTAAAAGCCAGCGTAGCCGCTGTTTCTTGATTCGTTGAAAAATGTCAATGTCGCCGTATAACTCGTACAGCTCATCGTTTCATCGGCTGTAGTATTCGTCATCCCCAACGCAAAACCTTTCCCTCAAAAATTCCCAACGTCGACCATTAGATGTATATGATGTATATAGCATGAATAGAATGATGAGCCACTTGTAGAGTTTTGTCTTTGTTCGTACAAAGAATACTCTAGCTTTCAATTATCTACTTAGTTTAAAGTAGCAACTGTTGGCAAGAGTGAATCTGCGTTGGATTTCCAGGCTGGCATTATTGTTGGTATTAATACTAGTTCCAAGATAGACGAAGTTATCTGCGAAGTTAGCTACGGGAGCCAAGTCGCGAATGCGTCGACTGTTTGTTTGATGACAGGAGATATTTAGTCTTGCCCTCGTTCACTATCAGACCCATATCCTTCGCTTTCTTATCTAGTCTGGAGAAAGCAAAACATACGACGCGGTTTGAGGCCAATAATGTCGATATTATCGGCGTACGCTAGCAGCTGTACACTCTTATAGAAGAGAAGGTACTCCTCTATTCAGCTCCGCAATTCGTACTACTTTCTGCAGCAATAAATTGAAGAAGTCACACGATAACGAAACCCCCTGTCTGAAACCTCGATTGATATCAAACGGCTCGAAAAAGTCGTTTCCGATCCTTACGGAGCTTTAAGTGTTCCTCAGGGTCAATTTACATAGCCGTATACCTAAGTTTTGCGTGAATATCAAATTCAGACATAGCGGCGTAGAGGCAGCTCTTTTTCGTGCAGTCGAATGCTGCGTTAAAATCGACGAACAGGTGGTGCGTGTTGATCCTCTCTTACGCTTTCTCTGATATTGCCCTAGATTTGGCGCATGTTGATTATACGGTCTGTGGTGGATTTACCATGTCTAAGGCCAAACTGATAAGTTCAAATCATACAATATGCTCGATTACACTTAGGTTCCAATCGGCGGGCAGGCTTTCATCCTTATCAGTTCTTCGTAGCTCTGCGTGTTTTGGTGTTCAAACTTTTTCATAGCAGGGCAACGAAACATCTGTTCCATCATCACCGATTGGGGAATCGATATCATCGTACCACCTGTTTTTGCAGCCTTTTCAAAAACCAATAGTTTCCTTTGCAACTATATACGTATGTAGGGAGTTTGAGATGACGTTTCACAATTCCTTCATATCGAGTTGATGATGAGGGCTCTCAAAGAGCAAGAGTGCAAGTCGAATAGAAAACCATTTGGGTGTCTGTTTTTGGACGAACCATCTTTGCTGCACAGCGGTGAGTGCGCATCCTTGCTACTATTATACAAGATAGTGATCCGAGTCGATACTATGATCTCGGAACGTAGGTACATCTAAAACACTGGAGACATGTCTTCCTTCTAATCACAACATGATCGATCTGGTGTTGAGATATTTGATCTGGAGACTGTAAGTAGCTTGGTGGATTTTCTTGTGCGGAGCCCGAAGTCGATCAGCCTCAACCCAGCTGGGCATGTTTTGTCGTCGAAGGCACCTTCTTGGCCCACCGCGGTTATAAGGCCGCTAAGCACAATTTTGATATCGTGGCGAGGGCAGCCCTCATAAAGACGTCCTTTTTCACATCGCCCTTCTCTTGTATTGTGCGTATGTGTTGTATATGCGATGTGTTGAAAATTGCAGATTGTGGCAAGACGTAGGAGTGAATGGCAAGACTCGGCGACGTAGTCTCTCTCTCACAAAAAACGTAGCACCTGCTTCCGAGTTCAGACATATAGCTATTTTTGCCGCCTCCGGGCTTATGATGAGCTTTTATTTCATGGGAAAAATACACTCGGAGTCATTCCCTGCCGAGAGGCAACCGTAGTAAAAATAGTTAGTTTTAATTATGTATAGGGCTGAGGCTGAACGTCTTAGCGTTAGTTTTTTTCGCCGTAGTCGAAATAACTTGTCTGTAGTACGATATTCTTAAAAAAAAATATTTAAAAATCTAGACCTTGTTATATTAGACGGAATACATGTCTCCAATGTTCTAGATATGCGAACGCTCCAACGTCCTAACATCGAATCGAACCGCTAATTGTCTAATATTGCCTAATCACAAATCCACAATCAAATGGCACTCTACTCTACAGGCACTCTCTGAGAACACTGATTACCAGTTCGTTAAAAGTAAATTGGCGTACGCCAGTTCAGGCACTCTAGGTACTGCCCCCAGTGAAATTTTTGGTTTTCGACGTGATCAAAGAAAGAACTATAGGCTGAGATTTGTAGCAACGCAGTGAAGAGAAAAGTACCACAACGATACGATTAAAATAGCGGACGGACGATTTGCTTCGAACTCAAGCTATATTCATGTAAACAGGAAACACTCAGATCACTTGCCAAATATCATAGGTCAAACCCATTACCAACCCAACAAGTCTATAGTATTTTGTATATTTGCAAGCAAAGTTGTTTTGTCGCTTGAAAACTCGTAAAAGTCTTCATTTTTTTTCTTACAACCCTTCCTGGGAGCCAAAGGAACAAACTGACATTTTTTTTTTCTTAATCTGTCATCTAGTTTCGGAGATCCCAGGAAATAAACATGAAAACAAAAATTTTGTAGTTGAACTCTTCCTAAGATTTCCCTGTTTTAAGGTGGAACAATTGAAATCTAAAGAATATATATTGTGCACACCTCCTTCTGTTCAATACTCATACAATACGATATAGGTATCATTAGAATCGGCTCACTTTAAAGGGTGAAAAGGATGCATGCCAATTTGTTCAAAGTGAAAAACTTTACGAGAAAGTAAAAACACTCAAATAACAAGAGGCAAATATACTTGAAATACCGAAAAACAATGCTGCAGAAAATTGAAAAAGTCCATTAACATTAAATATAAAACTAAAAGTCATTGTACAGAAAAAGGGTAGAATGGGAAAGTGAAGTAAAACTTTGCGAAAGTAAAAAATCATTCAATTATTACAAATCTAATTGCGAACAGCCACAAGTTCACATGAAAACTTATTGTTATAAAGGAAGAGTGATTGATTCTGGGCTACAGTTTTCAAAGGAAAGAGGTGCGATATACTAAATGAGTTTAAGCACATAAACTAAACTAAAAGTTATATAAGACTTTTTTTTAAGAGCGTTCATTTCTATGGAACTTTATGATAACGGGACAAAAAAAATCTTCCATGTGATTCTTCCGGTATACGATTTTGACGTAAAAAATGCTTTACGGAGTGAAAGGCCAATTGTCGAAAATGTCGATAAAATAATGGATATCGTCGGGTCTGACTGTCATGCGGGCACAATTATGTCTTTCCTGGAGGTGTTTACCTCCACAAACATCACTTCAGAATGACTTGAAAAGAGATGGGTACACAAAGAAGCTCCACGTATTCCAAAAACGCATTCCATGCCAGGATTGACGACCAGGAAGGTTTTTTGTGTTTTTGATGGGATTGAAAACGAATCATCCACTATAACCTGCTTCCCTACGGTCAAACTCTTGATTCGACCATTTACTGTCAGCAATTGAACCGTCCGGAGGAAGCAATCGTCAAGATGTATTATCAGGACAACGGAAGATCACACATATCGATAGTGACTCTCCAGAAACTCCTACAGCTTGGTTGGGAAGTTCCTATGCATCCACCTTATAGCCCGGATCTAGCACTAAAGATTACCATCTGTTCCTATCTATGGCGAATGATTTGACTGATGAAGAATAGACCTCAAGAGAAACCTGTGTAAATCGATTATCCCTGTTCTTTTGCCAATAGATATAAGAGCTTCTATGAGAGAGTCATAGTGACATTAACTTCAAAATGGCGAAAAATATCGAACAAAATGGCGAATATTTGACATAAACTACGGTAAATAAAGCAAAAATAATGGATTTCTTTTTACTAAGCCTAAAAATAGAATTAAGTGGCATACGGTGATTGTACAATTGAGTAAAGGAAGCAATGATTTGCATAATTTTATTGTTCAGGAACAAACAATACCCAAACAGGCCTCAACTACTGTGTTCACCAGATTTGGCACCCTGAGAATTTGTCTTGTACCGTATCCAACTCTGAAGAGAAAAACGAAAGAATTTTCCGAAGAACAAAAAATGCTGGGAATTATATCTGAGAACAAATAGTTTTAGGGGATACAAAAACATAAATATTTTTTGTAAAAAATGAAGAATACACCTCGTATACAGACCACCGTTCTAACTAAAATTATATCTATTATATTTTCTTTTACTAATTTTTTTAATTTTTTTTAATATTTGCTTTTATTTTTTTACTCTTTTATTTTTTTTACTTTTTTGTTTTCGTAAAAAGGAGCTGTTTTTAAGTTTAAGTTGAATATTATTTTAGTTTTCACTGCTTAAGCTTATGTTATGTACAAAGTACAATGTACAATGTACAATGTGCAATATACCTATGTATGTATGTACTCGTATATATTTTAATACTTTTTTCTTCATGCGTTTACGATATACTTTTAAAAGCAACAGCCCGAAAATGTAATCACACGCGCAACCAATTGAAAAGTTTAACAATTGCGTAGAATGAGATTTTATTTTTTTTCCATTCAACTCATAAAAAGTGGCAACTGGATGTGGCAGTATAAATACAAATGTGTCGCTTTAACTGACGCAAAACGTTGCACATTCACCGAACATAATTTCATGAACTTTTCTCAACTTTACCAAATCATTGCGTACAAGTTTACCGCTTAAATGGTTTTGCTTTGCGGTAAATATACGATGAGGTGGAATGGGTTAGTACTTGGAATAACAAGTTTACCTTTAGCAGTTAGATGAGAAAGCGAAAAACGTACATTAAAGTGAGTAACAGTTTATTCTATCGTTAGTGAAGTAACTTTATTGCTACATTCAAACCCTCCCCCCCATGAATAGATTTATGTTTGCCGTTTGGAGAAGTTCCTGAGTATGTATGTTGTAAAAATATACAAATTCCCTCACCGTTTGTTAACCAAAATCAAAGCTGGAAAAAATGTTTATGATTTCAAAGAATATCGAATTTATCCTAAATTATAGATAACTAAGCTTGCACAATTTCCAAAATAAAACAGAGTTTGTTTAAAGCACAGAATAGACTACTCGGAATGTATCAGTTGTACGAAAATAAATCCATCCAACTGGAGTTAATACAAAAATTATGAAATCCTTTTTCTCTGGAGCGATATATTTCTCTCGAAAAACTGTCTGCAAGTTATATTGACGTTATTTATTTGACATTATGGAAATGTAAACTAAAAATTTTCATCAAAAATTTGGGTATACAAAACTCACAGATGGAGCTATAAATATTCACAAACCTACTCGTACATAAGAATGCAAGGAAGTCAGCACATACAATAATGTATTTACATACATATGTTTATTTAATAAGCAATGCTTTTATTATACGTACGAGCACATAAATAGTTATTTCCAAGTATTGAGTGAAATTAAAAATTAATATTTTACACGAGGCGGAAAATTTAATACTTAGAAATGAAAAATAATTGGGTGACAAATATTTGAAGAATTTTTAATTTTATAGTTGATTAGCCTTTCAATGTAATTTTTTTTTTATTAATTTTATCAAAGCGTATGAACTTTTTAATTTAATCAAATTTAATTTAATATTATTTTTTGTTATTTTATTTATTTTTAATTTTTTTTTCATTATTTAATTTGATTTAATTAAATTTTAATTTATTTTATTTTATTTTATTTTATTTTATTTTATTTTATTTTATTTTATTTTATTTTATTTTATTTTATTTTATTTTATTTTATTTTATTTTATTTTATTTTATTTTATTTTATTTTATTTTATTTTATTTTATTTTATTTTATTTTATTTTATTTTATTTTATTTTATTTTATTTTATTTTATTTTATTTTATTTTATTTTATTTTATTTTATTTTATTTTATTTTATTTTATTTTATTTTATTTTATTTTATTTTATTTTATTTTATTTTATTTTATTTTATTTTATTTTATTTTATTTTATTTTATTTTATTTTATTTTATTTTATTTTATTTTATTTTATTTTATTTTATTTTATTTTATTTTATTTTATTTTATTTTATTTTATTTTATTTTATTTTATTTTATTTTATTTTATTTTATTTTATTTTATTTTATTTTATTTTATTTTATTTTATTTTATTTGGGCTATTTACAATTTGCAATTCGTTCTGTATTTTTTTTACTTTTCTGTCAACGTTTTATATATTTTTTTTTGTATAGTTTTCAGTTGCCTTAACTTATTCGCCTAATTCTATTTTAAAGTATTATTTGTCATTCGCTTATAAATTTTTAATTATTATTCAGCACAATGAGTTGGAAAACATTTTAGAAAATGTTCATCCGCTTTGATTTATTATTGTATGTTTATTTCTCTTTTATATTGTTTTCGAAAAATTTGTTGCAAGCGTTGTGCATGTTTAACTATTCAGAAATTGTAATATTTATAAAAGCTAACTATTTTGTGGCTTTTACGATTTAGCCACGAAATTACATATTTTTTTAGACTATATAGGTATAGTTTTTACTATTTAGTATTAATTATGTATATGTGCCTACAATGTACAGCTGCGATCTCTAAAATAGTAGTGCACACCTGGTCATTGGATTGTGCATTTTTCCACATATCAAGCTCAACTTGTATTGTAAAGGTCGATTTAGGGTAATAATGAAATTATAGAGCAAGCAAAAATACAACACATATTTTATGGGAAAATGCCATTAGCTAAGCAAATAAACCTTTTCCGAAATAATTTTTATTGTTCAAATCAGAAGTGGAGAAACATTCATGGTTTAATGAGTTCAATATTGTTTTCTTCTTTTATTGTTAAAAAGGTCTTCGCCAGTCAATTAATAAAATCAATTTAACCATTAATTTATCCTTCTGGTAGTTTCAGGGTATAAATATTTACAGTAAGTAGGTACTGTTATTTTACAGCTCGATAGTGTATACTGAAGCTAAGCTACTCTTTAAACTAATATTAATCATTATAAAACGGAAAATTTTTATTTTGTGTGAACAATAATTTAATGATGCACTTAGGCAAAAAATTAAAAGAAAGAAATGCCGTTTACATATATATATTATATAAACCTATATTCCTTAGGACAAATTATAAAAATTATGTACAGAAATTCTTCGATTTTTTCTTAAAACAAACTCAATTTAAAGTATTAATAAAAATAGCTTAAAGCTTTTATTAAATTTTTTTAAATATACTAATGTCAAGCAACGTAAAAAGGCAGTGAAGTGTGAGCTAAGCGCTTTCAATCCTATTTGATAAATACACCTACGTTTTATTGTGTGTATGTAGACATTAGTTTCACGTTTTATTGAACAACCGTGATTCCAGAGGCAAGGAATTCTCTCAAGCTTATGATTTACGGATTTGGGGTGCGCAAAAAACAACCCAAAATTATTTATCAATTTAATAACATAAAAACATTGTGGGAGAGAAATCCAAATAAGTAATACTTAAGATAAAGAAAATAAGAAAGAAGTGTTAAAATAAATAAAGTTACATATTCGTATTATATACCACTCATTTATTTCATTGTCTTATGTAAATCTTAGGGTTTTTTTCTCAAAACAAAATTCTCAATAAAACTCACCTAGAATCTTGGCCATCACCACTGCCCTCTTGCACACGCATTGCATATAATTCCTGTGAGAAAAGCTGTAGAGTAGCCAAAAAATAAATTAAATGTTAAAAAATAGAAACTATATCTTACAAGATTCTAAGTAAAATAATTCAAATACAAAAAGAAAAATGAACAAAAATTCTCACTTTATAATATACAAATGTTACGTATACGCTCTGTCATTGCATGTGTGGCCAAAGGCCAATACCGGTGTTATATTGAATATTATGTTGTAAGTGCCCAAATGAGCCAATACCAATAAAACCCAAATAGCAAATATCAAAAACAAAGAACCAAAAATTAAATAGCAAACAATAAACAACATTACCAAAATACCAAAACCAATACCAATGCCGAATAATAATTTTTGATATTTATTAAACAAAACAAAGCAATTACCAAAATACTAATAGTAGCATTTCTTTGAACTCTCAGTTACCAATCTCACTCACCTCTCCATTCTCTGGTGGATCGCCATTACCAAATGTAGATGCTACAACAATCAGCAAGGCTTCATGCTCAATAGATGATATGTCATAGTCGGACATGCAGTAGATCTGAAACGAATCGAAATACGATTAAAGAAAAGTCGAAATAATCAAAAAATTAAATTAGAAATTAAGCTTGAGGAAACGGATTGAAAAAAATATAACAGTTTCAAACTATTTCTTTCCTTAATCTTGATTTATTTTAAAGGAAAGTAATGTATAGAGTTTTTCAAAAATTTAATTCAACACCGAGTCCAGTAGAAAGTCGCCAACTGGTTGCGAAGAATAATTTAAATTTTGTTCTCGAATATTGTGAAACTTTATTCTTAGATTAAATTTGTTCCCCTTAATGATACCCTACTCATCAAATCTTAAAAGAATATTACCCTAGAGCTGTAATCAACGTTCCTAGATATCGATTAGCTTCTTTAATTTAATTTTTACGGAAAACAAGGAATGACTTCATAATTCTGGGTATACCAAATTGTGATAAATTTAACTACGCTTTTCAGCGTTTGAGGTAGGTTACAGTGCCCGGCTGAAGCTCGTAACACAGCCTCATTGGTTCTTTGGAGGTTTCAGATGGAGGTCTGTTTTATTGTTATCTAAAGTAGCTTTAGAATTTTAGTAGTAGGGCGGCCGCGGTAGCCGAGTGGTTAGCGTTGCGTACTGCCATTCGGAAGGCTCGGGTTCATATCCCGGTGCCACCAACATCAAAAAAAAAAAGTAATGGAAAATTAATTTAAATAAAAATTAAGTAAAATTTTCTAATTGCGGTCGCCCCTCGGCAGGGAATGTCCACCCCTCCGAGTGTATTTCGGACATGAAACAAAGCTCCTCATAAAAAAACCATCAGCCGTTCGGAGGCGGCTTAGTATAAACTGTAGGTCCCTCCATTTGTTGGAAAAACATCAAGACGCAAAACCACAAATTGGAGGAGGAGCTCGGCCGAAAATCGCTACAGCGGTTACAAAGCGCCAATTATATATATAAAGTAGCTTTGGTATAGGACGTTCACACTTTTCGCAGAGTTCAAGAGCGATTTAATATGCAATTCTGAAGCTTCCTCTAGTGATTTGACCTGTAGCAGCGAGATGTACCTATGTATGTGAAGAGTTCTAGCTGAGGCTGGACAAAAACTTAGGAGGTGTTCTTAACTCTCACTCAGGCCTTCCTCCCTCCACTTCCTACATGTGTAACTGCTACTAATGCTCATACTGCTTTCATGGGGTTCCAATAGGTTGTGGCTTGTCATTCGGCCAATAAATATCCTGCAGTCCTTACGTGAACGTGTGAGCAAGAATTGGGTACTCGCTTTCATGCATCCAACTATATCAAAAGTATCATCTTAACAGTTCGCTAGAACACTAGAACACTAGAGGGCACTTCTGGCACCCTCATTAACTATTTTTTGCCCATAATGTACTACTTGTGGCCCCTCGGTCGCTCTCTCTGCTGCTTTATTGCTTCTAAGGACATTTTCTAAAAAAAATACGATGTGAGATTACTACCTTAATTGCCATCTGGCCGTCGGCATACTCGTAAATGTTGATATTTTTTATATAGTTTCCTGCGCTAGTAGCTGTATTTGCAGCTTCGCCTTTAGTGAAGACTTCTAACTGGAAAAAATGCAATGCTCTGCATTCTTTAAGAGTTGCCTGAGGTATTACGCAACGCAACAAACTCCAACTCCAACGCCATAGATGTTATATCTTCGCACGTTTCTGTGCCATCCGCTCTCCGTAAACGGAGCTTGAAAACTTCTTTCCCGCTTGAAGCAGGAGGGTATGTGGACTATTTTGTCCTTCATCCCGTGCATACCGCGCTGTGCCCGAAGGTTTTAGCGGAGAATTCAAATGAAACATTCAGTCTTATGACGGAGTACGCTGCAGTGCTCTTCACTACAATGTCGATTGGTGGTCGGTCAAGTAGATTTTCAAGTGCCGCCATTGGAGTTGTCCTTATTTTGGGTGCTTTCCCTTTGAACTTTCCCAGAAGTTCAGTCGCTAGTCAGAGGAGGTGTGACAGAACACCTCCTGAGAAGTTTTTATCCATTCTAGTTTAACAGACTCTACATGGGCTACTTCTAGCATTTTAGGGTACAACAACACTTTAATAGCTATATTTCAATGTGACATTTTCATTCTCCCTATGGTTTTAATATTTCCTCTTAGAGAAATCACTCACCTGTGCATTGAACGCATGTCCTAATAATTCACACAGCTGTTTTGCATATTGCTCGGATTTGCCCGTTTCGGTTGCATATAAAACAGTTGCCTTAATACGTTTTGACAATGCACGGCCAAATAATTTCGATGTGAATTTCACAGCTCTGTAAGTAAACACGAGAAAAATAAATAAAGGGATTAAAAATGCAAGAATGGTTTTTAAATTGATTTTACAGTATTTTCATGAAATTTTCTAAAAAAAAAAATATTTACTTTTTTTCTGCTGATGTCGCCCCTAAACAGCAGAACTTCAATACAAATATATACAATGGATTATATTTCTAAAATGGAAATTTTCGCTCGAAAGCGACGCTCCAAAATAGGTGGAATCGAATGTCAAACGTAACGGTTTAGTCTTACAACAGAGAATTTAATAAAAAAAAATTGTGTAGAAATTTTCCGCATTATTGATAAAAATAAACAGTTGCAAGATACAATATAACGTTATAAAAATATTGTTTCATTTTGTTTACAAGAATTGAAACATTAAATTACATAAACAAATTAAAACTAACAAACAAACCTGTGGAAATTTTGGCAAATCAGCGAAGCGAATGGTCAACAGGATGAAAACTTTCGCACAAATGTACGCTTGAGGCTTAATTTTGGCAGGTGAAGTTGTCTAATCAATCTTCTTTATGTTTCGCCAAATTACACAAACAAAAAACATTTGGTAATATTGTTACAATAACGTCAAATTCAGACATTTTGCTCGCATAATTACACACAAACTAAAAGAAAACAAACGAAAATGTTGTTTGTTTTTGCAATCTTTTACAACGACCTTCTAAGTATTTGCCTTGTTAGCGCTGTTTGGTAATATTTTAATAAACTGAGTAGAAATTTTGTTTTACCGTAAAACTTTACGGTGCAGCGTAATTAAGCAGTAACATGCTGCAGCAGCAGAATATTATGTAAATTGTATGTAATATGTGTAGATACTATGTATGTATATACATATAATATTATTAATTCGGCGCAGTGCAAAGATTTTTGCCTCGTCCTTCAATTTATTTTATGTTTTTGGATTTTGGTCAGGTCAGGTGTCGAGCTCATGACCCTCAGCATGATAGCGACCACTACTGTGGTCGCCGTATACACGCGCACCTTTATTAAGTGCTTACAAGACACTTCAATCCAAACAAAAACAACCAAATTAATTTAATTAACCACTCTTATCATCGCCGGTTTTCTACAGGGAAGATATTCTGGGGGATTTCGGGAAGGTGAACGCATCCAAACCTATCGGTACCGAAAAAATAAGCAAGTATGCTGGGCATCTGGTCTTTGACCACCATAAAAATATCCAATATGTGGAAAATGGGTAGAAACCGGTAAAAAGGGAGAATCATATCGGTCGATATTTTTACTTTCCCCAGTAGCAAAGACAATTGAAGCCTTTCAGCACCACAACCACAACCGCTTTTAATACCAGAAACAGCCAGATAGTCGGTTGGTTTAACTAAACCCGGCCCTGCGCGAACCGTGCTGGCAGCAGAGGATCTGTCAAAAGTCTTTGACATCGTCAACCATTCAGAGATACTACCGGAGATTGAGATTTCTCATTACTTCCGAGGTTGAAGAGGTAGACTATCGGAGTGGCCGACAGTCAACGATAGGTCAAACTTCCAAATATTTAGCAAGGGCTTCCGCAGGTGTGTGTTCTCCTCGCATTCGATAGTCTGAATTCCTTCACTCCGCATGCGACTTTAATTGCTGCAAAAGTACGCAGCCGCGACATAATCCTCAAATCGGTAGCCGGCAGCAGCTTTGGGAAAAGACAAGAAAACGTTTCTTGAAACAATCAAGGCAATTTTCCAGGCCGTTGTTGTTGTTGTAGTAGCGGTTCACTAACCCCGCTTAGGACAGGCTTAATTAACCTGAGTCCCCGAGATCATCTAATGGGAGGTCCAGGAAACGTGCTGTTTCGACGGGATTGGACCAAAGAAAGAGGGGGGTTAGATGTGTCGAATTAAGGGTGCATGTGAAGAGGAGGTTAGTGTCGTGCGGAGACTCTCCACATGCAGGGCATACGTTAGGTATGCCGGGGCTGAGCCTGGATAAGTAGGAGTTTAACCTGCTACTGTATCCAGACCTAAGTTGTGCCAGAGTCACGCAGGTCTTGGCCGGGCCGTCGTAAGTTGCGCTGCTCCAAATTGGACGCTGGAGACTAGCCAGACGCAAATGACGAAGCTACAAGCATGTCATGTCAGAACACCGGGACCGTGACATGCTAACTTTGAAATCCCCCTAATAGACATTTACTATTAACTGTCATCATTGCCAGTAGAGGCAATAATCTTTACTATTATTTTCCTTCAAAATCACAAACGCACGCGCGCCTGCACAAAAAAGGATGATAACACTTTCTTAGATAGCAATAATCTGATCCGACATGCACTTACGAGCCAGGCCGCAAGCTACGCCGCGCCGGCCTTCAGGATTCTTTAGCGACCGGGTTATACAGCGCACAACACCATGGCACAGCAGGCACAGTGGTATATTCTTCCCCCGCCACATTAAAAAGAAAGGCCATACTCCAACGGAAGTGAAATTAAGAAATAACCTTGAGAAAGGATCGAGATGGCAAGGCCGCCATCTCCTAATTAACAGAGAAGGGCTTTTTACTTCTCCACTTTTCTACTGGGTTTTGTATGCAAGATAGTTATGTATGTAGCTCTCATTTTTATGTTCGTTGCTCTTAAAGCTAGAAAACTTTGATTCCTAATTGTACAATTTCTCAAAAGTTTATTTCAAGCCTTATTCAACACACTTATGTACGTATCGTATGTAGTATATACAGATAACTAACTGTTTCTCCCACTGTTGGCTTTTAAGCGCATGTATCAAAATGCAATATCCACAACAATAACAATAAAAGCAACTTTTACCGAGTGAGCACAACAAATACCAAACACAGTTAATCAGTTAATCTCCGAATGCTTAGGCCATGACATGAGTACAACTACAACCGCACGACAGCGACGATTTCTTGATTAGCAAAATGTGGGCTTAACCACAGCTACATATGATTTTGAAAGGCGGCCACAACTGTCAAAGCAAACAATTTATTTTGAAAATCGAAAATACTCTTCCAAATAATATTTTTCAATATCAAATAAAACTTTCATTTAAACAGATGATTTTATTATAAAATCGTAAATCCAATGTAATGCTCTTTATTTAATTGGCACTTTGTAACCACCAATTTTTGACCGAGCCCATCCACAAGTTTGTGGTCTTGGTTTTTCGAACCACCTCCAAGCGTCTGATGGATTTTTATGAGGAGCCTTTATTTCATGGGGCAATCTCTGCCGAAAGGAGATCACAATTGGAAAAATTAATCTTTTATTATTTTAGATTTTGCTCGAACCAGTACTGGAACCCTGGCCTTCTGAAAGTGAAGTACACAGTGCTAACCACTCGGCCGTAATTCTCTTTAGTGTTTATAATTTTTGTTACAATACCATCAAGATGATATAGGTATGAAAAAAGTTTCGAAACTTGCACATTCCACATTTTAGTGAAAAATGTCGCTTGTCGTGCTGTCGCATTGATTAAATGCTGAATGCTTTAGGCAATATTCGTAACGGCGGCAAACATCAAATTCAAATCAAGTGAATTAGTCCTGTAGCTATGACTTTTGAAAGTTGCAAACTTTCACTTCCACAACGAACAAAGTGAAAATGTGTGTGTTCTATGCATTGTATACATACATACTTATACGTACTACTTTAATTATGTAATCTAATGGAATTTTTAGCTACAAAATTTCTCGTGTGTATGTATTCAGCTTCTGTATTTAGCTGACTTTAATTCATCAACGATTGAAATTGTAGTTGAATTTTCTACTTTAAAGTGATAATGTCATAATCTTTCTTGAAATTTTTGAAATAAAATTAGTTTTTCTTAGAGAACTTGATGCCTCTATTATGGAAATATTTGGTGTTAGGTCAAAAAAGTTTTCCAAATTAAATAATCTTACAAATTAGAAGCTTGAGAAGCTTTCAAAATCATAGGCTCAATCACTTGGAATAATTTTTTGGGTTCGAGAGTCTCATATTTTGATACCATACCTGAAGATTTTACGTGTTACTTTTTCAAAGGAGACGATCTAATGATTTTGGGCTTCTTCAAGAACTGAGCTTTTCAAAAAGTTTTGATTAGTAGTGACTATTTATATTTGCTTCAAAGAATACTTTAAAACTCTTTTATTCTGTAAACTGTATTTTATGTATAATGTAGTATATCTGAGCCATAAAATCCAATACAGAATCACTCTATCCTACAGTAAGCCACTAAAAAGTAAATTACTCTCTAGTCCAAGATAAAGCTTTACAAGCCGCCCAAAATTTTCGTCTTGCTATATGGTGCAAAAACTTGGACGGGAGCAAATCGGCATTAAGAGTTTACGAGAAGAAATGATTAACTGTACGAAACTTACATACATACGTTGACATTATATGAAAAGATAGAGAGAGAGGTTACGCTGGCTAGCCCATGTCGTTCGGATGAACGAAAACACTCCAGGCTTGATAGTCCTCGAAACAATGCCCTTTGATGGAAATAAAGAAAGAAAAAGGCCTCCACTCCTTTCGTAGAAGCAGAACCAGAAACAGCTGGCACCAAACAGCGAGAAAAAAAAATCGACTGAGGCCCGAATCGCTTCTGAATCCTAACAAAATCGACCCATTTCTGAAGCGGATGGTGACTAATGATCACTTACAGCAAAGTCAAACGAAAACGGTCGTGATCAAATGGCAGTGAGCCGGCTAAAATATTTTCCGAACCAGGATTGACAGACAGTCTGTGTTTGGTGGGATTGGCAAGGAATTTTCCACTATGAGTTTCTTCCTTACGACCAAACTTAATTCAGACCTGTGCTGTTAGCAAATGGACTGTCTTCAGGAAGAAATCGCCCAGAAGCTTTGGTAAACAGGAGGGCAATTGTGTTTCATCAGGACAACGAAAGACCACACACATTCATACTGACTCGCCAGAAGCTCCTAGAGCTTGATGGAAGGTTGCTCATCCACCTTAAAGTCCGCACCTCGCAACAAGTGAATACCATCTGGTCCTATCTATAAAGAAGAAAAAGCCTGTGAAAATCGATTGTCCCAATTTTTGGCCAATAGGGAAAGAGGTTTCTATGACAGAGGCATGATGGCAAAAAGTTGTCGAGCAAATCAGTGCATTTTTTTACATAACTCAAATAATTCTACCTAAGGCAAATAAGCCCTTCTACTTAATGCAAAACTAATGAATTCCTTTGAAAGTTGAAATGGCAAAAATAAAAAGAATCGTGTCTCAAATTTCTTTCAAAGTGAAGCCTACTCTGAGACAAACGAAAAATAGTTCTACAAAAATGGTATTGAAATGTCAGAGCGGCTCTGGAAGGATTATCAGGCTCTCAGTGGAAAGTACGTTGATGGCGTTGTAGTAAATTTTGGGCAAAAAAAAGAAAAATATAGGGGAACAATTTTAACGGTAATATCCATTCCAGTTTTTATAAATGTTTTTACTCTAAGAAAATCATTTTTGAATTAAAAGGGCATTTAAGAGCATATGGTAAATTCAAATAAGAATTGACACTGAAAATCATCGAAATCTGACCTCTTTAACATATGGTCCCAAACAACCGATTTGTTCAGATGAGAGGATCTGGATTCAAAATCTGTCAAGAAGATATTTAAGAGCTTGGAATTCGGTATCCTTCACACGTAAATTTAAATAAATATTGACACTGAAAATCACCGAAATCCGACCTCTTCAACAAATAGACAGTCCCCTTACAACCAATTTTGTTCAGATTATTTTTGTTCAATTAGTCCAACATGCAATACATTATATTTGCTTATAAAAGGTATAAAGGCTTGGGCATGGCCGTAGACAACACTTATTTCTCGGTTCAACTGATAATAAACAACTGAAAAAAAAAACAGATAAAAACTTAAAAAATGCAAATAAATTTCAAATATACATATTGTAAAATTTTGGATTTTTTAAATTTATTTTTATTGTAAACTGTATTTCACAAGTACAATACTTATTCTCATGAAATAAAGTTTAAAAAAACACTCCATCTGCACAAGCGAAAATCAAACTTTCGTAGTTTCCATCGTAAGAAACAATACATTCGAGTTGGTTGAACAAATTTATTGAAAGGATAATACACATAATTTACACTTCATAATGTTGAGAGTTATAAATAAATTTTTTAATTTATTATTTTTCCAAGCCATAAATACAAGCGGAGGTAATAACATTTCCTAGCGAAGGACGACTACATATATTTAGAAAACACTTTTCCCACAATCTTTTACTTGCCACTCTTGCTAGGACTCGAACTCATAGTACCCAGCGCAGTATTACGCACTTCACCGCCCACTCGCCTACAGCGGCCGCTAAAGGATTTGCACACTTTCAGTTGAATTCGCCTACAATGTCTGTTTGTTGCTGATTCCTATGCATATTGTTGCCCTCATTTTCGCTGCTGCTTAAAGCATTGACTTTTTATTGTTCTCACAGCAGCTGCTGCTACTTTGGCTGTATATTTTTTGTATTTTTTACTATATTGTTTATTTCGACTTTCAACGCCTCGTTTGCATTATAACACATTCGCATTTATACCTACATATGTACTCGTACATATCTACATACATACATACATACATACGTGCTGTATGATAAATAATTATGTATGCATGTACTCGTACATGTAAATGTACGCTAGTGAATTTCACTTTTGCTGTCTGCTGCTGTCATTAATGCTGATGAATTTAATTTTTCACATTTTCACTGTGATTTCATTATGAAAATGTTGAGCGAGCTTGCGTTTGCACTCAAAATGTTCACGCCCAACAATTACACTTAATTGCTTTTAATGAATATGGATGCTTCTGTATAGGTGTGTGTGTGTGTGGTTGATCCTGAATTGCATTCGTGGTGTGAAAAGTTGAACCATAGAACAAAACTAATCTAGTTGTATACTAGTATTTTATGGATGAAGGCATACCAGTTCGCTATTTCTCCGCAAATGTGTTGCAGCTCACTAGTAGCAGGAAAGATGACAATGTTTACCACAATGGCAAATTGCTGGTGCATCGCTGCTACCCTTTTGTCAGTAAATAGGGAGCTGATCTGATTTCATCTTTAAAATACTAGTTGTCAATTATAACTCGTTCATACTAGTGTTCTTTAACAATATTACGGACCAGTGTTGGTTTAGTGAAAAGTAGTATCGTCAACAAACACAAGGAAGGTTCGACGTTGAAAAGCTGGAATGTCAACAGACAGTTTTCTACTCGACTTGCACTACTGCTCTCTGAGAGCACGCATCAACAACTCGGTATAAGAGAACTGTGGAACGGCTTTTCAAGCACCCTACGCACAGTTGTAAAAGAAACCATTGGCTTTCGGAAAGACCAAAAACAGCTGGTTCGTTGAGGATTGCCGCACAACTTTGGACTAAAAACAGGCTGCCTACCTTGCAACGTGGCAATCGAACACTACATGAGCAAGGAATAAAGAGGGAAGCGAGATGCGTTTGTAGATAAAAACAGAATGATAAAGAGATGTTTGTGTATGAGAAGCTTGAAAAGCTGGCCGACATTGGAAAGGGCTCGAAAATTCTGCGAATTACAGACCGGTGCAAACTCTTGTAAGATCTAGAGAGGCGTTCTAGCGATTGATGCTTGGAGTATACTGATTTTATGGAGGAACACTTTTGCAGCCTGCTGAATCGCAGTGAAAATGGAACACCAGAATATGGCGAAACCGATTTCCCAGTCGATGCCGTTGGCATAGATATTTCATTGTCCGACTCTTAAGAAGTTCGAATAGCATTCGCTCGCTTGAAAACCAACAAAGCGGTGGGACCAATGGACCATAGTTTGTGCCACTTACGTAAGCCTTCTCAATATCACAAATATGGTCCTTTCGAGCTTAATGTATGAAAGATTGAAACTGATTGGACCTTATCAGTGTGACTTTAGACCTGGCAAATGAATCAGGATCGGGAAGGACCTCTCCGAGCCATTCGATACCAAAAGAGGTTTCAGACAGGGTGATTCCTTATCGTATGACTTTTTTAACTTATTACTGGAGAAAATAATACGAGCTGCGGAGCTTAGTAGATAAGTTGCAATCTTCTCTAAGAGAGCACAGTTGCTGGCATATGCCCATGATATTGACATCATTTGCCTCAACAATCGGGTTCTCCCTTCTCCAGACTGGATAAGGAAGTGAAGCGTATGGGTCTGATAGTTTACGGATGCGAGACGAAATATAATTTTGAAGTCTTAGATAATTTCGTCTTCCGACTAAGTAGGCAATTCTCTCGACGAACAAAGACCAAACTATACAAGTCGCTCATTATTTGTGACCTGCTATATGGTGCAAAAGCATGGAAGATGACAACATCTGATGACTCGGCGTTAGGAGTTTTCGAGAGAAAGGTTTTTCGTAAGATTTATGACTCTCAGCGCGTTAAGCGCTCAAGGAATCAAGAGATAGCGGTTACGCTGGCTAGGTCATGTCATCCGAGTGAATGATAGCACTCCTGCTTTGAAAGTTTTCGATGAAGTACCCGCTGGTGAAATCATTGGAAGAGGAACACCTCCGCTAAGTTGGAAGGATTAGGTGGAGCAGGACCTGACTATACTTGGTATTTCTAATTGACACTAAACAGCGAATAAAAGAAACGAATGAGGCAATGTTATAAATTCGGCTATAATCGTGTAAGCAGTGTCTACGCTAGTAAAATAGAAGAAGAAGTATCGAATAGAACTTTTGGTTTCTTTCAGAATCTAAATGTTTTACTTAATATAATATTATACCGAGTTATAGTACAAAGTCCTGTCCTAGGACATCGATATTGTATTTTTATCGATTGTTGCTACTTTTAAAATAATTTTTGTTCTACGTGGATTTCATGTGTGCATATGCGGCGCCACCAGTAATAACCAATTATTGTATAATAATCATTATGCACAGTGGGACAATTCATACGAAATTTTGAATTAATTGAAATAAACGAAGACGAAATCGAAAAGGTTTCATATTACTACCAAAACCTAAATAAAAAGAAAACAGGAACGAAGAGCTGCCTTCGGCAATGTTGAAGTCTTTATACCTTCCATGACCATTTCAAATTTTGCATATGAAGTTTCACGATTTCGATGATTTTTCGTATTTGTAAATATGAGTATTCATACCAAATTGAATGCTCTTAGATGCTTTTTGGACGGGTTTGAGATCCAAAATCTCAATACTGAAAAATTGGTCGAGTAATATCTGAAAAGTTGAGGACATTCTAGCCCGATTGGTATAAATTTGTATTTTAGTTGGTCTATCTCTTCTCCTTTATGGTACTCTACATACTTATGTACATGAAAGGTATAAAAATTTGATACCTACAATTCCCATGATCTAGTAGAAACACGAAATTTATATGGGCACAATCGTTTAGCGACCGCGGTAGCCGAGTGGTTAGCATTGCGTACAGACATTCGGAAGGCGCGGGTTCAAATCCCGGTGCCACCAACATCCAAAAGTTATGGAAAATTAATTTAAATAAAAAACTAAGTTAAATTTTCTAATTGCGGTCGCCCCTCGGCAAGGAATGTCCACCCCTCCGAGTGTACTTCGGACGTGAAATAAAGGCTCCTCGTATAATAATATCAGCCGTTCGGAGGCGGCTTAGTATAAACTCTAGGTCCCTCGATTTGTTGGAAAAACATCAAGACGCAAAACCACAAATTGAAGGAGGAACTCGGCCGAAAATCGCTTCAGCGGTTACAAAGCGCCAATTATATATACTACGCCCTTGTCCCTTATAACTGAATGTTCACTTTCCGCCCAATGCTTGACCCAAACTCTTATATTTAAGACATTAATCAATTGATTGATGATACTTTTAATAAGGACTAAAGTCCTTTCAGATATAGACCTACCTCTCAAATAAAAGAGCTTATATTTTTGACCGATTGGACTTATTATTATCCGAGTGTAACCAATATTCAACCCCACTTGAACTTAAACTCATTTCCTTTTTCATTACTTTTACATTAAAAAAAAAAAGAAATTATTAATTTTAGGCTACTCTCTCAAAGAATATAATATCTTAAAAATACTCACTAAAAATGCTCGTAAAAAATTTTCTCAAAATCCAACAAGTAATTTTCGAGTTATTCGACTAGTAACAAAAGGCTCTCAAACTATTTCTTAAAACTATGTTTTTTTTTCAATTAATTACTACGAATATTGTAACTCAAATGCCGTTCTGTAAATTTCAATGAAAATTTGGGAAATATTAAAGAATACTTAATTTTCTTTCGAAGACCACTGGACGATAGGTGGAGAGACTCGACTCAGTACGTGGTCCACTTGTGACAAAATTTCAATTCAATCGTTTGGTAGCTTTTCGAGATATGCGGATCTTTACAAACGAACGTAAGATTCTTTTATATATAGGAATTTCTTAATGTGCTTTAGCCGAAACTGTCCCATGTATTCCTTACAAATTTCTCTGAGACTATTAAAATAGTCCCATTTCACTCCTTTTGGAACAAAAAAAATTGAGAGCTTAAAATCACAAATTGTATTTTTTTTTTTAATAAAATATTTGCAAATATTTGTTGATTGCAAAGAAAAAATATAAATTTCTCTTTTTGCTACTTATCACAGTGCTTCGCCCCACTGTACATCACTACAATTTGCGAGTAATTTGTCGAGCGTCATTTTTCGTCACTTCAATGGCTTTCAACACACGCTGATCTTTGTTATGGCTTTTGCTTTTCTGATAACTGAAAACATGATTTAATTACGCATCGCATTGTAAATATTGGTGTGAATTTTCTAAAAAAAAACCGTTATTTAACATAATGAAATTGGTTTTCCCAATTTTTGTGAAATAATGAATCGCTTGGAATTCAATTAAAAAATTTTCACCTTTGGAAATGAATTGATACATAAAATGATATTAATATAATATGAGTTTACCCATACTCACATGTGCATGTTTGTATGTACATATGTGTATTGCAACAACAATGAAATATGCTCATAGCTCATAGCTAGCTTGTCTTTTGATTCGCTGAACTATGTCAATGTCGCCACACATCTTGCACAGCTCATCTCTCCATTCGCTTACACCAGCAGATATTGTACCTTCTCCATCAGCTCTGTAGCTCGTAAATCGTGGTCCGAGTAGATGTTGGGTCTTCGAAGCTAATCTAGAATACTAGAAGCATGTCATCCGTCTTTTATATATGTATATAATTTGCGTTTGCTGAAGTGATTTTCGACCGAGCCTCCCCTCCAATTTGGGGTTTTGCGGATGTTTTTCCAACAAATGGAGGGATCTACAGTTTATACTAAGCCACCGCCGAACGGCTGATGGTTTTTTATGAGGAGTCTTAATTTCACGTCAGAAATACTCTCGAGGCCAGGGGGCGACCGTAATTAGAAAATTAAATTTAATTTTTTATTTAAATTGATTTCCTATAACTTTTGGATGTTGGTCGCACCAGGCTTTAAACCCTAGCCTTCCGAATGGCAGTACGCAATGCTAACCACTCTGTGCTATGAGCTTTTCGATTTGGCGACAGCCAAAAAGCTTGCTGATTTTTTTTTTAGATAAAGTACTATAGAAAATCATATTTCAAGCACAGCGAAGTAGTTCAACCTCAACCCACTTGGGATGTTTCGTCATAGAGGCTGAATTTTCCGTCACTTGTGCCGAAGACACTTTTTTTACCCACCCAGATACTTAAGTCATCAAGCACTCATAAGCGCGCCCCAGCCTCTCATAAAACGGGTCCTTGGTCACATCATCCTTCTCTTCCATTGGAGCGTGGGCGCAAATTCGCGATATGTTGAAAAGTTTTATGGAAAGACGTTCATACACTGGGGTGAATGCCTAGTACTTTTCTTCGTCCTTGTCCCGTGCATGGCATTCCTTGGACGGCTGTGGTAGCAGCATTTAGTACTACGAGAACATCAACCTGCTGGGCACCCTCCCAATTAAGAGATCGGATATTCCATCCAGTGGTCGACATCATAATTGAAGTCTCTTATCCCAGGCTTTGTTGGCTTTTTTATTAGAGCTGGTTTGTACGTGACGTTTCCCAAGGCAAGTATATTTAAATTTAGCACAGATTTATATAGCGATGCAGATGTTTCAAGACCTACGCCTGCTCGCGGACACACCTCCGCCGAACAGACGCTGCAATTAGAGTTCCGCAAACCCTTAAACCGAATATTTCAGAGTGGCTCAACTGCAGCTTTATCTTTTTTAGCCGCGGTGCAAGTCTCCACATGGGTTAGTTACCCCATTTTGCACAAGAGTTGTTCACGTTTCGATGGTACGCGACGTGGACGTAAGAGTAGTCATTGAGTAATAGACCTGCAAGAGAAAACTTAGCACTGGGGCCTTAAACCAAATATAGTTAAGTAGATGTACTCATATTGTATATAGCCGTCATAGGACCAATCCCAGCATATGGATCGCTGGTTTGTAGAGAACTAAATTGGATCCAAAGAGCAGCTGCTTCTGCCAACAGATTAAGAGGAGTAGGGTTGTTGGAACAAAAAAGCGATATACAATATTAAACCAGCTCACAGCACCATTAAATAAATCAGATAATATCCTCCCCAGGTTGGGTTTCAATATTTGCTTTCAGATGGGGATACCCGCTAGACGTGAATCGGACTGAAAGACTTTTGTAGGGGAGAAGGATACTATCTCAATCTACGCCAACGGGTCCAAAATAAACTGGGGAGTGGGGGCGGAGGTATACACCAAAGATCTCAAAATAAGGTAGGGAGGTCACCAAATCAGCTAGCACTTTCCAAATGGAAGTAATTATTATACGAGTAGATATAGGTATAGGTATAGGTATAGGTATAGGTATAGGTATAGGTATAGGTATAGGTATAGGTATAGGTATAGGTATAGGTATAGGTATAGGTATAGGTATAGGTATAGGTATAGGTATAGGTATAGGTATATGTATAGGTATAGGTATAGGTATATGTATAGGTATAGGTATAGGTATAGGTATAGGTATAGGTATAGGTATAGGTATAGGTATAGGTATAGGTATAGTCATTATACATTGATGGTCTTTTCGTCTTTGCAACGATTGTAAGGAAAGGAATATTTTTGGCGACGAAAGCTGACGAGTTGGCTCAGTCAGATATATATCTTGATGAAGCGGAAATAATACTATGTCTGTTAAGAATGATCAGAACAGATCTTTATTTTCCATTTGAACAAATAGCACTATGCGGATAGAAAGCCGTATTCAACTGTAAGATAGTGAAACAAATCTGGCCCAGCTATGGCATAACCAGAACAAAATACCTGTTAAAAAGATCAAGGAACAGTATATATTATATATGTATGTCTCAATTTGAGAAGTATGAATAAAAACTGAGCCTACCCTAGAATAGCCATTGCCGAAACTGCGAATTAGAAGAGAATTAGGAAAGAATAATCAATTTCCTGTGGGACTACCCAGTTCTATCTCAAATTCGGCACAAAACACTTTGAATACATCAAGTACCAAACCTTGAATGTCTATCCACAAGAACCACTTCGGATATAAGTAATTTCTTAGAGAACACTAAATTGTTTGAGTGAAAGTTCATAGCAGTCGTTAGCACTCTTACCTGACATCGCTTGACATTCCCTCTGGCGATCACAATTCGAAAAATTATTTTGTATAATTTTGGGTGTTGATCGGAGCAGGACTCGAACCCGGGCCTTATAAATTTTAGTACGTAAAACGCGGCTATTGCGGCCGCATATATCGCTGACACCTTAAAAAATATTGATATTTCCCATTCTACTGTACCATATAGCGCGACGGCTGCCGTAGGGTTTAAAACGAATATGCACTGTCTGTTTGTTTATTGACTACTAGACCTATTTCGCTTCGACGCTTAAAAACAAGGGAAAAATGGTGCGTTTTATGAGGTCAATGTATATCAATAACATCGGCAAACGTCATGAACCTGCACTTTTAAAATGACTTTCCTTGTTTTTCTCTACAGCAGTATTGTAATACTTTCGTTATTTCAAAAGTTATACCATAACGTGCTTAACCATGCCAAAATTTAATTTGGTGTCGAGATGCTAGGAGAGGTTTCACCAAGCTTTCTGTACAAAATGCCTAATAGTCGAGTGATGGAATGTCCATCACCGGGCCCTACACTTGGACTTCAATAAATTAAAGTCTTCAGTACCCAAAAATTTTACTCAAAGAGAAATAAAAAAATTCACAACATCAGAGGACTAACTTAAAATAGTTTCACTTTAAATATGGCCCGTGATAAAATGAAAGGATAATCTAGTCAGTATCTATGTGCCATTCAAATTGGATATTATATTGTATGTTGGCATGACACAAAGTAAGGCAGAGAGTATTATTTTGTAAACAAACAACCAACCAACAAATTGCCAATGCCAACAGACAGCAAACAAGTAGGTGGATTTTATTACTGCTTTCTATAAAATTCACATACACACACATATGTATTGTACATAGGTATATAGGTATACGCACATGCATACCAATAAGTGCGTATAAACTTTGGAAAATGAACGCACTTTTGTCGCAATCACAATCTCGCTTTCATTGCTGCTGGCAAAATGCTACTGGCTTTTATCGAATGCTTTGAGCACTAGCTTCGCTTTTATCTTGTACATATATTCATTTATTTAATATATAAGCATATATAACACATACATATATACTTACTCTTAGTGAAAATATACCTTAGCTAGAATATGATTGTTTACTAAGGGACTAGTATTTAACTAGTATAAAGCTGACGCATAATAGGACAGTTGATACTTTGTGGGACATCGTATTGCCAAAATTTGCCAATATGAAAAAATGAGGAAAGATGAACTAACATACGAGGGAATTAACAAAAGTTCGGTAAGTTTACCAGAAAAATACAAAAAAAAAATCTTTTTGTATTTATTCGTAATCTTTGTACTTTTTTTATCTTCTCTACATAATCGTCATTGATTCCAATGCACTTCTTAAGCCTACAGATCCACGTCTGAAAACAGTCTTCATAATCTTGCTTCTTAAGCTTATCAAGTTCAGCATTAACCTCATCAATTATCTCCTCGTTGCTATCAAAGATATTTCCTTTTATATTTTTTTTAATTTTTGGAAATAATCAGAAATCACAAGGTATATCCAGGGAATTGGGCGTATTTCTCCGCTCCCACAGATCGCAATAAAATTACTCGTTATTTCAGAACCAAGATTCGTCACCAATAACGACTTTACTAAAATTGCTAGATTGACCATTTTCGAATTTGTTTAGGAAAAATTGAGGAATTGAGCCTCATTTAAGATTCGTGGTACCCATCGAGGGAATTTCTTCGTGTATTCTAGATGATTACTTAATATTCAAGATACAGCCATGTCATTTAAGTACATTTCATTAGCAATCCTTTCGTGTGTCAATCGGTATTCATCAATTTTGGACTTCACCAGAAGAAGATTTTGATTTACCTTCTCGGAGCTCATCCACTACGGAAAAATGTTCGGTCTGGAATCTTCGCTATTGTTGCCGCCATTCGTTCTAATTAGTAACTAGTATATTTTCCTACAAGGGGTTTGACATATGACAATCATTTCATGTCAATCTAGCACATTTAAAAACAACAACAACCCCCTGTGTCCCCCTGCTACTAGTTTTGGTAATATTATATGTGTAGAAGTAGTCAATTTACATACATATATTTAAGTGAAAGCTTTTTGCCCTTTAACCGTGTTTTGTTGTCGTAGTGAGACGTTTTTAAAAAACAAGGTAAATGCTATACATATGTACATATATAGATAATATACAATTAGCTTAGTTCCATACGGTTTATATAGAAATATAGAAAGGCGAGTTACTTACCTTGCAATTTGTTTGAAATTAAATTTACGTCTCGGTTTCTTACTCTTGCCCTCACCACGTCCCTTCTTCCATATATGCGTACGCCATGCTGGATCCTGATATTCAAATGATGGTTTTAAATAATACAAAGCCATTTCCTGATGAAAGACAGGCGTAATTGAACCAGACATAGGTGGCACAATCCATATCCAATCAGCTGGACAGCCATTGCTAGAAAGAAACGCAAGGACACACATATGAATATATTTACATATATCAAACGAAATCAAAGAATTGATATTTAAATAAGAAAAAATCAAAGCAAAGGACCTTCTTTATAAATAAACTATGTGTTAGTAAAGGGTGTTCTTTCTAGGCGTGTAGTTTTCAATGAGGCAATACTTTTTGGAGTAGGTCTTTTTGGCAGATGTTACTTGATTTATACTTAGTTTGGTTTACCAACTCATAATGAGTCGACTTATTCCGGAACAACATACAAATTTATTACCAAAATAATAGTTCGGTTCGTTCAATATTCGGTCGACATAATCAGATGGCAGAGTCGGGTCCGCAATACGTTTACTCTAGTGGATAATGCGCAGCCTCAGGGGCGCTGTGAGGCAGAGTATCGTAGAAGACCCGAATGAGTCGATCCGCCATCGCGCATAGCAATCGTAGCTGTGTTCATCGACTTTTAGGATCTTGGTTTGCGGGTTTACACAATCCAACTCGTGCAAGAATTGAAGCCGAACGACCATCAAACGTCGTACGTTTTGGGGTGCTCTATGGTCCATATTTCCGCAAAAATTAAACCGGTCATATTGTTAGAGTCCATGGGGAACGCTTTAGATCCATGATTAATGACTCTATCGTACATGAACTGTAGGTTGTTGATGTGGACGCCAAATATTTCACATCGTGACGTGGGTGGCGCTTATAAATATGCTCCAGGCACTCATAAAATGCATATAACTATTTTCTTCCGTCAGAGGCTGGACGTGGTTTGTTTACTCGGCGACGGAATATCCCTCTCACCACTAGGGAGACACGCCATTGGGCTCTTTTATATGGAAGGACACACCTTCTCCCGTCCTTGTTCCGTCTATCGCTCTACTTGGACGGCGATGATGTCAGCCTTTAGTCTTGTGAGCACATCAACCAGCTGAGCAGCGGCACTTGTCCATGTAAGAGATCGGGCATTGTAGCTGTATACCCTGAAATAATAATCTCTAATACGTTTGAATTTATCGTCATCAAAATTGGCGTCTATTATCCGAAACGTTAAGCCAGACTTGTTTTCCAGAAGACTGGGCTTTAAAAATTAAGAAAAAATTAAATTACTTTACCCCTCAACGGTAAACGTTGGGTTCTCAAAGATTACCAGAGGAATTTTGTTGCTTAGGTAAACGATTTTTGATCTCGACCGTTGAACTTTGATGATTGCAAGATGGTAAAGCGTTGAAACTGCTGATGTAGGTATGTACATACATACAAATACATATGTATATGCAAATTGTAAATAAATGGTCAAAGTCTTGTGAATAACAGTGAAAGCAAATGTAATTAATAAGTTGCTTTCAATTCTCTGTCGCCACCTCTGTACAGACAGCGTTTTTAAGCTGATACTGATAAGGCTTATCAATAATAATTATATATTAAATGAAAACAATAACAAACACATTATCACCAAATATGGAAAATGACAGGGAGGATGTTATTGTTTGCTGAAGTTACGGTTGGTCGGCCACGTTCGTACGCGTATTATGACAATATAAGAATTATAAACAATTAATTTATTAAACTTGTCAACAAATTTTTTACTTTGAATATTCCTCATATTTTAAAATTAGGAAAAAAATCAATTAAGGAATATTCGCTGATAAAAAAGGGTAATGAAAAAGGGAAATTTTCGAAGACAAGTTGAAATATGCACACTGGAAGAAGAAATCGAACAATAAACACACTCATATCCGTTCCATACAAGGGTTTATTTACTCTGGAACCCTCAAGATTTACACCGAACTTAAGAATATCTATTATATTATACGAATACACGGTGTGTCCCGAAAATAACCGAACTTTATATTTAAATCATACAACATACAGCGCCATGTATTGAAAATTTGCAACGTTAAAAAGATACATTCATCCTCTTTCAAACACACCTAACTTCATGGAAGTCGGATGACAGATGTAAAAGTGACAGCCATTTCAATAAAACCAAAAGTGTGCTAATGGTTCCAAAAAAAAATGGAACAAAGAGCAAATTTAAAACTTTGTGTCAAACTTGAATAAAAAATTGAAATTGAAGTTTAAAAAATTAAAAAAAAATTGAAAAAAATGAAGCAGCCATAACCGATGTACTGAAGAACTTTTCTATAAATGACATAAAAAAATCTATGCATGCGCTTCTTGATCGTTCCAAACGTTGTATTGAGTCAAATGGAACCTATTTTGAATAAATAAAAACTTTCAAAGATAATATAATGTGTATTTTACTATTTTATATCCAAAAAGTTCGGTTATTTTTGGGACACACCGTGTATAGTGACCAAACGCTAAAAGAAATATTAAGAACTTTAGCACAAATTTAAAAAAAACTGTCGTGTTTACTACAAACGCTTCAACTTACAAAAGACTTTTACTTATTTCCAGTGTAGTTAGTTAACCATTCCTTTTTTATTACAAAATTTGAGCCTTGACATGATAAGTGAAATACTACATCATTCAAATGATCGCCTCGGGAATTTTTACCAACTTCGATCCGGTGTAATATCTAAACCATAACTTGACGAATGTTAAAGTGCCCAGAAGTTAAAGGTTTATCCGCATAAACAAAAACTTTCACTTGGCCTCACAAAAAAAACAAGTCCAACGGTGTCAAATAGCACGATGGTTTTGGCTAAAAAATCGGTTATCATACGATCTTAATGCTCCGAAATGACAGTGACAGCCTCTCCGTTGTCGTTTTCAAAGAAGTAAGATCCAATCCCACCCCGACAAGGGCGCGCCAGGCAGCAAGTGTTTTTGGATGTAATGACTTCTGTTTTATTATTTGAAAATTCTCAGACCTTCCTTATTGTATGTATCCATCGAGTGAGAAATGTACCTCATCGCTGAAGACAATCTTGTTCGAAAAATCGGTTATCGTCTTACTGTTCAAGCAAGCATTGTGAGCTGGACTTTATACGGATGTAGGTGTAAGTCTAAGTCCAAAATCTGCCATAATGAACAGTAAGAAAATCCCAACTCTTAAGAACGTCGGGAAATAAGTACATTCGGGTATTCGTTTACACTTTCACTTACAGTAACGATATTTGAGGTAAAACGAGCAAATCGTTAATATCCCGGCCTTACAGTAGCTTTCTAATTTTACAAATTGCTTGAGTAGTTGGGCGATTATGTGTACCATAGTCTTCCCTTAAAGCACGAAGCGTGACCACCATTTTTGAATCACCATTTTTGTAGTAGCGATCCATTTTCTTAAACGCGTGGCTTTTAACTAAAACAAAACATGTTTGGTTTGACAAAAGTCAAAAGCACAGTTTGAAACCACGAAATGGATAACCCTACATTTATAGCAAGAGCTCTAGATATTAGCATTCGAGCGGTGCGAGCAGAAACTCGTCCATTACTCTTGAGTTCAAAAGTTTGTATTTCAAAAATTTTACCAGAAAATAAATAACCTTATTTAATGCAAGAAAGAAGGGCTGTCTTTATAACTTTCATTACCATACCAAATTTGTGGTATTTCTTTCTATTATTAAATATTAATTTTCATATTTATAAAATTAGTTGGAGGGGAGTTAGATGATGAAGTTTTCCGACTTCGATGGTTTTCGGTGAAAATGAAATTGTATACCCTTAGATGCTTTTTTGACAGATTTTTTGCCGAAGTTATTAGTTCTCCGATTTCGAAGATTTTCTGTAAAATCTGAAAAATCGGCCAAGTTTGGTTTTAGTTATCATGCGTTAGAGCTAATTTGGCTATATTTCTGTTGTCTACGGGTGACCCAAATAGGGGCACTTTTTTCGATAGTCACTTTTTGTTAGATCATTCGTGAGAGGTGGCAAGCTGTCATATTCTTTTCGTTCAGTATTGTTTGATATTTCATCATTTAAAGGCTTACGTCTGAAAAACGTTTACAAATCGTTCAATCGCAATTTGTCCAGTTATTCACAGTAGACATCCGAATTAATCATTAGGTTCCTTGCAAGCAGCTCAAAATATACCACACCCTTCCAATACCACCAAACTGACAGCTTTTGAAGTGGTTTATTGCGCTTCCTCATGCTTGGATCATGATCGTTTTCGATTGACGTTATTGTAAACAATCCATTTTTCATCTTCAGTTATGATTTGCTTGAAAAGCGGATCATATTCATTGCGTTTAAGATGCAAATCACAAGCGTTAAAGCGGCTCGTTAAATGAATTTCTTTCAATTCATGTGGTACCCAAATATCAAGTTTTATTACCAGTCCAAGGCGTCGTATATGATTATGAACGGTTGATTTTGGTATAATTAACTTCTCTTCAATCTCACGCTCAGTTACACGCTGATCCGATTCGATTAAAGCCTTGATATCGTCATCATCCTGAACGTGGCATATATTTGAGTGAAAAATCTCCCAAACGGAATTTGACAAACCAACTTCGATACTGTGTTTCTTTTAAGACCTTATCATCATACAAATTATACAACTTTTTAGCAACCTGCACTGCATTTCTTCCTTTAAGGAAATAATAAAGTAAAATATGGCGAAAATGTCCTTTGTGGGCTCCATATTAAAATCGATGCCAAAGAAACAAATATAAGCAAAATTACGCGTATTTTTTTTCTAAAGCAAGCCAAAAAAAAAAATTTAATTAGCAGTTTTTTTGTGCTTACATGACGGTCAGACACGAGAATGTCCATGATTTTATCGACATTTTCGACAATTGACCTTCCACTCCGTAAAGCATCTTTTACATCAAAACTACCGGAATGAAACCGAAATTGTTCGTGATTGACTGTAACAGTATCAGGACCATAAACGCTATTCACATTTTCAGCCGCCTAGCCGCCTAGATTGCGTCTTCGTTTATCGAAGAAAAACTGATTTTTGACGCACGCTCAAACAAAACTGTATCAACCAATCGTAAAACTGTCAGAAAAACTTTTTTAGTACGAAATGTCAACTTTCTAACGCCATCTAGCAGTACCCGATGGGTCCTATACAACGCGAGATACAGATATTTATCTGTAACACCAACTATTGGAAAAATAATGGATTTCTTTTTACTACACCTAATATGTATGTCAATATGGTCTCTTTGGATAGGTACGAAATCTAAAATTAGCCGCATAACACTTTTTCTTTGTTTTTCTATATTTTTTATAATAATTCTATGTAATCTATGTACATATGTATATACGTATTTATGAACCGTAGCCCATCTAACTGAGTCCCATAACACTATTTCCGTATCATTTTGCTATAAATAGAATACATCATATGTATGTACCTATATATAACATATTTTAGTAAAAACCTGAAATGTTATTTTCAAAATATTTGTTGTAATAATAAGTCTCCTCTTGATAAGAAAATAACAAATATGTATGAATATTATTAAAAACAAATTAAAAATGTAATACATTATACATACGAGTACATACATAAATATATTTTTCATAACTCATAAGTATTGTAAACAAATTAAGTTGTCGTAGGTCACACTCATATCATTACACCTAATCAAAAAAAAAAATTAAATATTTACACAAAAAATTACAGTAATTTAGCGCTTGATAACGCTTGATTATTTGAAATGACGCAACAGAAAAAAAAATAAGAAAAGAAACAATTAGTGAACTTCATTATATGTATATATATATATATATATATAAATACGTGAACAAATATTTTATTAAGAATTGAAAACTAATGCAAATAACAAAATCAGTCAAGCCTCCAAATAAAAGGAAATAAACGATCCACGACTTAAGTCAGATGCGATATAGTTTCTACTCATTAATGAAAATCAGCGATTGATTGCACCGTCCGAAGGCAGCAATCGCCCAGAAGCGCACAGCTTTGGCCAACAGCAGGGCACTCGCCAGAAGTTCCGAGAGCTTGATTTTGAGGTTGCTTATGCATCCATCTTATAATACTTTGCCGGATTGGGTGAAATTTTGACCGATGATAGGGACCTACTTTTGCTATGCAGATACTACAGAAGGGGAAACCTTACAATCAGCGCCAATTATTGTGAAATAAGCCTACTCATCTATCACAAATTTGGTGTTATCTAGCGTATTGTGTGAAAGATTAAAGCCCAACGTCCACGAATTGATTAGGCCCCATCAGTGTGGCTCCAGACCTAACTCTACTACAATTCAGATAAACACTATTCTTCAAATCTTGAAAAATACCTGTCAAAAAAGAAAATCGATACCACACCACCACAATAATTGTTAGCGTTGATCTTCACATCCACTCTACAGGTTCTGGCCTTCCTGGCCAAAAAAGCGGAAACTTGACTGGGTGTTTCCAATGGGCTACGTTCGGCGAAAAGAAGAAACGACTAGCGCGTTTTCGTTGACTTGACTAGAATCTTCAAATACATTTCTTAAGTAAGAAGAAGTCATCAGGATAATTCACACAATGATCTTTGCATTGTATTGTTTGGGCTTTTTGTATTGTGTCAAATTTGTATATATTGGCTTAACTACTTATTTGCATGTACTCGTATGTGTGACTTCTTCGCTGCTCAAAGTCTTTCACGAAATTGGCCAATGACCTTAAATACGATTTTTTGAATAGGTCAGTCTCT
The DNA here is from genome assembly GCA_037013455.1 of Ceratitis rosa. Lineage (NCBI taxonomy): Eukaryota > Metazoa > Arthropoda > Insecta > Diptera > Tephritidae > Ceratitis > Ceratitis rosa. The sequence continues at coordinate 22,393,557 of JAWMAG010000004.1, forward strand.
GATCCACTTTCCGAAGAGAAGTGCTAACTTGAACAAAGAGCTGCCTTAGTACCGTATTTCAAATAAATCGAACCATAAGAACAATTTCTTGAATGCGTCAGTCTGTGGTCCACTTTCCGAAGAAAAATGTTCGTACAAACCTTTCCTGAAATCATAGAAACAAACTGACAAAACTTTTGCATAATCTGCCAAATAGTTTCGGAGATCCCAGAAAACAGACATACAGACAAAAGTTTTTATACTTAGATAGAAGTTAGTATTTGTATTAGAAATTGATATTTTTTTGACCAAACGGTTTCCAAACACTGGAAACCTGTAATGATTCAAATATCATATAAAATGATGAAGTTCAAATTTACTTTTTATTTACCTAAATATTTTATAAATATTTATATTAATGAAATCTCATGGGTGGCGAACAATAGTTTCAATAAAAGCTAATGCAAAAAGGAATATAAAATTCACAAGCATGTGTGAGAATTATTTTGCCAATTTGTTGTCACTCAGGGTTATCGCTTTAAAGTCAACGGCTAGCTTTGTAGGTTGATAAGAGACTTTCGAAGATGTCATGATCATTTAATTGGTATGAACTGCTGAAAACGACGAAAAGTATTATGGGTTGCTCGTGGCGTCGTTAAATTAGAAAAAAAACATGAAACATGAAAACGATGCTGACGTAAGAAATTAATTTTATTGAGTTAGCTAAGATTTTGTTGTTCACTTTTGACATTAAACATGTATTATATTTCACACCAATTTATCAATTAATGACAAATTTACTATGTAAATCTAATGACATAGCAGATTTTGGAAAAGACTCGCAAATATTTGGCTGTCATTATTTTACGATTACACAGTTAAACAGTTAAATGAGTTAATTTAATTCACTTAACTAATACGCATAAAAACATAACACATACGTATTGTAAAAATACTTTGCTATAAATAATTTCTTAGTATTTAGGCTTAGAATAATATATTTTTAGAGGGCGGTCGACGTGACCGAAGTCAGACACACTTCTATTTTTGGTTATTACGATCTGATTTTTGTCCAGTGAAATTTTAAAAAACAATTATTCAATGTTGTTGTAAACATAAATATTATTCATTTATTCACACTATATTTATACGAGTATATGTACATTACTCGTATGTATATAAAATTGACAATAAAAGTTTAGTACCCGTAAATAAAGAAGTTACTATTTTTTTCAATACACTACATACTTGTTGATAATAAAATCACAAATGTGTGGAATCAAAAAAAAAAAAAATAATAATAATAATAAAAACCCCAGCACCGGCAAGAGATAAAACTATGAACATAAATTCTCAAAAAAAAAACCAAAGGAGAATAAAATTCATCAGAAAAGCTTACCGTAATTTTGATTCGTTCTCGAAATGTTTCATAAAACTCTCGCTGGCCGTATGATGATCCACAATGGTAATATTGTGACTTTGATAAGAATGCAATACAGCGATATTAGCCTCCACAAGAGCTTTATCCTTCCACAAGGAGGTGGGTGTGCGTGTATCCAAATTCATCTTCAACGCAATAGTCTGTAAGGCAAAATGAAGAAATTCCTTAACAAAAGCGAGACGGTAATAATGATTATTATGATAAATTGTGGTAAATTGGATATCTGTTTTAAATTAATGTGATGAGAACGATTTATTGCGCAATCGAGCTAAAAGTCTTATGATGAAAAATAAATAAACCAAACAAAATAAAATGCAATGAGTGTAGACACTCGTAACCCACATATGTATGCATATGTGTGTATATATATACCTATAACATTGAATTTTTATGAATTATATTATATACCTGCAGTCAAATGAACTAGTTTAAAATTACTTTAACAGTTTTTAGCGAGAAACATACCAGGCTCATACTGGCCCAAAAGATACAAAAAATTTAACAGTTAGGTTTTTAACGAAAATAATGCCTTGCATGTTTGACCAAGGATGCCTTTTTTGAGGGCCTGAAGCGTACTCATGAGTGCTGCCCCCGCCACGATGTGAAAATTGTGCTTGGAGACTTTAACGCCAAGGTGGGCAAAGAAGATATCTTTGCCACAACTGTCGGAAAATTCAGCCATTACAACGAAATATCCCCAAATCTGTTGAAGCTGATCGGCTTCTCCTTGGCCCGAAATATAGTCGTCCGTTGTACTAGCTTCTAATACAAGAAAATTTATCAAACTACTTGTATGTCTCCAGATCGAAAAACTCTAAACCAGATCGACCATGTTGTGATTGCTGAAAGACATGTCTCCAGTGTAACGTAAGTACACTCCGAGAACCCAACATTGACCAGGATCTTTATCTTATAGCTGGTTTTCGAAAAACCAACTGACACTATGAAGATTGACGTGCCGCAGTGGAGAGAAAACAGGTTGCGTACCTTACAACGTTGCGATCGACCAGTGCACGTCAGGAGTGGCATAGATACCGAGAATTGAAGAAGGAAGCAAGACGCATGTGCAGACAAAAAGAGGTCAAGGTGCGTGAAAAAATACGGCGACTTACAGAAGGTTTTAAGGCCGGAGCAAGCTCTTGTAGGATCCAAAGAAATGATCTAGTGACTTGTGTCCAGAGTATACCGAATTTATAGAAGGAACACTTCTCCAGCCTGCTGAATAGCAGTGAAAATAGAACACTAGGAGATGGCGAAACCGATTTCCCAATCGATGTTGATGGAACAGATGTTTCACTGCCCGACTATGAAAAAGTTCGAATAGTCCGCTTGACAAAAAATGCGATCGTATTGTGTGAGAGACTAAGGTCCACCGTCAAACAAACTGATTGGACCTTATTAGTGTGGTTTTACATCACTGACCAGATATTCATCATGCGCCAAATCCTGGAAAAGATCCATGAAAAGTGGATCGACACACTTCACCTCTTCGTCTATAATTACGTAAGAGGTGTCTACTAATGTAAAGAAAACGAATGTGTAATTCTTTACACATGTGTAGACTACCAAATTTCATTTTATTAATGGTTTTAGGAACCAAAATCTCAAATCTAAAAAATCAGCGGTTCGATCTGGCCGGTTCCGACCTATGATCGTTTAGATAACCACTGCATCTGTGTACCAAGTTAGGTTGCAATATCTCAAATATTGAGGGAATTCCTTTTTATCTCTTTCTTTTTCTTTTACGGATTTTTACGAAGAACTTCCAGGTCCTTGCAATAACTGTGGTTAATCATAGTCAAAGCAAAATAGGAAGTGGAGGGTTTTTGCAATATTTGGATATGTGTATATTAATATTATTAGTATAATAATTGTTAAAAGTTAGTGTTTTCAGTATACTACAGCATATAAATTATACCATTTTAGTAAAGAAAAAGTTTAATGTTATTTTAAATCTACAAAAAATTATATTCCTTGATTATAATTTCTTTTTCATTTAATTTTTATGAATTTACAAATCATACAACAAATTTTTTTCTTTCACTCACCTCTAACATATTGCGACGATTTGTATCGCACAAATTCCGACAACCAATTTCCGTTGACATGTACCAACCGCTGAATGTGGTCGCTGTGAACTGGAGTCCACCGACATCAAAGAGCATCGATGAGACTGCGGGTACAGCATACCAACGCAGGCTCAACTCTGCGAACCACTCAAATCTGAAAGCGAATGATGATATTATTGTTATATATTCAGTTATGTATGTACGAGTATTTTTAAGAAAGCTGCGCTGAGTATAAATGTCGAAAAAATCTAGCAGATTTTAATATGAAATATTTTACTATAATATTTTGTATCTTGCAAAAAGAAGTGAATACGAGGGTTGCTTTTATATTTCGGTATTAGTGAACTTAAAAAAATATTAATAATCGAGAATGGCTTTATTGTTATTAAAAATATTCTCCATTAGATACGAAGGACGGCTGACTTTTTCGCGACCTAAGGTAGTTAGAGATGAAAATACTAATTTTTTATTAATATTTTTTTATTAGTATAACTGGAAATTCTCGCAATTTTGACCACCGCGTTGTGATTAAATTCCTTGTAAAAAAGAAAGTACGTCGAAAGAAATTTTTAAAGGTTTGTCATCGGCTCTTCAAGACTATGTGCCTTCATATACCATAACGAAGAATGCGCTCGGCTATTTCAACAAGGAAGAGAAACCTGTGAAGTTGACTCCCGCTCGGGGCGCCCAATAACAGTCGTGACCGAAGAAAATGTTCACAAAGTCGAAAAACTAATACTTTCTGATCGAAGAATTAAATAGTGGCAGATATCAGAAGGATTACAGATCAACAAAGAATGAGCTGGAGAGATTTTGCATGAACATTTGCATATGAAAAAATTAGTGCGATGATGATTTTGATGAAATTTGCAACCGCATTGAAATAGTTGATGAAACTTAGATTCCTCAGTATGATCCCGAATGCAAACAGGGGTCGATGCAGTGGATAAAAAAGGTTAAAGGCCAAAAAAAAAATTTAAAAGTGGATAAGTCAGCGTGGAATATTATGGCTACCAGCGAGATAGCGAGGAAATATTATTAATTGATTACTTGCCAAAGGAAACTGCAATGAACGGCCAGTATTACGCTAATTTGTTGGCTCAGACGCGTGAGGTAGTCGTACAGAAGAGATGTGGAAAGTTAGCGCCCGTAGCGCTGTTTCTTCAAGACAACGCACTCATTCACACTGCTCGGGTTGCGAGGGATGCCTTGAAAGCTACTGGATGTACAGAAATTAACCATAATTTCTCAGCCGCTCCTCATATATAGAATTTTGTCCTTTTGATAGAGGTTTCTCTAAAACATGAGTTCTGAACTCATCAACCGCCCCTTCAGATGTCGAAAAACGTTGTACTCTATGTTTTGAGTGCTCAAAAATGCAGTTGTTTCAATCGATGTTTGAGAGATCGCATTGTCGTGATGAAGACTGATCTGTCTTCAGCGGTTGGTTTTTCTGATTTATACAAAGCCAAACAAATGGTTGTGTACTACTCAAAATTTACTATCCTGCATTGTTCTAGTGGTACAATTGTGACATTTCTCTCGACCACTCGGCACTACACAGTCATAACTTTGAGATCGTAGATAATTTTGTCGTTTTTTGTTGTGCAGTACCCGCCGGTGGAAGCAAAGGAAGAGGAAGATCTCCACTCTGTTTGAAGGACCAGGTAGACAAGGACCTGGCTGTGCTTGGTATTTCCAATTGGCGCCAAACAGCAAAGAGAAGAAACGAATGGCGCAATATTGTTAACTCGGCTATAATCGCGTATGCGATGTCTACGCCAGTAAAGTAAGTACTCGGCACGAGCCGTTTTTTGAGCGATTAACAAATTGTCTAGGATCCAACGTGAACTATTTTTTTTTATAGACAAATGTTCATGCAATATTGAATGTATGCTGGTCCCATAACTACAAGCAGTCTCAATCTCATGATAAGTGTTCCAATATCAATATTTGCGTACAGTAGCAATAGTTTCCGGAACAGCAACTGCTTTTGGAGGACCTTCACGAAATTCTTCTTGGAATGATCTACTACCTTAATTGAGTTCACCATGCCATCTATAAACACTGGTCCTTGATAGACCCTCAAAAAAAATTAAAAATGGAATAAAGTTCACCGAAACACTATGGCTGAATTAATCTACGTCGAAAGGGGTAAAAACTAATCGCATGTACGAGTACAACATCAAAAATGTCGAACTTTGCGATAAAGCTGTTAGCTGCCTGATTACAACGCTATGGTTGCCAAATACCGAAATATATTAAAGGCAATCCTTGTATTACTTTTAAGATATTTGTACTAAAAAACTTACTTGGGATGACTTAGCGGTACTTCTAATATTAATTCCGGTGGATAATCGAAATAGTCTGGGTCGTGGCCATTCGCCGACACAACCAACGGTAAAATATCCCAGTCTTTACCTTTACCCTTCCAACCCAATTTGAGACAAACCTAAGAGAAAAAAATATTTCATAAAATTTACCTCTATTAAAGAATGGAAATAGAAAAATTGTCAAAATAAACTGTTATACACCTGACCGTCAACCATAAACTTGAATAAAATGGGGGATAAGAAACAATATCCACGCCCACAATCCTTATTAACTCATCCTTGATCTTACAACCTACTCACTTACCTCAGTGAATTCCGCATTCATGGGATCACCAATAATTTTCCCATCAGGTTGTTTATATCCAGCATATGAAATGAGCTGGCTATTCCAAATACGATAGTCATGCCGGCCATCTGTTCGCTGTGGGAATATTGTGATTGCAGATCTATAAGAAAAAGGGATAAGCGAAAAAAATTAAAAAATAAAACATCAGAAAATCTGTTACGAAAATCTTAAAGTATTCAGATCTTTTTTTTTCTTTATTTTTGCTGCATTTGCAAAACCAAGACAGTCAGAAAAACGAAACTAGCGCACAAGTTCCAGGAAACGAATAATTTTTTTTTTCATTGGGTGTGAGCTTCTTTTTCGCAGAGATAAATAGAAACACTGCAATGACAGCAGTCACTTGATTGTTACCAGGTTCTCTCGTGCTGTTATTAACTCTTTGCTCTCCTTTAAACTCGAAACAAACTCTGAACCAGATGTAAAACGTCATTGAATAGGGTCTCACTACATAGAAGCAATGGTACTGCTCATTCGACGTACTAGCCGGAAGAAGATGATCCTAAACACAGTAAACTCTCCACACGACCTTTTTATTTTGGCTAAATGCCAGCTGAGCATTATGGTGACATAATTCCATAAATGATTTCAAAGACTGAATCGAGGGAATTGTCCATTATTATGTCAACATTTAATCAGCTTACAACAAGCTCTACAAAAAAAGGCGTCCAGAATTGATCAAGACAAAATATGTTATGTTTCATAATGACAACTTCAGTCCACATACATACATCTTTGAAAACCAGGAAAAAATTTACGGAGCTTAATTGGAAAGTTGTGATGTCCCCACCATATACATAGCTCGAAACTCGCACCAACTAACTACCATTCTATCTTCTGACAAACATACCAACTGATTATCACGGGTAATAGATAGGCCATTTGAAATCGCAGCTGGTTGGGCTGAGACAGTGGCAGACAGTGGCTGTTAGTAAACCCGAAAAAATCTGAGATCTACCTCTTTACTAGGAAGACGAAAGTTCATCAAGAGGTATTTAAGACTTAACATCATAAACCCCTCCAACACTTTTAAGTATCTGGGTGTGATCCAGTAAAGCGCTCCGATTTTGGAATACCTGTAGTAGAGGTATTACACTAAAATGGTGCATTGGCTTTATATAAGTGTCGTAAGACCCATATTATCATATGCACCACTACTTTGGTGGACGACATTAAAGAAGAAGTACCATATTAAGGTGCACCATACCTGTCTACTTGATATAGCAGGCGCGATGAGGACTACCTCAACAAAGGCTCTAGAAGTCATTCTTGACGTTAGGCCAAATGTTCTACACAGTTTAGTCCAGTCAAAAAGTTGTAAAGTACATTTCAGATCTCGGGCTAAACGTTTAATCAAATACGACCGAGACACGAAAACGGGTATACGAGTATGCCGACTACTCCTTTCCTAGTAAGGAAAAATGGATGGAAGGCGGCCTCAAATCTATACTGAAGGATCCAAATGTAAGGCAGGCACAAGAGCAGAGTTCTTCTAATGACCACAAAAACCAAGGTAGCTTCAAACTCAATGACTACAAGTATGTACTCCAAGCACAGATTGTGGATATATACCTATTACTGATGGTGCCAAATGGGTAACCGCTTTAATAGGAAAATCTATCAGAATTCAGGTAAACAAGTAAGTGCGTCAACACAAGATCTAAATGCATCAGAATATGTAAAGAGGCGATTAACAGCTATCGAAGGAGAATACAGTGAATATAACTTGGGTCACAGGGATGTAGAAGGCAAAGAAAATGCGAACGAACTTTCTCACTGACGTCGCTGGCAAGGCTGTCACCATTGACTACCTCCGACCTTTTAGGGTCTTCCAAAGTTGTTTAAAGCAGAGGCTCACATATGGTCTTGGAATTTTTCCGAAGTAGAATGTAGCACTAAACTATTGTGGCGCCACATGGATAGCAGACCGAGCACTTATCAGTGTATTAACGAAAGATATCCTCTACCTAAGCTATGTAAAGTGGAATCGGCTATCTGCAGACCATGCACAGAGGATGACGAAATGCGATAGTACTACAACCTATGCGAATATACTACCTTCAAGCGATTGAGACGTCACTTTTTTCCCGATACTCTCAGCTTCAATCTCACGGTGGTGGACATGAATGGTTCGAAGAAACTTAAAAGCTATATATGTATGTAAAATAGAGCGAACTTTTCACTCACGGGGTACAATAAGCCTACTCGATGGCTTAGGTACGGCCGCTTGCGGTCAGGTCCTCAACCTTCTTCTTTCAAGGAGCCATTTAACTACCATTTGTTTCGGTCTCTCTAAAACTCCCTTGATGGTAAAAACTTTACCGACCGAAGAGCGGCTAAACATCATTTAGCCAAGTAATTCGCCTATAAACCTAAGAAGCTCTACACTAACTGAATTATGAAGCTACCTGCTGATAAAAGATCTTAGTTAACAATGGGCAATACGTACTTAATCAAATCTTAATTAAAATTAATTTAATCTTGCTTAAACCGAAGAGACTTTATTATTTGTCCATTATTTTCTTCAAGCGGATGTTTTAGTATATTTATTTACTGTTTATATAATATAATTGGCGCTTTGTAACCGCTGAAGCGATTTTCGCTCCTCTTCCATTTTGTGGTTTTGCGTCTTGATGTTTTGCCAACAAATGGAGGGACCTACAGTTTATATTGAACCGCCTTCGAACGGCTGTTGGTTTTTTACGATGAGCCTTTATTTCATGTCCGAAATATACTCGGAGGGGTGGACATTCCCATCCGAGGGGCGACCGCAATTAGAAAATTTAACTTAATTTTTTATTTAAATTAATTTTCCATAACTTTTAGATGTTGGTGGCACCGAGATTTGAACCCGGGCCTTTCGAATGTAAGTACGCAATGCTAACTATTCGGCTTCCGCGGCCGACACTGTTAGGTGAATATAATAATGTCTCGAAAATTCAGCATTTCCAATTTTCCATGTAAATCAATCACAACACTCAGCCCTCAGAACACAGCTTAAATCCTCACACAAATCACGCATAATGATTTTTCATCTGTAAAGCTTCGTATTAAAGCCATAAAATGCAAGAACCATTATTGAAGCGGCACAAAACCCACCAAAGTCATAACAAATTCCGTTGAAGCCGCAGCAAAATAAAAGTTCTGCTTGGTCAGATAAGATTTAAATTCCATAATATTTTATGTCTGTATGTAGATGAATTTTTTTTTTTTTTTTTTTTGTTTTCTTTTTGGGTGGAATACGAATACAAACAAATATAATAATCTAATAATAATATTTATTTATTTATTTGTTGAGGCAGCTCACCTGAGATTTCCTTTGTTCGTCGCATATTTAATGTGATTGCATATTGCTTCGAACATTCCACTCGTTGTGGTGACATAACGGCAATCGAAAACCTGTAATATACAAATAAAGGAGAATATTTAAAAAGAAAAGAATGCAAACAAATGCGAAAAGAAGGCATGAAATTGTTAGCTAAATCCCCAAAGAATAATGGCTCTGATTTCACAATTGTTGCAATGTAATCAGGAATATTAGCAATTCTTATTAAATACGAGAACAATAAAAGCAACAGACTGTGACTGTGACAATATTATGTATATTCTAATTCTATTATATTCGTATTTGAAATAATAATTCTTATTAGACGGAAGTGATAACGTAGTGGCTTTAGTTTCTCTTTAATTTTATTATACGAAATTTTGCTGTGAAGGCAGAGTATCTCCTATAGCTCATGGGTCCTTCGCCGACGTTATTCGCTGTCGCTAGTATCAGTGTCCAAAAATGTTTCACAAAAGCTCTCTCTCGAAGTCTTCTATCAGATGTTTTCATTGGTCACATTTCTCTATCATACAGCAGGATGAAAATGAGGAGTGACCTATGAAGATAGATCTTTGTTTGTCAAGAAAGAAGTTTGCTTTTTTTCCTACTCAGTCAGGCACGCATGTTATTCTGCGTTCTTGGGTGCCATTCGCTTGGCTTTCTTATCCAGCTTAGAGAGCGAAAAATATTACTGAGGCCGACGATGTTAATATTATCCCCACACAAGTACGCCAGTAGCTGTACGCTCTTATAGAGGATTCTAGCTCCGCTGCTTAGTTCTGCAACTCCTATCATTTTCTCAAGCCTTGAGATATTGAAGTCACACAATAAAGAGCCAGCTTGTCCGAAACCTCGTTCAGAATTGAACAGCTGGAAGAGTTACTTCCCAATACCAACGGCAGCATCAACTTACACAGAAGTATATGTTTTGCGGCGATTCCAAATTCAGACATGGCGGCATAAAGCCAGATCCTTTTCGTGCTATCGCAGACGGCTTTAAGATCGACGAAGAGGTGATTCTTTTCCAAAATTTTGTGCTTGCTAATAGATTTACCAGGTCTAAAGCCACACCTTACAAGGTTCAATCAGTGATCTTCCACACGGTAGGCACCGACGTTTATTGGCGCAGATTGTGGAGTCTCCTGGTTTGTAGATTGGGCAGAGTACGCTTTTGCTCCTATCGTTAGGCATGCATTGGTCCGACCAGATTTTGCATAGAAGCTGATGCATGTGCTTTTTGTGTACTTCGACGCCATATTTGAATAGTTCAGCCGGTAAGCCATCGGCTTCCGCTGCTTAGTTGTTCTTCCGACGGGCAATTGCTATTCGTATTGGATCATATGTTCCATCAACATCGGTTCGTATTCATCATCTTACTTTCATCAGATCGAATATCTAGCTCCCGTATGATAAACACTCACAGAAAAAAAATATGGCTGCTCAGTTTTTGAAGGATCAAGTTTCGGAAGCCTACCAGATTCCAGCATCAAAAAGCTCAGCAGATTAAGGTCGAAGATATCGCAACCAAATCGAAGCAGTTCTATAAGAGTTTGTCATCTCTGACTTGCAAAAAAGAATCGACAGCGAAAAGCTGCAAACAGAACAGCCAGTCAAACGAGTTTTCCACACTTCTTCTCCTTGAGAGCACTGACCAGTAACCAAAGTTAAACTATTTCATGATTTTAGGCTTTCCCGACAACTAAATAACTATGATAAAACTCTGAGTTACCAATTAGGATATCATATAACCAAATCATAATAGCTGACTTCAGAAAAGTTACCAGACGAGCTGAAAGATGACGTCATAACTCGTCCACCGAAAAAGGGAAATTTATTTGAATTTAAGAATTTAAAAAGAATAACACTTCTGAGCACGGTGAATAAGTAAAGAATAACCACGTTTCAGATCCCATTGGTCTAGTGTCGACCATATCAACACCTTAAGAGTGATTGTAGAGCACACAGCACTCGGTAGAGATTCGCACTCCTCTCGATCTGTATTTTGGTATATTATCGATTTCGAGAAAACGTTCCTGAAAAATTAATTAACCTCATAAAAAAGCTGTACTCTGAAGCTAGCTGGCGTGTAAGATATGAAAATATTTTAAGCAACAGTATCGAAGTTAAGAGTGGAGGCAGGCAGGGAGGCGCTATCGCCGCTACTATTCAATTTATTGGATGTTTGATTTGGTGTTAATACAAGCGTGTGTTGTGAGCAGAGCCATATCTCGAGGTTTTAGCGGTAGCCTACTCGTATAAGGTCTGAATTAAGTCTGCTGTCTCAATCTGTTAACGACTTCGCCGCGTAAGCAGGACTTAAAATCAATATCGCGTAGTCCAAACTCATTTACATCAACTCAACTGAAACGGCAATTCTACATATCACCGTTACGCGCTTCGGAGAAGCTGGCAGCTTCATCACAAAAAATAGTTGCTCGGCAGCTTGTATATGTAATTAGATGTCCAATCAAGCTCTGCCTTGTTGGATAAAGTTTTGAGATCGATACTTAACTGCATACAGATATACGATTCAAGGGTGAAATCTGTTGTCTATTATGGGTGCGTGACGTGGAATATATCCGGGAATGTTTTGCAAATGCAATATTTTTTCAGTCGATGCCTTCGAAAGATTTTGCGGGTATCCTGGCTCAACGTTGTTAGTAATGCTAACCTCTACACAGAAACCCAGCGGCTACCGGTTTATATCAAAATTCGACATTGTAAGTGGAAATGGCTCGGTTTTACTTTTTTGAAACTCTCACGACGACATTACCAGAACAGCGCTAGAGTGGAATCTTTAAGGAAGTCGAAGTCGCGGGAAACCAGCCAACACCTGGAGGCGGGAAGTCAAAGCAGAAGCACAAAAAATCGGTTCATTCTGATTCTTTATTTCACATAGGAACTATGGGAATATATTCGTATGAATTAGGTTTACAAAATAATCAGGTCCGTTGTCAAAAGATGGTAAGTTGTGGCCGATCTTGAAAGCGATTGCCTATTTCGTTGGCAAGATTTCACATCTGTCAACAACAATTAGTGTTTATCAGCGTCTGTTTCCGCCCACGGCATTTTTTCGCAAACTGAAGCCCATCGAATGCCTGTGGAAGTTTATGGTGAACCTGCGCCTACCGATAAGTCACGCAACGACCAGAAACGACCGAAAGCAAGGGCATGATAATTTTGCAACATGACAACACTCGGCTCCACGTGGCTGTAACGGTCAAAAACTACCTGGAAACGATGAAATGGGAGGTCTTACGTCTTACCACAACTGCCCTATTCTTCAGGCCTTGCTCCTTCTGACTACTGGCTTTTAAGACGAATACAAAACTAATTGGAGGTCACCGGCTCGGATGTTTTGAACTAACCGAAGAATGGCCTAACGAACCCAGATTCGAAAATTACCACAGAAATGGGAAAAAGTAGTCGCTTACGACGGACTTTGATTGATGTAAGTTTTTACGTTTTTCCAAAAAAAAACACTTTTTTGAACACAAAAAACGGGTCGATTTAATTTGTATTCCCAATATGTGAGTTACTTACTCAATGTTAATCACACCAAGTCCTTTTCGGAGATCCAATTAATTTCAAATAATTTATTTATAAAATTTTCGCTTTGTATCTGCTGAAGCGATTTTCGGCCGAGTTCCTCCTCCAATTTGTGGTTTTGCATCTTGATGTTTTTTCCAACAAATGGAGAGACCTACAATTTATACTAAGCCGCCTCCGAACGGCTGATGGTTTTTTATGAGGAGCCTTGATTTCATGTCAGAAATATACTCGGAGGAGACATTCAGTGACGAGGGGCGACCGCAATTAGAAAATGTAGTTTAATTTTTTTATTTAAATTGATTTTCTATAACTTTTTGGATGTTAATACGACACCAAGACTTGAACTCGGGCCTTCCGAATGGTAGTACGCAATGCTTTTCACTTGGCTGCCGCGAACGCACAAACACAAAATATATTTTTCAAAGTTCAAAAACACAGACTTCTGAAATATCACATATTTCGTATTATTCAGAGAATATAAAATTTAAGAAAATTTTGCAGAAAATTGTTAAATTTGTGCTAGACAAAATCGCCCTGGTCTGTGAGTGCGTGTGAGTGTGTCCAAATTTGTATTAAAAATTGAAATTTCAATTTCACGCCATGATTTTCGAGTGACCTCTCTCAAGAGTATCCTCATGATTCAAAACATAATATATGTACTCTTCAATAATCACAGAAATGGAAGCAGAAAGAATACCAACACACCTTCAACAAGCACACACTTTAAACTTAATTAAGGAAATTACTTCAACTACGAGTGGCCATGTTCAGGATACTGAGAATTTAATCAAAAACTGTTTAATAAAGGTGTGAAAATCGTTTACTAAATAGCAGACCAGTATGCGTATGGATGTACATATGTGTGTAGCTAGTTGGAAGAATTTCAAAGAGAGCACAATTCTTTGTCTAGCGTGAAAATAAAACCAAGGAGAATTCATAATAAAAGGTGAATTATATGATTGCTTGTTCTTCCTTTGTAATCCGCCTGATTTGTTTCGCTTACAATTTTAATTTCTATTCAAGAGGCATTTTCAATCAAGCAATTCTTAGTTTGTGAGGGTACTCTACACGGTGCTTGGAGCCGAGACAGTGTTCAATTGATTTTTTCATTTAACTGCTTGGGAACAAGTGAAGGCAGGGCAAAGTTCAAGAATTTTCCAAACTAAAATATTTTCGGTCATCCGATTGGCTTCGATTTGGCTCTGTTGAAATATTGTAGTTATATCCTTGTCGCTGTATTATTTTATATAGCTCATAATGCCATCATCGCCGTCGTAATGAACCCTTCGTAAAACCTTTCTCTCGAAAACATCTAAACCAAATTCACTGAATATTGTCATCGTCCGAGCGTCTGCACGATACAGCTGAATGGATATGATGAGGGACAGGCATTTAGCCTTTGTTCGTCGATAAATGACTTTATTTTGCAATTGTCTACTCAGTACTATGTGGTAACTTCTTATTCTTCTTCTTATTTGGCGTAGGCATCGCTTACGCTATTGTAAGAGAATTAGCAATAACGCATCAGTCATTTATACGTTCGGAGTCTATTGGAAACACTAAGTGAAGTTAAGTCTTCCAACAACTCCTCCTTCCAACAGATTGGAGGTCCTCCTCTCCCTCTGCTTCCACTAGTGGGTAGCGTATTTGCCGTTTCATCATCTGCAGGATTCGCCGTTAGCAAGTGTAAAGGACCAAAAATCTTCCACCAAACTTTTATCTTGAAGAATCCCAAAGCCAACTCATAGAATATTGTCGACATCCACGGTTCTGCACCATAAAGTATGACAGTTTCGTCGAGATTTATCGAGTAACTATCGGAGACGCTGCAAAAGGTGTTGCCATATCAACACGGGATGGAGTCTTGTAGTACCTAAAAGTCAAAACCAGTAGCCAATCTTCTGGATATATACCTGCAGTCGCAGAGCTATATTTCCTACTTTTGCGTCGACGTCGGTCCCCCTGTGAGCATCTCGTGTGCTGGATGCAATAACCAGTGCGTACGGAGCCTTCAGTAGAGCCACTCCGCTTAAGAGGTCGCTGAATTCTAATTGCAGCGTCTGCTACAAAATCGAAATTGTGCGCTGGGCTGTGGCACGCGCCATGTAAAAACGGATCCAATAAAAAACAATGCATCGGATGACATACCACACTTTTGATGGCCACCGTTTAAGAACTATGATTCGAAGGCATGCATCTGGAATGTCCGATTACTTAATTTGGGAATGCGACGTTACCTAGCTGGTTGATGTCCTCGTAAGAATAAAGGCTAACATCACTGCAGCCCACGAACTTCGTTGGAAGGAACAAGGATGAAGGCGAGTAGGGAGACTCCGTCACCAAGTACTGGAATTCACTTCGGTGGATGAACGTTCCGCCTCAATCCGCATTACAGTGAAATTTTTCAACGTTGGAAACGAAGGCCGATGTGACCAGGGATGCATTTTATGAGCGCCTGAAATGCGCCTTTAACGCTAGGATGAAATTCAACTTACATGACGAAACATTCCTAAATGCGTTGAGGCTGATCGACTTCGCAGTGGCCCAAAATATAGTTGTCTGCAGTACAAGAAGAATAAAATTCATCTGGTTACTTAGCTGTCTCCAGTTAAAAAAAACTCAAAACCAGATCGATAATGTTGTGATAGACGAACGACATGTCTCAAGTGTTCTTGTGCCCACTAGAAGAAGTGCGAATGGGAATTGGTCTGAAAAGAGACACGGCGACGGGAGCCGATGTTTTTGTTTGGTTTGCTGCCGAAGAACTGACAAGGTGCATATGTACATCCGCTTTTCTACAGAATATGGTCAGATGAAAGCATGCTCAACAATTGCAACCAAAGTGTGATCTACGCAATCAACCAAAAGGTTGACTCTACAGTCTGCACCAATTATCGTGGAATCAGTCTCCTCAATATCGTTTATGAAGTCCTAACGAGTGTATTGTGTGAAAAGCTAAAGCCTGATCCAAATGCTCCGACAGGAACGGGAAGGACCTCTAGGAGACATTCGATACCAAACGATGTTTTAGGCGAACTGGCTTCTTATCGTCTGATTGCTTTTAGTCTGTAGATGGAGAAAATACTGCGAGCTGCAGAACTGAATAGAAAAGGTACAATCTTCTATAAGACAACATACATATATAGCTGCTAGCGTACGCCGAGAATATTGTTTCTCCAGACTTGCCAAGGAAGCGAAGCGTTTGTTGAACGAGGACGGCACGAAATACCTCCTTTCATCAAACAAAAAATCATCGTCTCTCGTTTCACTATTGGCAGTCATAACCTAGAAGTTGTAGACAATTTTGTCTATCTTTTAACCAGAATCAACACCAGCAACAATGTCAGCCTTGAAATCCAAAACTGAATTACTCTTTCCAACAGCTGCCACTTTGAACTGAGTAGACAATTGAAAAATAAAGTCCTATTCCAAATTATTCAAAAACAACACCGTTATCATACCCAAGGCACTGTATTGGCACATTGCGACTTTTATATGTTCTCCAGATTGGGGAAGTCAATGAAGAAATAAGAACCGAATAGCTGAAAGAGCTCAAGAACAAACTAACAACTGCTACTAGATTTGAAAAAAACCTCTGCCGCTGCTGTATTACAACTGAGGGGGACTAATTGATGAATAAAATGAAAACAAAAATGAGAAAGCAGAAAATTCATCTTACATTTCAAATAGATCCGTGTGTGCTTGCCTATAGCTATTCCTTTGCAAAAATGTCTATGTCAACATAAAACCGAGACCACCAGAAGAAGGCTCTTGCAAATTAAGTCAATGTAAACTTTCCAATGGGATTTGGTGTAGGATTTTCTCATGTAGTGTTAGACTTTTTATTATTTTAAATATTTGTACATATGTACGTACATACATACATTGTATTTTACGTTTATTTTCTCTTATTATTTACAACGAAAAGGAATTTTTCGACTTTCAAATAACAACAGAAATCTCAAATTGTAAATAGTGATTTGGGAATAATGTTTACAAATGTACTTATCCTGTCACATACAGACTCATACAAGCATGAAAAGTTATGCACATATGTACATAACTAAATGCGAGTACATACGATGTATGTGCATTTTTATGTATACATATATGAGGGGATTAACAAAAGTTCGGTAAGTTGATCAGAAACAAGGCCAGACTGTGACGTCTCGGGGCACGTCCTCTACGGAAAATGTCCGGTCTGGAATCTTCGGAACCACTTAGAAATAGTCTTTAAAGACGGTGTAATCGTTCCATATGCAATTTGGCATTCACTGAATATTTTTGTTGGCTCGAAGAGAATCACATAGCGAATTTCTGTTTGCGTTGGTGTTGGAATTTCATCTGACCTATCCTCAGCTATCTTGCGTTTTCTCGTCTCCATTTTAGCCGATCGTTCTAAAATTTGAAAGGACGACTAATCAAAAAATTGCAAAGGATTTTGTATTTTTAGATATAACAAAAACAAATTGAAAGCCATCAAATTTTGACCCAACTTTTGTTAATCCACTCGTACATATATTATATAAAAATAAATAAATAAAATATGTTTGATGGGAAAGTTGAATATTTGAATGTGCCAAACAAACGTTTGTATGTATGTACGCGTATGTATATATAGTTGCCAAACTTATACGTACACGTATGTGCGTAAACGTGAAAAGATTTCAAACATATTTATTTCAAATGCTTTGTACTTAGTTAAATATATGTACAATATGTAAGAGTCAAAATAAAAGCATACAAACATAGTGCAGAGCTACATACATATGTATATATGTATGTACGTATGTATGTTCACACAGAAAAGTTGTTTAATGAAATTCTTCACCATCAATGGTCACAAAGAGCGTTCTGTTTGTACTTTCTGCTTGAAATATAATGTGGCTCGGTATTTATACATTTCATAAAGTACCGACATACATATCTAAAAACACATGTAAGCATGTATAGTTATATATATACGTGTATGTGTGTTCTTTGCCTTTCTAAAATTTTCACCAGCTTTGCGTGTTGGAATGGCAACCACTTTTCCCACAAACCACTCCACATCACTTGTCGCTATCATCATCAGATAATTCAATCATGAATTCGTTTAATGTCACCGACACTCAAATGCACTCAAAATCATTTTCCACCCTTTCGCATACGCAAAAGTTTTAAATAATTTATTGCCATTGCATTGTTGTAAATTAAATTTTATATTTTAAAATAATTTTTTGTTTTTGTTTTTTTTTTTTACTCACCTGCAATTTAGACCATTGTATGCGACCAATGCAACGAGATGAATTGCGCCAAGCCAATTTCGCACCATAAATCAATTCGGTTTCAGTGAGTTGATAAGAGCCACTGGATTCGATATTTTGACGCACCTGTTTCCAGCGGGCATCATGAGCGACGCTGGAAGCTCTGAAATAGTGAAAAGAAAAACTCATCAAAATCACCATGAAATCAACACATTTAAACTTAAAATCGAAAAAAAAACTCTGAATTCTAGAATTTAATATTATATTTGTAAAATATTTCTGTAAATATTACTATATTCTGTACATATGTATGTATGTATGTATTTATTATTTTTGTCCTTTTTGTGTTTTTTATTAAACATTTCAATATGTTAATAGCATTCTAGAAATTCCACGCCAATTGGACATGCCAAGCAAAGTCATGTTTCAACTTGATTTCCCCAATCGGATGGATGGAGCTCTCTTCTTCCAGTAGTTTATTCTTTTACTAATTGGAGACATGAAGTAAAGACTTCTGCCTCATCCCTCCAAAGGAGTAGAGATCTTCCTCTCCCTCTGCTTTCACTGGCGTTTACAGCATCGAATACTTTCAGAGTTGTAGTGTTTTC
This sequence comes from Ceratitis rosa, assembly GCA_037013455.1. Lineage (NCBI taxonomy): Eukaryota > Metazoa > Arthropoda > Insecta > Diptera > Tephritidae > Ceratitis > Ceratitis rosa. The sequence goes on from JAWMAG010000004.1 coordinate 22,412,453, forward strand.
GTCCATCCGAACAACGCTGGCTTCGGCGCTATCTCTTGATTTATCCATTTCATAATGCAGACCTGTATTTTGACATCTGTCAAACTTAACTGTCAAACCAAAAATATCTTGTATTAGTTAAATGTCAGGCATTTATGAAACCGCACAACGCTTTGAAATTGTTTTAACCTACTACAAAGCCAGTGATTCAAACTTGGCCACGTTTCGTGCATATAATTGTATCAATTGGTAAATTTTTACAGTAATTCAAAGATACTGGAATTGTAGCAGATATCGTAAAGCCTGTCATACGTCGATTGGGTGATTGAACAACAAGCAGTGGATGGCGATGAGGAACACTTCTCACTCGGGGGATATACGTAGGCTGATATATATTTCTGGCCTAATAATGAAAATACGAATATTTATCAACGAAAATGGTTTTTTTTTTTGGATTTGGCTCGTCTTGGAAGACCCACACGGTCGATTGCTGTTTTGTTTCGGGCTCATACGCATAGATCCATGATTCGTCACCTGTGACGATCTTATAAACGTCTTTTGAAGCACCGCGATCGTATTTTTTCAGCATTTCTTTACGCCAATCCACACGAGCCTTTTTTGGAGCGATTGTCAAATTGTGCGGGATCCAACGAGAACAAATCTTTTTTACGGCCAGGTGTTCATACAATATCGAATGTATTCTTGTGGGAGAAATGCATAGGTGGTCCGAAGGTGTGATTAAATCTTATATATATAATTGGCGCTATGTAAACGGTGAACCAATTTTCGCCGACACCATTTGAGACCGAGCCTTCAAAATGGCAGTACGCAATGTTAACCACTCGACCACAGTGAGACTGTCATAGTCAATTTGTATTTGTAGTCGTATGATAATTGACTATTTTTTTACCTGCCATTGAAGAACATGTCTTGGACAATATGTGGTTTCAACACGAGCTAATATGGCTTTATTGCGAGTTAAATTTCCCAGCCACGTAATCTTCTGTCTTGGCTATGTCAATTAGCCACCGAGATCGTGTAATTTGCCACCGTTGGACTTTAATTTAGTGAGGCTACGCGAAGGACGGTAATTATGCGGATGAGCCTTTAGCTTCTGGGTACTTTAATATCGAAATTCGTTAAGTTATGGCAAAGCCACCGTCCAATAAGCTTCAAAAAGTGGTCAAAAATTACCTCGTGGATTGGATGTTGAAGTGTTTCATATACGCTTATAATGCCAAGGTTCAAAAACTTTATAAAAAAAAGAGATTTTCATAAAAAAAAATTATTTTAAATGCGCTCCATTGTCTGCGGTATTCGTTGTCGCTCATATGCAGAAGATCATAAATCTTCCGCAAAACTTTTCGCTTAGAATCTTCTAGTTGTAGCAGGAAGGATATGGTGAGCGACTTGTCTTTTTCGTGAAGAGAAGACATTACTTTTCAATTGCCTTCCATAGTAACAATTGTTGGCAAGAGTGATTCTAAATTTGATTTCAAGGCTGGCATTATCTTTTGTGTTACGCTGGTTCCTAAGTAGACTAAATTCCCTACGACTTCCAAGACTTCAAATAGTGCCATCGGCGGGATTTGCATCAAAATCCATCGAAACTGAAGTCTTCGCCTTTTTAATTCGCTAGACTATATCAAACTCGCCATATCATATATCAATCAAGTAACACTAGATGTGCCATTTTTATGCAATAATCGTGAGACCTTTCTATTCTTGCTATCCCGTTTCATTGTTGGTGCCTCTCAATAGGAACCTATATTATCGATAAATGCCTTCACTATACCTGGTAATTCCGCTTGGAGCATGCTAGCTGATTTTGATAGACGAATAGAGAGAGGGATCCAGAGATCAAGATCCTTGCAGTATAACCCGGCTCCTACTACGCAGTGTAGGACAGTTTCCGTTGATCGACCCTTCATGTACCATCGTTAAGGTTTTAGCTATGGCTGATGTAATGTGCTCGTTCGTATATGTATCTCCATTAGCCTTTCTAAAACCTTCAACATGAAGAAAACGAGGCGTATATTCTGAAATCTTTGGTATAATCATGTTGTTTTACTGCCCGGTTTTGGTAGAAACACCACTTTGACTCTTTTCCAGCTCCTGGGTATGTAAGATAGTTGGATCCTGGCCTTGTAGATATTTAAGACTTGGAACCATTGGCGAATTTAGATTTTGTAGCATTATTGGGATAATCCCATCCGGACCAGCTGTTTATTGCGAATTGTTATGTTGTATTGGCTACAGTACATCAAGGGACTCTCCAGCATAAGAGGTCCTAGCACCTACCTCCGTCTGTATATATGTAGGTAGTATTGGTGTGTTCTACGGACAGTGTCTACCTCAGCCAGGCTGATTCTGGGCAACTTTCTATCGATATGCAATAGGTCTGCCATAAGTCTGATTTTGCTCTCCTGACTGGTTTTTTGTATTGCAGTTTGAGGCCAAATTGTGGGGCTATAACTTTCTTAGTTGAGTTCTTGGGTTCTTAAGATTACTCTCCACCCAGAAAGCCATTTTCTCTTTTTTAGTACAATTAACGGTGCGGATTAATATAAGCACCGCTCTATTCTATCTGACAGAATAAAGCTCAGAGGCAAAGTGAGGCAAAACTTTTATGTGTTTCCGCTTGTGAGTAAGTGAGTGAGATTAATGAGATTCTATAACTTAAATAAATTAATAACATGTTCCAGTGAATAAAAGAATTATGAAATTGACTCATGTCATTACAATTATATCTGTAGTTCTGTATATTTACCTCTTGATTGATGTAAAATATTGATCCAAAAAATCTTTTGCATGATCCAATACCACATCAGGTTTACGCGCTTCAACTGGAGCCGTACCAAGAGCCATAACACTGCTCATGCATGTTGCCTTCGAACAAGATAGAGCCTAAAAAATAAAAAAATAAACATATCTTCACATATATACCACACTTCATTGTTAAGATTGTTTCTTTATTAAAAATGTATCGTAATTCAAAAAATTCCTAAATACTTATATACTCGTATGTACATACATACATCCCGGCACATTTCAGAAGAGAAAATTCTCTCTCTCTTTTCATGTGGTTGTGTGAACAATGGTATCTAAAACACGTCGTAACACACTCTAATTTTTTTTAGAATCATGAAAATTTTCTGGTGAAAAAGCAATATACATAAATATAGTTCACGTGTACATATATATTTTTTTAATTATACAAACATTTAACAATCATAATCAGTCATATTAAAAGAATTTTTTCATTTGTATTGTTCGTCTCACAATTAGACCCCACTTCCTTGACTTAGATATGAAGATATGAAGGTGAATATAATTTCAGGACTTTGTTTTTATGAATTACGAGGGGTGTTCGGAAAATACAGTAAATTTTAATTTTTGTATTTCTTTCCTAATTTGTATTTTACAATTGCCCCAACGTATTTTTTCCACCCTTCTTTTTTAAATTCAGGAAGCCAAATCTGGTGCATAAGGCGGCTGAGATTTTATAGCAGGGTTAAGCCAGATTGCGCTTGTCAATATATTGGGCTGTCTTACATAGACTAAACTATATTTTGTAACATTTCCTGTTGTATCTCAAATTTAAAGAAATTTGTCCTCGCCTCAATAGAACTTCCTTCAAAATTTTGCTTTTTAAGCTTATGAAGTTAAGCATTAACCGCATTTATTATCCCCTCGTTGTTATTTAAGAACTTTTCTTTTAAATTTTTTTTTTTAATTTTTGGATATAACCAGAAATCACAAGGTGTTATGTTTGGGGAATATGGTGCTGGAGGTATTTCTTCGATCCCAAAGATCGCAATAAGATTTCTCGTTATTTCAGTAGTGTGGGATGGCGCGTTGTCGTTGTCGTTGCCGCAAATCCTCTTTCTTCCTGTTTTCCAACAAATTATTGAAAACTTTTGATAAACACTCTTCGGTACACCATTTTGCAGTTACTGCCTGACCCTTTTCCAGTAGAATAGCACCTACAATTTTAGATCGGAAGAAGTAAACTGGCATCATTACTTTTGCTGCTTAGATTTTACGGGTGGGTTTGCTCCTGTTGGGCTGCTGTTTGATTTCTGGATCGTACTTATAGAACCAAGATTCTTCACCAATAACGACTTTGCTAATTTTGCTAGACTGACCATTTCCGCATTTGTTTAGGAAAAATTGAGCAAAATGCAGTGCATTCATGGTACCCATCGAACAGATTTATTCGTATATCTCAGATGATTACTTGATATTCTCGATACAGTCATGGCATTTAAGCCCAATTTTGGACTTCTTTATGATCAGATAGAGAGCAATCTGGTTTCACTTGGTATTCCCAACTGACGCTAAACAACGAAGAAAAGAACCGAATAGAGAAGAAGATGACACGCCAACAGACAATGTCGTGTCAAAAGCCCTTCTACCAGCCTTGAAGCTGTCATGTATCTAGCTTTAGGTTGGGTTAGATTGTCGTCCAACCATTTGTCTATCGTACCGGCTACGTATAGGCCGGCAATTAGGCTTTGTTATCCCACCATTTCTATTCTCTAATGCACCTCATTAGATCCATGACTTTAACGCCGGCTATCTTCACTAGGCCATTGAACATTCAAAATTCCGATACCTAGCGCTGCCAAAGCACGACAGTCACATAAGAGATGGGTGATTGTGTCCTCCTCCTTATCATACTGCAAGATCTCCTATAGACAACCCATAGTCTCTATGCATGTCGTCTGATCAGACAGTAGTCTGTCAGAACTCCCATTACTCTGCTCCTTTTAAGAAGTACACATCACGTGATCTCTTCTTCATTTTGTTCTCTGGCTTATTCACAAGTCAGTTCCTTGAGATGCAGTTTGCAAGAAGCAAAGAGCTTACCAAAGTGATACCTGTGACGAGGGATCCACGTGAGAGGCAGTCTGTTCTATTGGGCCATCTCCTGTAGATATCGGCGGTAATACAGCACAATTTTGAAACCCAATGTAAGCGAGCCCAGTCCTTTTATTATTCCCCGACTGTCGCAGGAAATGATGATATCCTTGTCTTTAAAGCTTATTTCCATTTGCTTTGCTACCTCTATAATAGCAGATAAATATGTATCTCCGCCTGAAAAACACTGCAATGGCCAGGTAGCCTGAAAGGGAGCTAAATAGGAGGGCTCTTTGAGAAAACAACTCATCCAAATCTCGCCTCCACATTTAATTCATCCATGTATATGGTATTTCCAGGCTGCCACTCGGAGTTTAGTAATTATTCTTCCATTCTTCCCTGCTAGGAATTTCTGTTCTAAAGTAATTTTCAGAGCGTCCCAATAGCTGAGTGATCCATTGATTTGACTCTCTTACGTACGGGTATTACCGCCGACTGATATACCACCAAGTCCAATGACAAGATGTATCTAATGTTACCTGTTAATCTAAACGGTGTTGGATCATCGAAAGGGCAATAGCCCTTGGCCGAAAAAAAGCCGGGTCAACTGCGGGGCGTAGAGCCGCCTCATCTGAAAGGCAGTACTAAACTTGAAGTACTCAATTAAGTAACATGTGCAACAACCGCTGGACAGGACGACGTACAGACAGGCACTAAACGTCATTCACAAAGAGTCTGTCAATACCTCTAAGAACTCTCTCCCTGTGAATGGCGGCCTCGGAGTCAAACCACCACCCATAGCAAATGAAGAGCTCGTGTTACTTCGAGAGCTCTACGTAATACCGGCGCTAACCACATCTTTACATGCCTTTAAAACCATTCTTAGCTAGCCTGTCCCTAAGCGTAGTTGGAAAAGCAACAACAACAACAACATGTATCTATTTTGAATGACATTTTAATTCTGGTTGGACACAACAAATTGCAGCCTTTATACGCTTGCTCATTTCAGAGTCTGCAGTTTTCTTCGTATGCATCCTGCGATCTAAGCACAGAGAAAAACGGTTAAAAAGGAGCGCCTCCTTCATTATGTGGTATGCCTCTTGATGGTTTTCCCCACAAATGGAGTTACCTACAGTTTATTCTTAGCCGCCTTCGAACGACACATAGATTTTTATTAGGAGTCTTTATATCATGTCGAAAATACACCCGGTGGACTTGACATTCCCACCCGAGGGTCGACCGCAATTAGAAAAATTTATTTTCAATGGTTTTTGGTTGCTTGTCGAACCAAGACTTGAACCATGGCCTACCGAATGGCAGAACCACTCGGCTACTGCGGCGGTAGTATGCTGAATACTTTGTGGATCAACGGAAATGTTGGCGATACTTGTAGAACAAACCTCGTAGCAAATTCTTCTTTCATCGGACAATAAAGAGCAACTTTTATGAAATATTTTTCGCTTAAAAAAAGCCAATTAAATCCTATTGTATGTATTAATGCGGCTATAACGTATTGATGGCAAGTAACAAAACATAAAACCACAATCAAAAACGCTGAAATGTAGACTACAAAAAACTCAAACCGAAATCAAATGAAGTCATCAGGGCTGCAAACAACTAGTAAAAGATAAGAAACAAAAGAATTTTACGAACAAAATAACATAAGAAAAAGAAAAGGCGAAATCGTGCACACATACGTGTACATTCAGATGAACAAAACATGTATACCCAGCAGGGAAAAAAGCTAGTTCTTTCAATAACTGGTTAATCTTCCATATATTGCCTATGTAAAAAACTATGTTACACGGCTCTGGTCTGCGAACTGTCAATTGCCCGTTTATGCATCAGCTTCATACTAAACATATACTAGTTCACTTACGTATGTTGAATTTCGACTTCACCAAAAATAAAAACGAGCTTACCTGCAGCAAGATTCGAATCGTAAACTTCACATATGTACTATAGTGATAATTGCTAATCACTCGGCTATAGTGACGATGTAACGAACAACGCCTTTTCGCAAACTTCAGCAGAATGTATCTGAGAATAGAACTCAATAGATCAAGGCTAGATATTACAACAACATACTGTGGTAGAAATTATTATTATTCTCGATACTGGCGAACTGCTACACAAACGACCAACTGGTATGATTTCATCTTCAAAATACTAGTATTTAACTAAAATTTTTACGTACTAGCCTAAATTCTCCCTGCAGGGTATATACTTGCATACAAGTGTCATATGTGTATGCAACCACGCAAACATTTTGTCAATTTGAGATTTAATTATGGATATCACCTACACAAAAGATTTTAGAGTACTTAATCAATAGAAGGTTAGACCCTTTGAAGATTTCGTTGAAGCCAAGTTATTCGCATTGTATATTGTTGTTGCAGATTTAAGCGAATTCTAGAGAACGTAATTTTCTTCAAACTAAGCATTACAGAGCCTTACGGCTCAAGTCATCTACCCAAATGCTTATACGTGTATTTATATACACATATGTACATATGGTATGTACGTGTATGAGTCTCCTCTTACTTTGTTTGTACGTCATTTAGGGCATTTTTTTATTTGCAATGTAACCGCGGTTATGTCTAAATTTTCCATTTGGGAAATAGAATTTTTCATTAATTTGGAAAACAATAAAGAAGCGAACTAAAATACATTCAAATAGATAATTTAAAAAAATTAACATTTGCATAGTCGAGTGGTTATCGTTGGGTGCTGCCAGGCGGAGGGTAACAGGTTCGAAACCTAACCAGTCCAAAAGCCAAAAATTATAATTACAATATAATTTAAAACCACAAATTGGAGAAATCGCTTCAGCGGTTACAAAGCGCCAATTATATATATATATATATATATATAATAAATAAGTTTAATTTAAAAAACTAGATGTGCTCGCTTTTCGGTAGGGCGTGTCAATACTGACATGAAATAAAAGGTCCTCAGAAAAATCCATCCTTAAAAGGTTTAGGGATATGGAACCACCGACAAATATTAATGTTGTTTGGATATATGGTAAGTACAGATCGTACGTATAAGGGAGCTGGGGCTACAAAAACTCGTACGGTAAGAATTGCGCTGCCGCAGTGGAAATAAAGCAGGCTACCTACCTCAAAAAGTTGCGATCAGTTCACTACACGTACGGAGTGGGATAGATACCGAGAACTGAAGAAAAAATGAAAAGCATGAGAAGCTGGACGACAAGGGTAATGCTCGAAAATTCTACGAAAAGGTACGGCGACCTATAGAAGGTTTCAAGATCGGAGCCAACTCTTGAAGGACCAAAAGAGGTGGTCTAGTGACTAATGTCCAGAGTATGCTGAATTTGTGGACGAAATATTTCTCCAGTCTGCTGAATGGCAGTGGAAATGGAACACACAATGGAAAAGATGTTTCATGTCTGCGTCAGCTCCTTTGTAAAGTATGGTCGGATGAAAGCATGTCCGACGATGGGAAGCTAAATGTGCTCTCCTCAATCCACAAAAATGGAGATCTACGCCATTTACCGTGGGACTAGGTATACCTATAAGGTCCTATTAAGCATATTGTATGAAACACTAAAGCCCACCTTCAACGCTTGGTATATCTACCATGGTAAGATGTTCACCATGCGCCAAATCTTGGAGAAGTCAGCATGAAAAGGAGCTGCTTCTACCTCGCTATGTCTGCAAAGCAAAAACCTCCGTCAAGATCGGGAAGGACCTATCCGGGCCGTTCGATGCCAAACATGGTTTCAGACTAAGTGACTCCTTATGCTTATTGCTATAAAAAATAATAGGAGCTGCTAAGCTGAAAATAGAAGGTACAATCTTCTATTAGAGTATGCCTGGCGTATGTCGATTTTATCCTTGCCCTCAAAAACAGTGCCGTGAGTTCAGCTTTCTACGGACTGGTGAAGGAAGCTCAACATATGGGCATGGTAGTGACCGATGGCAAGTCGAATTATCTCCGTATTCGCGACTCGGCTCCCTCGTCACTGTTGACAGTCATAACTTTGAAGTTGTAGATAATTTGCATCTATCTTGAAACCAGCATTAACACTAACAACAATGTCAGTCATTAAATCCAACGCAAGTAACTCTTGCCAACAGATGCTACTTTGAACTGAGTAGACAATTGAAAAGTAAAGTCCTCTCTCGGCGAACGAAAACCAAGCCCCTTATCGTTTCCGTCCTGCTGTATGGCGCAGAAGTGTGCACGATGTCAACAACTGATGAGTCGGCGTTGGCAATTCTTTAGAGAAAGCTTTTGTGTTAGATTTATGCTCATCTACGTGTTGAGAACGGCGAATATCACAGCCGATGGAACGATGAACTGTGTTATACGGCGACATTGACATAGATCAGCGAATCAAGAGATAGCGGCTACGCTGGCAAGGTCATTTGGTCCGAATGGATGAGAAAGTTGGAAAGTTTTCGATACAGTACCCACAGGAGGAAGTAGAGGAAGAGGAAAATCTCCACTCCGTTGGAAAGACCAGGTGAATGAATAGCGCTTGGGTATTGCAAAACAAAAGCCACGACGATAGATATTACAAAATAATTAAATCTCATTCGCAGAGGCATAATTTGAGCTTCTAAAATTTTTATTATTTTTCTTTCTGTCATTAAGTGTTTCTCTGGCGGCGAAGAAGATTTTAAATTGCAGAACTCACAACTGCATAACAGCAATTGTACAGCAATAAATGAATATTATTTCCTCTTTGAAATATTGAATATGAAATAAAGAAAATTTCCTCCAAATTAAACGTAGCAACTATTTCGGCTACTTTTCCTCAGCTTCCAGGTGTAACGCATCTCAACAGAAACTTCAAAGCTATGCATTGCGCATAATTCATTTTTATCTTAATTTGCATACAAAATAAATACATATTGATGTGAAACAGCCGTTATAGGCCAGGCGAACTTGGTGAAAACTTACTTCTCCCTCGCACATTTTTGCATAAATTTTTACATGGAATTCGTGGGCTGCAATTCAATGAGAACGAAAACTCCTGCGTAGTAAGAAGAAGAAAGCGGAAAGAAGAAGAAACTGGAAATGTTAAGAAAGTGAAATATGGTTTAGACCTGTATAAAAATTAAAAAAAAAAACTGTTAACCTTTCTTCATTTATACATATAATTTTCAAAGGGGCTGTCGACGATTTCCGCTGAACTGCCCGACGATTTCTGTCTGCTTTCAAGCCTTCCAGCAACAGGATGCCTAACGTGTCACATTTGTTGCCAGAATTTCCCCTTCCTGTTGCTCTGTTTTGTTCTTCTTCAACATATTCATATTCTGCAAGTAAATATCCACAAACAACATTTTGTGTCAAGTAAGGGTCCTTAGAGTTTCCAAAGCGGCAAGTAGGAAACGTTTATTTACATAAAACAATTCGCACAAGTTGCAGCTGGAAACGAGCATTGCCACAAACATTCCCACTTTAAACATTAGAGTGCGGAATGCATACATATGTATATACATACCTATACACCTTGCAAAACCGCAAGTAGCATATATAAGTGATTGTTTTAAGAATATCGTGAGTACTCCATAAACGCTTGATAATTATACTGAAGATAGTTGAAAAAGTAGTTACAGTCGCGCACGTGAGTAAACCTTATGCACGATGAGTTAAATATGGTAAACCGTTTGGAGCCATGTGTTGCAGCTAAAAGGGACAAAGCTTCAGTGGAGCCACTCCGACACATTCGGTTTGAGGGTTCGCTGAAGCCTGATTGCAGCATATGTTCACTAGAAGTGTGACTGCGAAAGAGCGTCGTTCTGGAAGCAAGCAGCTCACTATATAAATGTAAATAAACTATAAATTTACTCGCCTAGCGAGTTTATACGATGGACTTGGGACCCGTCACGTAGAAATAAGCTTCAATAAAATGTTTTAGAAGGCCTCGGAAGCGATATCCCATTTTTGCTGAGGGGCACTGCCAACGTATTAAGTGCTATAGTTTAAGGGCCAAATGTGGCCAGGACCTTCTCCGCTTGATCTTTTCAACTCAGTGGAGATCTTCCTCTTCGCTTGCTTCCACCAACGGTGGGGGCATTGAATACTACCAAAGCTCAAATACTTTCGACCATTTGGGGAACATGACCTAAACGGAGCCTCTTTTTTCTCCAAACTATGTTAATATCCTCGGAAATCTCGTGCAGCTTATCGTTCCATCGTCTGTGGTTTTCGCCATTGCCAATGCATAAAGTACCATAAAACCTTATAGGCCTGAGAGCTTAGCTTAACCGTATTATCGGAGCTGGATTGAAATTGACATAAGTTAGACCTAGTAGTAGATTAGCCACCCAAACCTAACCTAACCCAATGTATGAAGGATTCATGCATATGTTCAGTAAACGACAATACAGTAAAAACAACTAAGAAAGATATAAATTCAAGATGATGACCATCTACGAGCCTTATACACAGTCGGAAACTGAGTTTATGACACTGGGTAGGATGATAGCACAGCTCAAACCGAAATATTTTGGCAGGAGGTGCAAACCTCTACCTTTTAAATTGTCCTTCTAGAACTAATGTAACTGCACTCCACAGTTCTAATGTGGCTATTGGCTAGAGAGTAAATAGATTCATTTTCTATGGTGTCACCATTTGGTGGTGGACGGGAACACGATGAAATCACTTTTAAGAACTTACTATGAAAATGGAGATTATTGATCGCATTACGGGAGCCCTTCTATGGACTTCTTAACTTTTTTCCCCCAAGACCTAGTATGTGGAGGGTTGCAAGGCAATCAGATAGAATTTGAGGAATCTAAGTGAAGGTTATGACCGTAAAAAAATTGTTTAAAAAGGTTTCAAGGGAATATTGCAGGAGTAACAGTCTTTAACCGGATAAAAATCCATGTCGTTCCGGTATAAAGGTCTGACTGTTGCAGGAGCTATTCATCTTTGGTTTTCTGTTACGACAGACATGCCTTACCGCGTTTGAATTTTTGAACCCATAACTCGCAGGTCATCTACATTTCTAAACCGTCTCTAAAAGACTATAGATTTTATAAGCAGGTTTATATTTCACATATGAAAATACAACCGGAGAGGTTGAAAATCTCTGCCAAATGTCGATGGCATTTAAAAAAATCTTTGGCTATAATTTTATATATTGATGTGACTAGGTTTCGAATCAAAATCTTCTTCATGGTGGCAAGACCATCGCTTCACAGGTTATACAGTTACAATTATACATTCCCAAATATGTACATTCCACTACCTTCTACTTCTTTTTTGTTAAAAAAGTACAAGAATAACTGAGGAGAACGAAAATAAAATTTTGAATGCTCTAAATCAGAGAGCCATATTCGTCTTTACAAACGCTTTAACCAGATGACAGAGTTAGGTGTAGAAGCCACTCTTTTCGCTCCCAATTGATACGGACATGAGACATCAGATCACTGCAATCGTATATCTCCCAGCAGAACTTACTGCAATCGGGGAAGACGTCGAATCTCTGCTAAAATTCATGGTTACAAACTAGTCCACTGTAAATTGGCTAGACATGCCTATGCGCGAGTATCTATCCGGTGTTAGATTTTAAAAGGTAAAGGCATTTACAACTTCCTAACAGGGTTTCACTACTACACCCATGATATTTATCGCGGTTGCAGAGCTTAATTTAATTTTTGGCGATGAAGCTCCATCAGGTAACAGTGTTTATCCATGACATGATGAATTATATCCAGGTCGTAGATTACTCCAAGACGTGAAGCTCGCCCGAAATCAGTTGTTTATCCGGAAACTATAGATGCTGTGCTCAAACTGGGCATTTGACCTATCTTGAGATTGAGACAACTATAGGCATTAGTAAGACCATAAACATTTTATGGTAAAAAAAAAATTGTTCACTGTGGATCCCACACAATTTGTTTATTGCTCAAAAAAGGCACTTGAAAATTGGCCGAGAGAAATGTTAACAAAATGCGATAGCAATGCTTCGAAACACGACTGTGACGTTGCGACAGGTGACAAACGTGGGTTTACGCATATGAGTCGGAAAACGTGATGAGCCGAATCCAACAAGAGTTGTTCGCGCACCAATCAAATTGTTACCGGTTCTTTTGCAAAAACTGAATATGTCGCAACGACACCACTAAAACAAGACAGAACAGTAAATTCTGAATGGTACACAACTATTTGTTTACCAAGAAATCAGGAAAACCATCCAACCGAAGACCGATCACTCTTCACAAGCACAAAGCGGGCTCTCACACATCGACTGAAATGACTGGATTTTTGAGCACTCAAAACAACGATTTGATGTGTCAGCCACCGTGTAGTCCTGACTTGGCTCCGAATGACTTCTTTATATTCCCGTACGTAAAAAATAAACGAGAGGTGAACGTGTTTCGACACCTGAAGAGGCGGTTGATGTGTTCACTAAGACTGTTCAGAAGATGTCTTAATCAGAATGACAAAGTGTTTTAAGTGTTGCTTAACGTCAATTTACATAGCCGTATCAGCCGTATCAGTACGAAAATAAGCTGCCTCTGCACGCAAAACCAGAAGCTAATAGCGGGTAATGAACCGGCACAAATGGAAGGTTTTTTTTGTGTTTGGTGGAATCATCCACTATTAGCTCTCTCTACTGCCAAACTCTTAATTCGGACCAGTACTGCCAGCCGTTCGAACAAATGAAGGTATTAATCGCCCAGAGGAGCCCAGCTTTGGCCAACAGGAGGAACACCAGACCACTCACATCGATAGTGACTCGCCAAAGACTCCGAGAGTTTGGTTGGGAGGTTTCTATGCATCCAACTGATAGTTTGAACCTCGCACCAAGAGATTACCATCTTTTCCTCTATGTGGCGAATGATTTGGCTGGTGAAGAATCGGCCTGAAGAGAAGACCGTGAAAATCGATGATCCCAATTTTTTTCCCAATAGAGACCCTTCTCTATGAGAGAGGCATAATGACATTATCTTAAAAATGGCAAAAGTTATCGAGCAAAGCGGTGTATATTTCACATAAATCGGGTAATTTCAACTTTGGCAAATAAATCCTTCAATTTAAAGCAAAAGTACCAAAATAACGCATAACTTTTTACTAGACAATTATATAATAAAGTTTAAAACATATTAAAATTATGTTAAAAAGTTTAAATATAAACAAAAATCTTTGACGCACACACAGTAAAGACGTACAATTCTTAATATAACTTTCTGCTGCCAAAGCTGCCAAATCTATTTTATATTTTTCCTTGTTTTTTTTTCTTTTTTTGCATTGTTTTTTTTCCGGTAACAAAAATTCGTCTGCTGACTAGAACGGTTAAGTTTTAACCCTATCCAAGGGGGCGGAAAGTTACAAAACAAAACGAAAAAGAGAAATTAGAAAACAGACCAAGTTTATACATATCTATTTACATATTTATATACTTAAAACAAAAGCGCAACAAGTTCAGTTACACAGTTAGGAGAAATCAATTACCCACTTTTGTTATTATCATATTTTGGTTAAAACAATTTTCTTTGACATTACCGTAAAAAAACAAAAATACTTAGTAAATAAAATTAGAACTTTATGGTACTTTTGGATGGACAAAACACAAAAGGCACGCTGTGAAAAGGTGCACATACAGCTTCGCATTTACTTGGATAATACATATAGAAGACTCGGGGTCACAACAAGCGCCCAGCAAATGCAAGGAAGGACAAGTAAAAGCAAGTGAAAGATACACAGAGGGAAAGCTTTTACCTTTGACGGACTACTTTTTTTTTATCAAATTAAATAATATTTTTATTGTACAAACCAACTTATGAATAAACTTTTGGAAATATGTTTGCGTGATGGGCAATTAATGCATAATTTTGTCGCTATAAATACATACGTGTATGCAACGGTAAACTTTGACTTGTTGGACGCTACACAGAAAGGCTGCAACTCATAAATTATATATATTTTCTTTTGTAGTCTTTGCAGATATTTTTCAGTCAACTTTTTATGCTATAAAATATTTCTCTCTTCTATAGTTAAATGTACATCAATTTTTCAATTCAATTCAATTCAATTCATTTTATTCAGTCAATGATTTACAAATCTTACAGACTAGAAACTAACTAAATATACCATATATACTAAGAATAAAAAGCATCAAGGATAGAGTCAAAACCCGACCTCGGGAATACGAAATCAAGATCAAGGCTTCTATAGATTCAATTAAATTCAGAGAAGCCTCTTACAATAGGATCGTAATTATAATAATTGGCTTTAATTACATCTAAATAGAAAGGATAATGAGAGCGCAAAGTTCTATGAGGAGCATTAAAGCTGATTTGCTCAAGCAGCTCTGGACAATCCACCATTAAGCCATTGATGATGTCATAAATAAATAGTAATGACTGGATAGATCGTCGAAGAGCAAAAGATTTCAGATTTATTAGCATACATCGAGATGTATAAGAAGGTAGGGGATCAGAGAAATGAAGCGGAGCAAGAGCAAAACGAATAAACCTACGTTGGACGCTTTCAAGTCCAGGGGAATGCGTAGAATAAATTTGATTGCAAATTAAGCTAGCATACTCCAGCTTTGAACGAACCAAAGAATTATATAAAATTTTACGCGCGTAGGGATCTTTGAAATCACCACCATACCTCTGTAAAAACACGAGGTTAGAATAAGTTTTAGGAATGATGCAATTGATGTGATTAATGAAGGTAAATACCACATCAAACAACACACCAAGATCCAAAAATTCATGTACCAAAATAAATAATAAGTCGACCTGAGCACATTTGAATACTTTGAAAAAGTAATGTTAAAACTTTTTTTATACAATATTAAGGGGCAAATTATTCCTAATGCTCCAATTGACTAAATTGTTAAGATCCTCCTGTAAAAGTAAAGCATCTGAAAAACATCGAATGCATTTAAATAGTTTTAGATCGTCTGCATAAGGCAGGAAGTTTGAATTTCTAAAGCAACATCCAATGTCATTTATAAAAAGAAGAATTAATAAGGAACCAAGAATACTAACTTGAGGTACCCCAGAGGTGGCCTCAAAGGCATGAGATCTCGTGTTTTCCAATTCAACAAACGAGAATCTATCGGAGAGATATGATCTAAGATAGAAAAGGGGAGGGAAAACCTAGGCACTCTAGCTTACGTAATAAAATGCTATGTGGGACAGTATCGAAGGCTTTGGAAAAATTGGTATAGACGACATCAACTTGATATTCCTCCTTAAAAGATACAATGCAATAACGAGAGACAGTCTAGGTTAGTGGAAGTAGAACGACCGCTAACAAAACCATGCTGATGCGGGCTAATGGAGCCTTTAATCGCCTTTAAAAAAAATAATTTATCCTTTACTACTTTCTCGAGAAGCTTAGAACAAGTCGATAATTTAGATATAGGTCTATAATTTTTGTTACCAGACTTAAACAACGGAGAGATAGAAACAATTTTCCACCGATTAATGAAAACGTCAGACGACAACGAAAGATTAAAAATGTATTTTAAGGGAGTGGAAATAGACGAACTGAATTTTTTAAGTATATAAGAAAAAAGTCCGTCCAAATCGCTGCTCAAAGAGAGTTGCAAAGCAGCAATTCACTGACTGAAAGACTACCGAAAAATAAGGTCTGCGAAATTTTCAGGTCATTACAGATTAGATTTGAAAAATTTAGAAAAGAGATTACGGTATTCAAAGTGCTTTCAGAACTCCTCCCACAGAGGGAATATTGGAACAACCTTTTTTAGAACGGATTTATTTCCAAAAGGCTTTTGGGTTAATTTTGAACTCTTCCTCAAATCGTTAAATATATTGCATATAAAGAGAATTATCGAGTACGTTGAAAGTTTTCATGCAATGAATATATTTAACCATGTATATGTAATCATTACTGACCTTAAATGAATTATAAAATTTGTTCTTAAGATTTTTTAACGGACAGACGCTATTAGGATATATTGTACTCGTAGTAGGTATAGTAAAAAGGAATCCATCATTTTTTCCAATAGATTGCGTTATTTATCTGTATCTCGCGTTGTATAAGTCCGATCGCGTTCCGCTAGATGACGTTAGGTAGATGACATTTCGTACCAAAAAAAGTTTTGTGATTGGTTGATGCAATTTTGTTTGAGCATGGGTCAGAGATGAACACTAGCAAAGAGAAAATAAGTTATATTTTACTGTTTTTTTCGATAAGGGCGAAAACGTAAGCCAGGTGGCTGGAAATGTGAAAAGCTTTTATACCCTAAGTTGGGTAGGGTATCATCTTCTGAGCGCCGAAACTGAGAGAGATGATGTGGATACAACGACATAACCTTTCCGAATCGGGTCGAACTAAAGTCAATTTACTTAACTTCATCTTCGGATGGCCCAGGACTTGGCTTTAAAGAATGCAGACTAGGTTGATTTTCTTGCTAATAAACTCTTCCCGGGCTTGGTGAAACTCTTGGTATTACTTTTAGATAAAAAAGTCATCTTCGCTGAAATGAGATGCGAAAGCAGGAGAAGGAATTTCTCCGAAAAAGACACTCCATAGAGCGTAGGTCTCTCCCCGCTTCTATGATTTCTCACTGTCAACACATTACGTCAAAAATGCGAAGCGCTGACTGGGAGGGAGTGGTATACACTATATATCGCTTTCACAGCAACCAGAAAACACCCCCAAGAATTAATATTCTCCAGGCAGGTACAACCCACCAGCTTTTAAGTCGCATTTCATAGAAGAATCCAAATATATTAGGTGTACAACTTTGCTTCCGCCGTTTTTTTCCAAAATTAAAAGCTTAGGGCCTTGAGACGTTTTGAAATGGCTTGCTGACTCACTCCCAACGATTCGCTCTGGATAGCCAACAAAAATCCGTTTGAAGGCGAATCAATTCGGGGTTGTGCGTAGAGTTTGGTACCCAAAACGTGAAAAATGTCTTCCCTTTAATAATCAAGCAAAGCCTCTGATGAGAGACCCTCTTTTGATGATGTCGAACTGCAGTGGAGAGAAAACGGACTGACTACCTCGCAACGTTGCGACCGATCGCAAGACGTTTGGGGTGGGAAATATACCCATAATTTAAAGGGGAAGCGCGACGCATTTGCAGACAGAGAAAGCGAGATGCCGATAAAAGTTATACTCGAAAATTCTGCGAAAGATACGGCGACTAAATTTGTGGAGGAAATACTTCTCCATAATTTATAGCACGAACTGGCCCTCAGTCAGCATCCGAAAGAACTTCTCCAAACTAGGCCAGGTCACTCCTTATCATATGACTTCTTTAATTTATTGCTGGAAAAAATAAAAGGGGACTGCAAAACTGAAAAGAGAGGATACAATGTTGTACATGAGCGTACAAATGCTGCGTATGCTGATGATATTGATAAAATTGGCCTCAATAACTGCATCGTTAGCTCTACCTTTTTCAGACTAGACACCAAAAATAACCATACCAGCCTTGAAATCCAATATAGATTCACTCACTGAAGAGACAACTGGAAAGTAAAGTCCTCTCGGCGAACACAAACTGAACTCTTACAAGTCGTTCATCATTCCCGTTCCGCTATAGGGTGCTAAATCGTGGACGATGATGAAATACAATGTTTAGGCTGGCTCTGCTACGTCATCAGTATGAACGAGAACCGCGCCTAAAAAATTTTCGATGAAGTAGCCACCGCTGGAAGCAGAGGGAGAGGAAGGCCTCCACACCTTTGGGAAAATCAGGTGGAGAAGGATTTGGCACCAATCAGTGTTTACATTAGGTGGAAAGCAGGGCCAGCAGATCTTGTTGCCCCTGTTAACTGAGCTGTCACCTGGCAACCACAACAACTCAACTCAACTCAACATGAGTCATTCAAGCATATGGTTAAAATTTCTAAGTTACTTTACTTTTGTTTATAATTTTTCAGATGATAAATAAAATGTGCAAACTATAAAATTTAGAAAAAAATTTATATAAAACTCATAAATTTTAGCAGAATAAACAGAATTGCTCAAACCACGCACCGGTAATACCCACGGTAATTCCGCTGTAGCGTTAATTAACCGCCACAAGAAGTGCAGCAACGGAAGTTGACTTTAAAAGCGATTCGCTGATGTTGCCAGTAATTGCTTAATTGAGTAAGAGAATCATGACGAACGTTCACCTGGGTTTATTAACAATTACTTCCTGTTTGCTACCTCCAACTACCGACCCAAGCACACACCGCATACGCATTGCGGCAGTTGCGCATTTTAATGTCTTTCATTGCTAATTAAGTTGCACACAGATTGCATTGTAAGCCTCCACCTTCTCGGCGTGCCGACTTCGCACAGATGTGAAAGCAAATAAATAAATAGCTCAGTGCTGTGGAGGGAAAAGTGTTCGAAATGTACCTGAAGGAGGCGGGAAAATCACCTACAGCTGCGCCTGGGATTTCCACATGAGTTGAAAAATAAATGTTTTACGCGTTGAGCTTCTTAAATATCATATAGTTATAAACAGGAAATGGCTTTATTATGTCTCACGAAGATACAAAAACTTCGCGCCCGTGATTCAATTTTCGAAATACTTTACCGCCTTTATTGAGGTACCTCAAAAACATATGATTTATAAACTTTAATCTTCGTTTAAAATTTATCCGTGGTAAGACATGCTCTGATTACAATCGCGTATCCGGTACCCTCACCAATCAAGAAGAATACTTGCCTTCCGTGATACCGTATGATTTGGAAAATATTCCGGCGAAAGAAATTCTTCAGGGAAATTCTTAGGAAGCACAGTCTCAGTCTAACTGTTTCATGCATGGCCATACCTTAGTGTCTATTGATTCGAAACATCTGACCAGTTCTGTTGTTAAACTGAAGATTGATCTCGGTCCTTTCAATGGCTGAGTAGCTGCTGTTACTTTTAATGAGACCCCTTTCCCATCTTTTCCCTGTTTATGGTCGCTGATTTGTAAATCTTGGTTTTGCGTGGGTTTAACGCCTTCAACGGGTGCCCTCTGGTGTTTTCGTACCAATGTCTTCCGGTTGGGGATTTGCTAACGGATTGCTTCGTGGAAGATCTTCTACTGTCAGAAGTGCTTTGATTGCTGCTTCTCACTGCACTGCTATGTGGAGGTAGACCAGATCCACTACTCCTATGTTCTCGCTCACTGCTTCTTCGTCGGTGCATGCTGTAATCGTTAACGTTCTTCGCTACTCTTATGATTCTGACAATGAATCATATCATGATGATGACAAATCGGCTGTACTCACTCTTGTTTGCTTGAGGTTTACTGCGGTCGTGATATATATCCTAATTGATAGCTTCCAGAGACAACTTCGGGATATTGGTAGTTTCGGTCTTCTCTTTACTTGAGCCTTTCGATTGGTGGAAGATCCCGACAGGCTTCGTAAATTATCCCATTTTGCCAACTCGTACTAGATCACTTTTCGGAGTTGCTTTTGTTATTGTTGTTCTTTATCTTTTTCGTACCATGGCCTCCAAGCCGAAGAATGAATCTTGGTCAAAATAGTAGGTGAAGATCCGTAACAGTCCGCTACGCCTAATATGCCGCAGTTAGAACACAGTTCCATCTCGAAGCGGCATGGTGTAGAACAGGTTTCGGTATAGAATACACTCCTAAAAATGGCCGCCGTAGCCTAATGACTAGCAGTACGCTCGGCGTGCGGAGAGTTCGGCATTCCACTACTGGCCCGATCAACATAAAAATTAATCAAAGAATTTAGTTGGTTTTACTAATTGTAGTCGCGTCGCTTCATGGAATTTTTAACTCTCTGAGTGTATTTCTGACATGATATGAAAGCTCCTTATAAAAATTGACGGACCGTTCCGACGCGACTTAGAATAAACTGTAGGTCCCACCATATGTTGGGAAAATATCAAGACGCACACCCGACATTGAAGGAAGAGCTTGGCCGAAAATCGCTATTGCGGTTACAAAGTTCCAATTATATTACATAAATATATATAAGAGGAAACTAGCCAAGAGGTACGGGTTCCATAGCACTCTGATTTATTAGGGGTTACCCGCTGCGCAGTCCTTTCCGATCAAGCAGAAGTTGGTAGACTCGTTTTGCTGAAAACCCTGCTATCAGGAAAATTATAAACAAAAATATCACCACTAACATAAGTACTTACTCTAGATATAATAATATAGCTAACACGCACTCACCTCTTTGGCCTTGCAGTGTAGAGTATCATAAACCTCTGGTCGGCCTTCGATGTTCTTCAGACGTACAGGCTTCCGTATGAGTATACTGCGTCCCTCCTCGTCGACATGTATAAAACTACCGGCACGGGCACGAAAGTCCTGCGACATTTTACGTTGCCCTTGATTTTTGGGTGTGGGCGATAGCTCACGCGCCTTACCGCCACCACCGCCAGCGCTACGATTGCCATCTATTTCAACAATAACACTGGTGCCAGTTCCAACTGCCGCATTTGCATTTCGCCCCGCGTGTGAAGGTGAGCTTTTGCCGCTCTCTGCGCCACGACCTGAAATACTTTGCCTTTTTGCATAATTCTGTCGATTTGGTGTTGCGTTTTGGACATTTCCACCACTACAGTCCCCAGCAGTTTGCTTCTGCACCTTTTCATGCGGCTCTTTAATGTGTACCTGTGACTTTCTGCTGTCATTTCCCTTTTCGTTTCGCTTTTCCGACGTTGGCGGCGAGCATTGATAAGAAAGATGGTTTGTTTGAATTTCGTTGTTTACTATTTCATTATGTTGATGTTGATGCTCCAGCTGTTGCTGCTGCTGATGTTGTTGTTGTTGTTGCTCTTGCAGTTGCTTTTGTTGATGTGTTGGTGTGCTGGGCATACGTTTGGCAGCCACCAACCGCAAATTCTCGAAAATCGCACTGAAATGCGACATTGCACCGATGGCAGCAGTGAAAGCTCACTCAAGCACTCACTTTACCACTCAATTGTTGTGCAGTTTTATTTTAATTTACTTGTGTTTCTCTCGTAATTTTCTTATTTACGCGGTTGTAAGTTTTTAAGTTGCATTCTTAATGGTCACTTATTGACTTTCGTCGTTATTTGTCTGAAGAAAGTGTTTAACGAGAACTTATTTTCTGTTTCATAAGCCAAATTATTTTTTTGTTGCTCCTTTCTGATATGTTTCTTTGCATTTAATGGATAATTTAACACTTCTTTTTACCAATTGGCCTTACTGGTTATATATAGAAAGTAATATATTTACTATACATACTCAGATAAGCATCGAGTTGATTAATTTTCTTTTGATAAATTTGAGCAGCAAACAAAAAATCGAGTCGGGTAATATTTTCTAAAAACTAAAAATATCAAAATACAAATAAAAAAACTGAAAACAAATCAATTACCGACGTTCTGTATATAGTTCGCTGATTGTAAACCAGCCCCAGAAGCACTCAGTCAATAGTTCGCACCCGTTTCTGTCCCGTCAACAAACATAAAGAAGATTCAACGTCGAAAAGCTGCAATCTTAATAGCCGGCAAAATGGTTTTCTACTTGCACTCCTGCTCTCTGAGAGCACGTATCAGCAACTCTGTATAAGAGATCGGTGGGACGGCATTGCAAGCTCCCCGCGAACACCAGCAAACGAAATAACCAGTTTCGATGAGCATTTCCGTGCCACAGCAAAGGGAAAATAGACTGCCTACCTCGCAACATTGCGTTCGACCACTACAAATAAAGGGGTGCGATAGATACCGGGAATTGAACAGGGAAGCAAGACGCATGGGCAAACAAACAAAGAGACCAAACGGCGTGGGTATGAAAAGCTTATGAAGCAAACACTTGTAGTACCCAAAGAGGTGATCTAGCGACTGACGTATTGAGTATACTGGATTTGTGGGGCAACACTACACCAACCCTCTGAATGGCAGTGAAAATGGAATCCCAGGAGATGCTGAACCCGATACTCCAATCTATAACGATAGAACAGATGTTTCATTGTCCGACTATGAAGAAGGTCAAATAGCAATTGATCGCTTGAAAACAAAACAGCGGCGGGAACCGATGAATTGCAGGCCGAGCTATGCAATTACGCCAGCGAAAAACCATCAGCTTCTCTGCAAATTATGGTCGGTTGAAAGCATGTCCTACCATTGGAACCTAAGAGTGATCTACCCAATTCACATAAAGAAGGAACCCATAGACTGCGTCATTTATCATGGGATAAGCCTCCTCAATGTCGCATATAAGATCCTATCGAGCGTATTGTGTGAAAGACTAAGGTCCACAGTCAACAAACTGATTGTGCCTATAAGAGTATATGCTGCTAGCGTACGCCGATGATATTGAGATTATTGGCCTCAACAACTGCGCCATGATTTCGGCTCTCTCCGGACTCGATAAGGAAGTGAAGCCTATGGGTCTGGTAGTGAACGAGCGATAGACAAAATATCTCCTGTCATCAAACACACAGTCATCGCATTCGCAACTTGACTTTCACTGCACTGTTGACAGTTAATGATAACCACATTGTCAGCCGTACATTATATTACAGAATTGCTCTTGAAAAAGGTGCTCCCTTAGGCTGAGTACACAATTGACGCTTTTCAAAAATGGTTTAAAAAGAAAGCTGATAATACTGTAAATATTTAGTTTTTGATCAGAGATCATTACACAAAGGTTTTGGTCCAAGGGCAAAGAGTAAAAAAAAGAAATGATTGGTCTCTTTCTGAGTTGAACTTTCGCCTCCTATAAAAGAATGGAGTAATTCAATAAGAGTACACGTATGGTAATAAAGAGAAACAAGCAATCGCAGCCTTGAGAAATATTTCAAACATTTCGAATTTTGTCTGCCTGTAATTCAGCTAATACTAAAACTATTTATACTGAATTCACTTAATTTAGTAACAGTGCATTGCTAGAACCCCTGCTGAGTTGCTAAAATGAAAGATTTATTGGAAATACATACATTCATGCCGATTCGAGACTGGTGAACATTTTTAAATTGACGGAAATTAGTTTTGCAGATTCAAAAGTATTGAGTTGTAATTACATATAGCCAAAGGACACTGTCTTAACTGAAAAGATTAAAGTTAATCACTTTCCGCTTCGGCAGATTTGAAACATGCGCATCCATACCTACGCTAATTCTAAATGTAAAATTGAACCTACTTCCACGTACATAGTTACTTAATGATATTTCCGAAAATACTGATTTAATAATTCGAATTTATTCAATTACGCAATTTAAAACTTTTTAATGAAAGTCTTAACTCTAATGTTTGTGGTAGATAAAATTAAACGCAACCGAAAATGTTCGTCTTAGGAAAAAAAGTTTCGTTGTGTTCTACAATATTTAAATTTATTATATGAAAATAATGAACGTAAATATTGTAATAAGAATACTAATGAGTTACTGATGACAAAGCAAATATTATTGGCAATTTTTATATATTGAAACATAATAAAACTGTTAAGAGAAAGAAAAAAGTATTTTCTAAATACCACTTAAATTACAAAGGAAGGTACAATAACATACATATAAATAAAGGGTGGTTAAATTTTCAAGGGCCGATGTTGATTTTGAATAAAACACAAACTATTTAGGAAATTATTGAAATTTTATTTTATTATGATATATTGGTATTACTCAATTATGTATGTAACAAAATATCGGCCAAATGAGCGCCGCGACCTCGGCGGCACAGCTCCATACGATGGTCGATGACGCTGAGGCATAATGGAGTTTCTATGCCGTTAATGTGCCGAATTATCTCATCCTTTAGCTCTTGAATTGTTGCTGGCTTATCGACGTACACCTTTTCTTTCAAATAACCCCAGAGAAAAAAGTCCAACGGTGTCAAATCACATGATCTTGGGGGCCGATTGACATCGCCATTACGTGAGATAACACGGCCATTGAATTTGTTGCGCAAAAGAGCCATTGTTTCGTTAGCTGTGTGGCAAGTGGCACCGTCCTGCTGAAACCACATATCGTCCACATCCATATCTTCCAATTGTGGCCATAAAAAATTCGTTATCATCTCACGATAGCGAACTCCATTCACAGTAACTGCCTGACCGGCCTCATTTTGGAAAAAATACGGCCCGATGATGCCGCCAGCCCATAAACCGCACCAAACAGTCACTCTTTGTGGGTGCATTGGTTTTTCGACAATCACTCTTGGATTCTCATTCGCCCAAATGCGGCAATTCTGTTTATTGACGAATCCACTGAGGTGAAAATGTGCCTCATCACTGAAGATGATTTTCTTCGAAAATTTTCATAATAAGTCTGGATAACTTTAACACGTTGTTGGATTGTGTATCTCTCCATGGTTCAAATTGAGTAAGTCTGAGATAGAGAAATGTCAAATTAAATTCGGAAAAAAACTTGGCTTTTAGGTGTGGTTCACATTCAACATCGGCCCTTACAATTTAACCACCCTTTATATTCCCCAAATTTATTTTATGCTCTAAGCCGTAGATTTACTAAGAATATACTAAAGACATCCTATTGTATGGATTTAGATAAGAATGTCAAATTTAGTACAATTCAATTTACTTACATTTTTTTTTAAACTACAGCTGAGTCAACCCACATAAGAGTGCTTTTTTAGAAGTGTGGTTTTCAACGAGGCAATACCTTTTTTAAAGTGGGTTCTTCTGAGAGCTGTTAGCTGATTTACACTCAGTTTGGTTTGCCATTTCATGCTCAAACTAACTCCTCATTTGCAAATTTATTACCAAAATAATTGCTCGGATCGCGCGACGCATCAGGCGCTACGTCGAATATTCGGACGACATAATCGCTCAGCAGAGTTGGTAATTCGAGCAACCATGGGTCGGTTTCGCACCAAGTTTGCTCTAGTAGATAATTCCCACGCTATTGCTGTTGAGGAATTTCCAAGATGCGTTCATTCGCCATCACGCAACAATTGCATCTGTGCCCATCTGATTAATAGAAGATTTTGCGAAAGGATCTTGGTTTTGCGGACCTACAAAATCCAACACGTGCTGAAGCTGAACGACCATCAAGCCAGTCGCTCGTTCGGTGAATCGGCTCAAAACGAGATAGCCACCGATACCGATTTCCACAAGAATATTTTATTTAACGACTAAGCTCACTTTTGGTTGAATTGCTACATTAACAAACAAAATTTTCGCTTTTGGAATAACGATAATCCACAAGCCATGGTTGAGACGCCGTTAAATACTCAAAAAGTCACTGTTTGGTGTGCTCTATTGGCAAAGGGAAACATTGGTCTATATTTTTTCAGAAATTAAGTCGACCATAATGTTTCAATGGGGAACGCTCAAGAGTCATGATAAATGACCTTTTTTCGTGCCGGGATTAAAGGATGGACAACATTTGGTTGCAACAAGACAGCGATACATGCCTTACAACCAACGAAACAATGAATATATTGAACTTTTGGTGAGTGCATCGTCTCGTGTCGTGGGTCTGTGGCATGGCATCCATGATCATACGATTTAATACCGTATGTGGAGTTATGTGAAGTCGCTTGACACATTCGAAGAGAATACTCGGTGCGTTATTGCTCACGTACGGCCCCAATAGCTGCAATTTATTCGAGCCAGACGAGGCGGTCGCTTGTCCGAAATCATTTATGAAAAATAAGTGTTTGCCTTATATTTATAATAAAGCTAAGTTTTTGACCATAATATTAAATAATAAGCATTCTATTTCTTTTTGAAACCCAGATGTCTGAAAAAAAGGTTTTTTCCTTTATTTTTTTTTTTATATTAAATAGTAAGGTTTGGAATATTAATCCCAGAGTAAATACTTTATTTAGCCTTAAGAAATAAATTCTTGGGCAAAGTTAGATACCGTTATCTGAAGCTAGCTTCTATTGTACGTTTATAATAATTTGTCCAAAATAGCAGACGTCTGGGTTAGGGTTGAAGTGGTTGGTGGACATCTATCGACCAACCATCTCATTGTAAAACCAATGAGCATTCTATTAGCCGCTAATGCGTGGAGTTTGAAAAACTGATCAATGCTTGTAGCTTCCCCCCTGCTGTTTTGCTCAAGTCCCTAAAGGCCGACGCCCCTTGAAACTCTGACCTACTTTTCAAAAATACGAGGCATTTGTAAAGGTGTCAGATTTTCTTTTCTTGCTCTCGGGAACCGTAAAACTCTTACTGAAGTCGTTTTATGGTATACTCCACCTCTCTGCGTATCTGCTAAATAGCAGATGTCCCGTAAGTAGACCCATAATTTGAACCTCTATTATTTATATATATTTATGTATGATGCTTTGTATTCGCTGACCGATTTTCGGTGGTGTTCGTTTAGGCCGGAGTTAAAGGCCTGGTCCTACGAAAATTCAAAATTATAGAAAACTAATTTTTCTAAACTCAACTTTCTGCTTTAACTTTCTTAACCCTCGCACATGCATACATATGTACATGCTTATATAATGTATTGTAAATATGTAGAGAAAGTTAAGTCAGGAAATCTTTGAATTACACAGATTTTACAGATTTTATTTATGTATGTTTAAGGCGGCATGTGGCAAGTAAAAGTAACAGATGATAAGGGAAAAAACGATTGCCATTAAATCCTCCTCAAACGACAATCAAATTTTCGCCTGCGCATTTGGCTGTGAGTGAGCAATAAGAAAATGATGAACTTATTATTCAACCAAAAAGGTAGCATTCTATCCAAGTAAAGGTCTAAGTTTGGTCTTGATACATACAAGAATCCATTTATGCCTTTTTGTATTTAGTTTAGAAATTTTCTTTCTTTGAACCAAACAAATGATTATAACATATGTACATACCTGTATACATATGTATATGCAATATCTCAAAGCTAGTAGTCCATATAGCGCTAAAGATGAATAGCGAGCGAGATTCATATACCTATATATATATGTACATATATGTATAAATGAGTATACTAACATACAAGTACATATCTATGAATATAATGATTTTTTTAAATTTATTTTGTAATGTTAAGCCAGCTGTTGCTGACATTCGTATATATTCAGTTTGGTTTGCATATTTTAAGGCGACCCATGTGTGGTGAGTGTGGCTAAACGCAGTTCGGTGTGTTCCTTCGGTCTGTTTGGTTTTCATGGTAATTCAATAACTTTTATTGTTATTTTTATTTCAATGTTGTTATTGTATATTTTGATATTAAATGAAACGGAAGCTATGCGTCTTTACGTATTTTTATGCTTATGGTATATTCTTCCAGATTCTCATGGAAAAACGGAAATAATTTTAGATTTACTTATAGCTGGATTTATCCTAGTTGACATCGCTGCCACTGAGATGATTAAGGGTGTACGAGATTGCCAATATTTTAGATTGTTTCTGAGTTAACATTTAAGCCTACGAATTGATTGAGCCTAATCGATTGGCAGGCTAAATCGAAGAAATATTCAGTATGCGTATAATGTTGAGGCCGGAAGAAGAGTATCAATATGGACTTCATCTTCGTCGACTTTAAATATATATACCGCTCATGCAGTTTTCGGCCGAACTCCTCCTCCAATTAGTGGTATGCATCTTGATATTTTTCCAAACAAATGGGGGAACCTACAGTTTATTCCAAACCGCCTCCGAACCGCCTATAGATTTTTATGAGTAGCCTTTATTTCTTGTCAGAAATACATCCGGAAGGCTTGAAATTTCCTACCAAGGAATGCTAACCATTCGGCTATTGCGGTCGCATTGACGTCGTGATGACACCCTACTTTACTGACGTAATAATACAGCACTAGCAATTCATTCAGATTAGGGAAGGTCTACTCCATGATTCTCAAGGGATTTAAGTTTACAGACAACTCCTGGCATCATTTATACAGCGTCGTCATCCAGCTAGCAACTACTGCTTCGAATTGAAAAATTAAGCCCCTCACTTAGAATAAGACCAACGAGGATCGTAGCATGCTCAGTGGCACTCACGAGGTCTCATTGTTGTTAGACATGTGGTCGTTGAACTATCGCCAACCAAACAACATAATTGGTACTAAAGAACAAACAACTCGCTTAAATGGTTGGAGCAGTGGCATAAAAAAGACTTAGCACCTCCCAAGAAGATTAAGGTATCACAGTAAGTTGGGAAACTCAGGGCAATTTGGAATCACACGCTCTACAGCCCAGACCTGGCCCCGAATGATTATTACCTGTTTCCAAAGATGGAAAAAGAACGATGATGAAGTCGAGGACGCAGTTTTGACGCTTTTGAAGATAAAAAGAAAACATTTTTTTATTGGGATTTAAATAACATAATTTAAAGATCTGAAAAATGTATCCGTCTTACAGTTGAATACATAGATTAGGAAAACTAATTTAAAGATCTGAAAAATGTATCCGTCTTACAGTTGAATACATAGATTTGGAAAACTAATGGTTTTTTATTTCCACCCCTTATCCACCATTCAGACTGTTCTCTTAAGAAACTAAACGATCTCATCGAAGATGGTTGGTTGATCATTGCACTTCTCTATAAAATAGTCTGTTCAATTTGCCAAGAAAAGTTCGACTGGCAAAGAATGCATGCTACCATATGGAAGCTCATTGGTTTGAATTATGACCAGACCAACATCCAAATATGGAAAATATTTTTCTAATTCTATTTCTGGCATAAAATAATAAAAGCTCCACTTAAAAATCCATCAGCCGTTCAGAGGCCGCTTAGTAAAAATTGTTGGCTGATCCACCTATTAAAAAAGCCTTAATATGCACTTGGCAAATTGGAGGGGGAGCTCGGCCAATAATCAATCCTGTTTACAAATGAAAAATGAAGTACATTCTCTCCGATGATTTTAAGATAAAATAAGATTTTGAAGCAAAAGAAGAATAATGTGATTGAAAAGATCTTGCAGGATGCATTAGACTTTACCCCCTTTACGAGTCCTATTTCTGGATCCACCACTGTATATATTTATATAAGTAAAACAGCCATTCTATATTCGAAATGTGTTCAGTCAAATATATGGTTGGAGGGTTGCTTGAAAGTGGGAGGTTGAGGATCTGACCTACAACATTGAGCAGGCGTAAGAGCATGCTCTGTGTACTATCCACGCTGCTTCACAATAATTTACGTCCAATGCTGGAAGAGTTCCAAGATCTTAAGTATTTCTCTATGGTCTAATTTTTTAAGCAACACTTGAAGGCGTTGAAGGGTCTGAGGCAATCGATGGTGGCAGTCGATAGTCGGTTAATACATGCATGCTCTAACGTATTTGGACTTTGTGTTGACGCACTTCATTTTCTTAATTTCCGCTTGACTGTCTACCAGAAACCTGATGAATTTCCCAGTTAAAGCGATTGCCCCGTTTGACACCTTTAGTAAAACCCACAATCTCTGCTTGGAATACAGACTTGTCCATTGAGTTTAAAGCTACATTGTTTATGGTGGTCACAGGAGAACTCTATTCCTGTGCCTGCTTCACATTTAGACATCTATGGGGTCTATGGATATCTTCATTTTGACCGACTTCCGTCCCTTTTTCTATATTAGCGAAGAAGTATGTAGTCTCTACCCAGCAGAAAGTTTACGTTTCTCGGTAGTATTTTATTGTACGTTGAGCCTGAGTTCGTATATTATTTTCTGAATGTTTAGGAGCGCCTGTACTTATATGAAGTCAAACATTTAAAAGGTTGTACTTCAAAATACAGTCGCCCCTCACCAGGTTATTTCATTGAGCACATTTCTAGCAAGAAATTAAAATAATAACCCCAAAGGCCGTTCGGAGAGGGAGATCGGTTCTTTTGTAGGTAAAAATCAAGATCTGCACACAAATTTTAGGTTAATCTTTGCCCTAAATCGCTTCACGACAATTATTGTTATTATTGCAAGTGTCCAACCTTCCCTTTCCCCATTCAACATCATTTGTAATCCATTTTGAGCAGCAGTTGGAGATTTTCGCACGCTTCTTTTGCAATGTTTATATATATTTCATTCCCAATACTTTCAAAAAAACACAATTACCATAAGAAAATAATCAAATCTATACACCTTCGAAACAAATTTGATATTCAAATTAAATTTCAGCTCAGAATGGTTATAAAACTTTTCAATATAATAGTTGGACTTTAACGAAAAGCAATTAAAATATTCCATAACATTTTTCATTTGATGCATTTAAATGCATTTCACAGTTGCCGCTACCTCCATTTCCCTGCCCTACTTGAAAAACATTTCCCAAGGGAAATTTCAATTAAATATATTCACACACTTCAGTAGTGCAGACACCATGTACTCGTACAATCCGACACCGCAGGGAGTGGGGGAGTCTCAATTTGCATGAATCGTTTTCTTGAATTTGTAAGCAAAAATACCCTTGAGAGCATAATAAAATATTCCTCCTTAGCGCCATTTAAGTATAAACAAGGATAACAGTGAAAGGATAAAGAAGAACCCAAACGGTGCTACAAAAACATTGTTGAACATTAAAAATTGTTTGTTTGTCTGTTTGCTTGTTGAGTTGTTCAATAAATACATACATACATACATACATACATACATACATATACAGGACAGTCATCTACGGTGAGTAAAAGTCAGCAATGGCAAGACCAAGCACAGTTCGGTCAGAATCCAGCTGTTGAAAAGGATTTTTGGCAAGATAAAGGCGAGGGCTATCGAATCGGGCTGAATAGAGTAAAAAATTTATTGTATTTATAAATAAATATTGTAAGCATGTAATTTGTGGGTTGTATACAAAATTACAATACCTTCGATTAGTGCTGTTTGGCGTGTGAAACAGGTTGCCCCGCATTTGTGCCAGTAAAAGAGCGAGCAGATGTTTGATTTTTATTTGGTTTGACCCAATCGGAATTTAAATGTTTTTTTGGCCCACACAAGTGCATGTGCGTATTTAAGTATGTACATACTCGTATATTCACGTACCTATGTACAAGAACAAACAACTTTTCTGAAGTATTCAAGTGAAAGTAAGAGGAACAAATAAGGAAAGGCTAAGTTCACATATTATGTTGCACCTGTGTCAAACAGCTTTATTGTGTTCCGTGCACATATTACGGTAAATGTATCTTTGAATTTGGTCATAAAAGGCCGGTTTATATGTGATATATTCAACATTAATTGTAAAAAAAAGATTGAAAATTGTAAATTTTATGGCCCTTTGAATTTTGAGCCTGCTTGTTCCATTTCAGGTAGACGCTCATCATTAAGAAGGTTAGCTTTACGCCCATATTCGAGTTTGGTATATAGTTAGGTATATGAGAATTGAATGTGATTCATCTGATTTCGATTATTCAAATTTTTGATCACATGATTTATTAATGATATATCGCTATGAAATCGATTCGTTTATAATTGTTAGCAGTAGTCCCGTATTAATCAGTACGTGCTATCATGCGAAGAGTTATGGGTTCGAACCCTGACCTGATCAACTTGCCAAAAATATTGATAAATAATTTTCATAATTGAGTTTGCGGCCGCAATAGCCAAGTGGTTAGAGTTGTTGAAGGCCACGGCTCGAGTCCTGGTTCGACCAACATCTAGAACTATAGAAAATTAATTTCTCTAATTGCGGTCGCCCCTCGGCAGAGAATGTCAAGCCCTCCGAGTATATTGTATACATAAAACAAAAGCTCTTCATAAAAAATCCATTGGCCGTGTGGAGGTGGCTTAGTATTTGTAAAGTGTAGGTAGCTCCATTAGCGTACACCACAAATTGGTAGAGAGCTCGGCCGAAAATCGAATCAGAAATTTTAAAGCGCCAATTTATACGATTTTTGCAGTGAAAACTACTTTAGTCGCGTTGGGTACTTTTAGAAAGAGGAAAATCTTATAGATTCGCATCACCGACAAGCAGTAAAATAGTGAGTACTAAATAAAGATGCTAATATTTCAGCTCTGTCCGGATCGGAAGGACATCTTCGAGCCATTCGTTCGTGTGTCTTCTTTAATCTATTGCTTGATAAAATAATCGGAGCTGCAGAACTGAATACCTTCTCTATTCTATAAGACTATACAGCTGCTGGCCTCAACAATCGCGCTGTGCTTTCTCCAGACTGGATAAGGAACCGAAGCGTATGGGTCTTGTAGTGAATGAGGGCGAGACGAAATATCTTCTGTCACCAACCAAACGGTCATCGCGTTCGGTGCAGTGCTCGCCGGTGGAAACACCAGGTGGCGAATTTACTGGCTCTACTTGGTATTTCCAAATGGCGCCAAAGAGCGAAATCTAGAAAGGAATGTTGTTGTAGCGGTTCCTTAACCTAACCCCGCTTAGGACAACCTTAATAAATCTAAGTCGCCGAAGTTATCTAAAGGGAGGTCCAGGAAACCTACTGTATCGCCGGGGTTGGAGGGGGGGGGCGGCATGTGAATATGTGGTGAGTGTCGTGCGTGCTCCCTACGGTAGCATCCCAATAGGAACTGCTTGCACAGCAAAGCATTATGCTCCTTAACTCGTAGTATAGATGCTTCGCTGTGCAAGTAATGATCCGTCGGCATCAGGAGGTTTTCTGTCGCGGTCCTGAAGGCGATGTTTTGACAGGCCTGTAACTTCTTCATTTGCGTCTCGTTCATACCCGGCTCCCAGATCGGTGCTGCATAGTTTACGACCGGCCGGCCAACTGCTTCGCACGCGGCCAGAAAGGTTTCTTTGTCTTTACCCCAGGTGCTGCCGGCTAGTGCTTTGAGTACTTTGTTGCGGCCCTGGAGTTTTGCGGTAATTGCAGTCGTATGCGGAGTGAAGGAGTGCAGGCTATGGAGTGTGACTCCCAATATCTTTGGGTTGTTTATAGTCGGAATTTTTACGTCACCGACCTTCACATCTAATTCAAGCCTTTACTCCTTCGTCCAGCTGGTGAAGAGGGTAGCCGAGGATTTAGTCGGTTGTATTTTTAGCTGTCTTGCAGTGAAGAAGTGAGAAAGATCGGCAAGGTAGCAGTTCACTTTCGAACAGAAGATGAAGAAGAATTGGTAGGATTGGTTTCCTCGGATAATGATGAAAATCAAGAGGATAAATTGGGAAAGATTAAAAGAAAGATAAAAGCTCCAAAATGAAGATGTTAAGATTTCGTAGAGCACACACATCTAAAACACTCTAAATATGTCTTCAAACTATCATAACCTTATAATCCGATCACAACAAAGAGGCCTTGTGGATTTGATTTTGTTGAAATCTGGTTTGCAAGTAACCTTAATTCAGCTTAAGTCTATTTAGCAGGATCTCGGTGAATTTGCCATTGTTTTATTGAAAAATCCTACTTTGCCAACCCTAGCGTTGAAACCTGCCATAGAAGCGTTCCTGGCACTCACAAAAAATCGTTTTTCTCATCCCTCAGGCTGCAATTGAAAAAATCGATTGGATTTTGATTATGCGGAGGCGTTCGTCTACCCAATTAAGTGACCGGCCGTAACCTTGCTAAATTAATAATTTGTATCCGTTTTGATATATACAAATATTTAAATATAAATATAATTAATGGCTTGCTTCAAGAGCCGCACCGGCCTACAGTGAACAAATGCCGCGAATAAACTTCCGCAAACTATTAAAACGAAAACTTCGAAGCCATACTGAAGTCTGCCCACTTTCAGCGTTTAACACGTGTTGGTTACCGCATTTGCGTCCTCCATTTTGCCATTAAGAATATACTTAGGTCATCTATTTTCAAACAAGTATGCTAATAATAAAAGTGGTAGGCAGTGTGCGCTACCAGTTGAAGGGTCATGCGTTCGAACCCTGATCAACAGCAGAAGAAGCGATCTGGACACATCGGTTGTGATACCATGATGAAAGGGTAAACAATATCCTGAACGCTAGACCACTCTTCATTTAGTGAATCGCTTAATGCTTGTTATATAGTAAATCTACAATTGTGCCTAATATCAATATCTCTTAACTTCTTTAAATCGGTAAACGTATGTTAATCGAGAACTTTCGGGCCTCGCGCACACAGGATAGCTCATAAGGAAGTGTATGAATGATGCCATATCTTCTTCCAGGCAACTACAACTGTGAGCATCAAGAAAAATCCCAAGCTATACCCCGTGACTCTCCATCGGGCAATTCCCGGTCAGAACGCCCAACGTTTGCGAGAATAAAAAGGAGCTTGTCTGGCTTTCAGTGGCTCACTTTGAGCCAGAAGAAACTCACAACCATCTGGAGGTGCAAAGTGTATCTAGTCTGAAATCCTGAACCTCACACTGACCGTTAATTCTCGATAAACGACTTCCACGATAAACTTTCCGTCAGGTCTCTACCAATCCTTGAAGAAGTGAAGTTCTCTTTTCCGTCTTCCCGTGCTTGCCATATATAAGTATGCCTTGCATGAGGACCACAATAATAGCAATTCAAGGTTATATATTTCTAACAGGCAGCAAGTTTGAATAGATTTATGTGGCTGAAATTTAAGCAAACATAGAATGTAATGAACGGTGTTAAGCGTTCCTTTATGGTAAATTTAATATAATTATAACGAGTTTGCAGGCAACAGTGCATGTCAGCAACGTCATCACTATGACAAAAATGTGTTTGACATGGTTTCCAAGGGATCAATATGCATATAATGCAAGCTTGAGTACAAAGGCAGCAGAGAGGGCAGCAGCGTGTGTGGAAAACATCAAGTCGCATACCACATAAAGCGCGGAGAAAATCGCTTAAACACCAAGCGGTTACAAATCGACAATTATATATGCCATATATATGTTTAAACATATATGTATATACATTTAGATTTTGGGTCAAGAAGTCATTCGATGC
This sequence comes from Ceratitis rosa, assembly GCA_037013455.1. NCBI lineage: Eukaryota > Metazoa > Arthropoda > Insecta > Diptera > Tephritidae > Ceratitis > Ceratitis rosa. The sequence continues at coordinate 22,447,893 of JAWMAG010000004.1, forward strand.
AATAGGTTTGCGATTTCTCTTCACTTCATGTCTGCATTTGATAGATTCAAATTAGACTAAGCCATGCTTATCTGGCGGTCCTCTTTAATTCTCTAAATACTCGGTCACTGAATCGCCGAGGCGATTTTCTGCGGGCTTCACCTCCAATTTGTGTCTGGAATACACTTAGAAGGCTTGACATTCTCGGGAATTAGAAAATGTTAAACTTTGGTCTTACGGCCGTTAGGGAAGTTATGAATTAGGAATGCCTTTAAGAAGTCAGTTGTTTGGTGTGGTTTTCAATGAGACAATATTTTTTTCGGTGTTGATCTTTTTGACAACTGTTACTTGGTTTATACTCAGTTTGGTTTTGCAATTTCATAATGAATAAGCCACCTTTGTGCCCTGTGTCCAATATTCGGTCGACATAATCACCCAGCAGAGTCGGTAATTCAAGCAACTATGAGTCGGTTTCGCACCACGTTTTTTCTAGTGGATAATGCTCATTCTCAGAGCCGCCGTAGAGTGTGCATAGAAGAAAAAAGAAGACACAAATAAGTCCATCCGCCATCACATGCAACAATCGGAGCTGTGCCCATCCACTTTACGAAAGATTTGACAGAAGAAAATCTCTTGATTTGCGAGCTTACAAAATCCAACTCATGGAAGAATTGAAGCCGCACGGCCAACAACTGCGCGAGATGGACACCGATACCGATTTTCCCAAGAAAATTTTGTTTAACAATAAAACTCACTTTTCGCGGAATGGGTAGGTTAATAAAAAAATGTTCACCTGGTAAGCACATCATCTCACATCGTGAGCCTACGGGTGGCTCCAAGATAGTGCGATTTAACTCCGCTGAACAATTTTTTGTTGGGTTATGTTATGTTGCTTGTCTACGCAGAAAAGACCAAGAGGATTGACGCCTTGAAAGAGCATATTCGGCGCGTTATTGCTGGCATACGACCCCAATTGCTGTAAAAAGTGCTCGAAAATATGACTCTCGGCTGGAATTTTTTTGAGCCGTTTTTAAAACCTAATAGCTAACACATAACTTTATAATAAAGTTCAATTTTTGGTCATAATATTAAATTATACACGTTTTATTTCTTCTTGAAGCCACATGTCTAATTTAAAAATTAAAATCTCTTATCCTTACATGCCTTAAAGCATATATGCATGTGGATGGAAAATGCAACATTTCGCGGTAAATAAACTATATTTCACACCAAAATTTATTTCGACTTTTATGCGATAGTATACTTTTAAATAGTACAGTACGTGACGCCTTCAATTGGCAGACTGCTTGCCGCCTATTTGCTCTATTGTTAATGACCTCACAAATGTTCTCGCGTGAAGCTTCGCATTTCTACTCTCGCACCTAAGCTGTTTGCTGCCCTTCACACATTATACCGAGTCAAAACTATTTGTTGTTAGTTCTTTGCGTGTACATCTGCCGCGTTTCGTTCACTATGTATTATAATAAAAGTGAAATAAAAAAATTTAAAGCATACTTTTCAGCGCACTAACAGCTCTTTTATTTGAATCGTTATAAATGGGAATTCTTTTTGTTACGAAGTATATAGTTTTTTCTCAAATTAATTTTTTTTTAATAAATTTGTTTCATTCTAGTGCTGTTTTCTTTTTATTTGTATTCTTTTTTGCCAATTTGCTTTCATTACTTAAAGTAGGCAAATTAGCACAGTGAACTGTCCAAGGTCAACTTTGTGAATATGATTTTCAACACAGAGTCTCTCAATGCAAGTGATAATAAAGAAATATGTTTAGAATATAATAAATATAATTAAAGCGACAGATTCAACACATTAGGTTCACTCAAGAATTGTTTAATGAATTTGTTTGATTTGAATCAGGATCATTAGATTTTTTGAAAGGGTCTAAATTTATAACGAGTGAAGGGTGTATGGTTATAACATTAAAACCAAAACACAATCATCCTAATGGCAGACCGAAAATAACACGCCAAGTTCGATTTAATGTCACAGTTCTTCATATCGTAGTGCATCTGGAGTTCTTGCAAGTATCGTAAAGTTAATAAATTATTGCCTTGGGGGTCAAGCACCGTTTGCGTAAGCATGTGGAAAATATTCCGAATTTGTCGTAAAGCAATTCATAATTTTTGCATCAAGATAGTTATTATTATTTCCTGCTCGTAACAATTTGGCCAAAAACAAGATCGTGATCATACCGTGGCCGCCGTTTTCTCCAGTCTTATCCTCTAGCACATTTTTCTGTTCTTAAAATTTTAGAGATCCATGAAAAGGCGATATTTTGAGGACGGTTCAGGAGAAAAAACTGAATCGCTGATACAACTCACAGATATACCAACAATCGCTCGTTAGAACTACTTCGAAAATAAGAAAGAAAATGCTGGGCAAGGCAGCGTTCCACAAAACACTGCTAATCACTCGGCAGCCAACAGTGCTCCGTAAATCGCTTTTCCACACGAATCCCAAACAGGAACGCATGACAAAACAAACACAAACGCCATCGATCAGGGAGCCTCGATGATAAAGTGAGCTATGGAGTCCACTCTCCGATGCTCTCAATAAATTTGAGTATGAAACTACCAGCCGAATGCAACGTCTTCCAACCAGAACTCTTCGATGAGTATTTTTTCAAATCTAAGGTAGCAGGACAATCAGAAGAAGATTCTATGTAACACTCTTGTCACTGTCCAGCCCTGACATATGTGCGACACAAGTTCCACGGGAAACACTTATTTGACAGTCTCGCTGAGCTTTTATAAGACACACGAAATGGTTCGAATACCTGTTGTAAGTCAATACCTGTTGTAAGTGAAAGTAGAGCCGAAGACCCGAATGTGTCTATTTCTGGACGTTTTCAAGACTTGAGACGTTCTTACGGCATATTATGTCGTATTTTGCACTTGGACCTGCACCTACATCCATATAAAGTCCAGCTCGTACGAATACAACAACTGAAGCTAGCTGACCATACATCGATTGATTGCTTCAAAAATAAGCAGTGGACGACGATTTTTCGAACAAAATCTACTTCAGCAACGAGGCACATCTCTCACTCGAGGCATATGTATGTATATAAGCAAAATTGTCGCATTCGGGGCTTCCAGATTTCTCAAATAACACCCCAAAAAAAAACTTACTGTCTGGTGCTCTCTTTGGCCCGGAGGTGTGATTGGACCTTCCACACACAGTGAGACTATGATCGAATAATTTTTTGGCCTACAATTGAAGAACACGACTTGGCCGATATGTGATTTCAACAAGATGGTGCCACATGCCCCACAACAAGTACGAATATGGCTTTATGGGGAAAAAAGTTTCCCGGCCTCGTAATTTCTCGTCTTAGTGATGTCCATTGGACCCCGATATTGTACGAATTTAAACCATTGAACTGTTTTTGTGGTGTTACGTCAAACACCAATTTTAGGCGGATAAACCTTTAACCCTTGAGCACTTGAAAAGCGGCATCCGTCAAGTTATGGCTGAAACACCGTTCAATATGTACCAAAAAGTGGTCGAAAATTATTTCAAACAGAAAGGTATTTGCAAAATTCACGAGACGGTGATTTGAATGATGTATAATGTCAACGTTCAAAACATGAATTTCGAATGACATCTACTACAAACAAATTTTTATACAAAACTTCACACAAATATATTTACACACGTGTTAATTTCCTACATACACGTAGAAACGAAAATAATTACTATTTTATGAATTTTAAAAGGAATTGTCTTCATTTAAGAAGGGAAAACAATTACTGCCAGAAATACATATGTACATATGTATGTATACATTTAAACATTTTCTTATATTCATACATAATCGACTTAAGAAAGAAATTGTAAGATTATAAATTTATTGAAAAATTTTATTGGTGTGCTTTGTACAGCATATATCAGCAGGTGTTTGCATGAAAATTTTTACCAATTAAATGCTAAAATTAATATACACAGAAAATTTCATTACATAGTAAGCAGAGAGTGCTTACACGCAGGGTGCATATCGGTTGCTTCCCAGTGCAATTTGACGAAAATTTTAATTACAATTGCGGTTGCTGCTAAGAAATTTTGTCGCTCGTTTCGGTAACTTTTTCTGATAATTTTTTATCTTGCAAATTATCATAATTTATTAGGTATAAATAAATATTATATATGGTATGTACATGTATATACGAGTATACCACGAGTTGAGTTAATTTAGCAATGTCAGTCTATTCATACGCAAAATTGGTCACTCTGGTTTCAAAATATTTAAACCAAACTTGATACACAGATGCACTGGTACATTTAAACACTCATTTGCTTGAGCCGACCAGATTTTTCAGATTTAATACTTTGCGCCATAAATTTGTCAAAAAAGCATCTAAGAGCATGAAATTTGGTATTATGTACTCATATGATAGATTACATATTGCTGCCGGAAATTATCGAAATTGAAGGACTATATCATATAGCTCACATACACAGCTTTTTTCTGTCTAAAGAGCATTTAAGAGCCTGAAATTTAGTATTTTACATTCGTTTCTATATACGTATAAGCATTGTCACCGAAAATCATCGAAATAGGAAAACTTCATCATATAGCCCCCTCCAACCAATTTTTCAGTTATGAGAATTATTATTTAATCCTAAAATGAAAGACCATAAATTTAATATTGTCGTGAAAGGTATAAGGATTTCGACATGGCGTAAGAGAGCTCTTATTTCTTGTTCTAATTGAGGTCGACACACGGTAGGGAATGTCAAGCCCTCTGAGTGTATTTCTAACATGAAATAAAAGCTTCTTATAAAAATCCATCGTCCTGCCTTCTATTCGTTGGAAAAACATCAAGGCCTGCACCACAAATTCGCTGAAGAACTCAGCCGAAAATCGCTAAAAGGCAATAGAGAAGAAAATTATTGCGGTAAACATAATTTCCAGACAATAATGTACTATATTTAAGCTTCAAAAAACAATTTTCAATATCAAAAGATATTGGAATTTTCCAATGTTGCGATGAGTTTTCTAAAGCAGCTGCAGCCTGAACGGTGCCGGTGATGGAGATCGTTCGATGCATCTGAAACAGTCGAATCAATTTTATTTTAATTTTTATGAGTGTATCTTCTATATGAACTAAAAAAAAATCCGAAGAAATTGGAAAGTTACAAATTTTTTCGAAGTTTGAAAAAAATCACTTTTTTGGAAAAAGAAATTCACTTCAAGTTGCAAAAAAAATAGTTTAAATAATACTTTTATCCAAATTTTTCAGTTCAAATAGAAAAGAATTTATATAATTTTTGCTATTACCGGCACCGACACTGTTTTCTAAGACTTCTAAAAATGAAAACTCAAGAAAACACGCTTCAAAGTTCTGCCCGAGAAATATTCTTGGACAAATTTAGAATAGATTTAAGAAAAAAAGCATCTTTTGAAACCTCTAAAGCCGGCTACTACCTTAACGTCTGCAATCCGCCATATCGCTACACAAACCAAATTTTAATTTCCTAAACTACTATATGAAATCATTTAAAATTAAATTGTGAATTAGTATCAGATGTATGTCAGGTGTATAAGTTTAGGAAATATTGCTATCAAAATTCAATTCAAAAATTTCTTAATTTTAATTTTTAACCAACTTACGACAACGGCACAACTAGGAAATTATTTTCTTTGAGTTTCTCAATTAATTTTCGATGCAATTTTGAGTTTCGCGAATTTTTGCAAGCAATTGAAAAATATCAAAAACCAAAATGATTTCTTTTTAGGATTTCCACTCTCGAAACAAAACAAAACACAGAACTTATTCTATTACTGTATTATAGAGAGTAATAAATAGCACGATAAACACTCCTATAAAAGGAATTCAAACAAAGAAAAATTCAAAAAATTGTTGAAATTCATCAATGGCGTTGGAAAAAAGTAATAATACGTTGTTGTGCTGTACAATTATGAAGATGGTAGCCGATTTGAGTAGACAAAAATATAGGGATATATTGAGATACTCTTAATATAGGTATATTTTAAAAGCTTTTTTAATTATAATTTCTCGACAATTTTGAGTAATTTTAACAAACGAACAACATACAGCACATTCCAATTGATCATCTTTCTTAATATTATTTTTTGGTTATTACTTATTGTACAGAAGAAAACGTTTTAATTTTTCTATATCATTTTTAAAACAAAGAAAAGTCTTAAGACGATATCAGACTATTGAATATATCTAACTGCTGTAGTGAGAGCTCCTCATCCAAATGGAGGGACCTACAGTTTATTCAAAGGCGCCTCGGAACAACCATTCGCCCTTCCTAGAGAGGTGATCGCAATTAGAAAAAAAATTTTCTACTATTAATTAATTTTAAATAAAATATTTTTTCAGCTATTGACAAGATTGGAAAATAGCCATCAGTTTTTTCTCTTCATTTCAGGAATGCATTGAGAAATATTGGCTTGCTCTACTGAGAGCCACCACCATAACTCGGTGAAATTGCTTAAGCTTTGATTTAAATTTTTCATCTATACGAAAAAGCAAAAATGAGACCAAGAAAACATTTTTAATTAAATTAATTATAAAGTACTGCAAGCCATTCGGATACTGGGGCAGACGGAAGGGATTGTTTAAGTAGACATTAGGATTCTTGTTCAAAATCAGGATTTCTTGAGCATAATTGGTCTTGTCCGACAAAGACTATGACCACAACCGAAGAAAATTTTCAGAAAGTCGAAAAACTGTCTGATCGAAGAATCAAATTATGGCAGATAGCAGAAGAATTCCAGGATAGCAAAGAACGAACTGGAGAGATTTTGCATGAAAATTTGAATATGAAAAAAATTAGTGCGATGATGATTTGGATAAAATTGAAACAGTTGATGAGACTTGGATTCCTTAGTATGATCCCGAATGCAAATAGGAGTCGATGTAGTGGATAAAAAAGTGGAAAGTGGAAAAAAAATTCAATGTGGAAAAGTCCATTCTCTGGGGTAGCGAGGAAATATAATTAAGCGATTACTTTCCAAAGAGAACTAAAACGACCACAACCAAAAATGGAATTGAAAGCAGGCCAGTAATAATGATCAGTTTTTTTTTTTGCCCTGAGCTAAAATCCGCGGCCCTATAGCTTGTAGCACGCACTGCCATCCATTCGGCTATTTCAGCTGCCCATAAACAATTGTAAAATAAATCATAAATAAATATTAAATGTTAATTGCAACATTTATTCACAGTTTTATTGTTTTTCTTGATTAACTGTTAATGTTTATTTTACAAGCTAAATGGTGTATTATGGGCTTATTGTTTTCCTATACAAAATGCTAATAAATATTGCTTAGATATCCACACACAATAGTAAATAGTATACTGTATGTATGTACACTTGTTACCATTATTGTTTTTAATTGTTATTATGTAATTTTTAACACTATTTTATTGTTGTTTGAGTTATAATCATTATTTTACATTAGCAAGCACTATATATTTGGCCTTTCATAATCATAAATATGCAAAAATAACAAATTAATTGACTAAAAAAATATCAAAAACCCCAAAAAAAAAATTGTAAATGAAATGTACACATTACACAACTGTTATTACATTAACAACTCTTGGTGGTTAATTGAATTATTTGCAATTGATTACAATTTTTTGTATTTTTTATATTTTTTCACCTAGAATTTAAACACTTTTCTGTTGGTCCAACAACACAAGCTTTTTACATTTGACACACAACTAAAGGGATTTGTTAGAACAAATGAAAACATACACATTTACGGGCGTAACGACGAGTACACGAAAAACTACTCAGATAAAAGAAAAAAGCTACATGTATGTAAAATATATGTACATATGTGAGTGAATTTGAATTTTAATTAGCGCGCTCAGGATCGGTCGCTCTACACATGCATGTCTGTATGTATGTATTTCCACTACATCACTTTAGAGAGACACTATTTAGTATTACAAAATATATGTATGTACATTATATGCAAGATTATATAATTACATATTTACATATGTAGGTATGTATATACTTTACACTTCACATATATTTTCGTTTACATTTAGTTTATATTTAATTTTTTTTTTTTTTTCAATTTTAAATACCAATAATTGTTATCATCAAATCACTTTTCATTTCACTCCGAGTTGAAACTAAACTACGATTATTCTTACTTTTCCGTTGGTGTTTTGCGATCCTGCCAATTCAAACGCCGCGCGTTAACTGAGCCTTCGCTCTGAGGGCAGCTTCCTTAAATAGCGAATTCGCACAGGTGCGCGCCAACGATGATGCTAGCGTTGGCGAAGATGCTGTTGCTGCTGCTGCTGCTGCTGCTGCTAACACTACCATCACTGCTGTCTCCTCATATCACTCTCCCCTCGCCGGTTAGTTGGAAGCTTTCCGGTTTGATGGTTGAAAAGCTTTAGCGGGGACACGCAGCAACTGAGAATGAAAAACGCGTTAGGCATTGGAAGGACTTTCGAAGCTTTCATGACGCCTTGGTAGCATCACCATAAAGGACTGGTTTGTGTAAAGCATTAATGAAGCATATTGCTATAATCAGAATATCACAAAAAAAGAAAGTTCTTTTAAAAAATCATTTATTTATGTAAATAAAAAAAATTCTTTTTAACAAATAACTGAAACCGAAATGATTTTGTTCTTTAAATACTTATGTATTTACATAGGTTTTGTACGGTGAGCTAATGGGCAGTTGTTGTTGTTGTTGTTGTGGCAGCGGTTCTCCAACCCCGCTTAGGAACAGGCTAGTCCCCCCTGCGGGTTAGGTGTTCACGAATTTGCCCACGATAAGGCACGCCTGTCATAAGAGGCGACTAAAATCCAATAGTTCCCACGACAGTCGGATCTTTATACAGGAACGACCCGAATTTCATCCGGCCAAGAACTGTCACTCACTCAACATTCCCCAAAAATTACTTCGGGGAATATTTTTGCGGTTACAACAACAGCTATTTAGCGTAAATTATCGAGGTCATCTAACGGGAAATACAGGAAACTAGCTGTTTCGACGGGTTCGGACCAAAGGAAGAGGGGGGTTAGATGTGTTGGTTTTAGGGGACATGCAAAAAGGAGGTTAATGTCATGCGGTGACTCATTATATGCAGGACATACGTTGGGTATGTCGGAGTCAAGTCTGGATAAGTATGACTTTAGCCTGCTACAATATCCAAAACTAAGTTCTAAGCTCTTCGTCTGTCGATTCAACGCACCGGATTTGACCCGGATTTTAATCGGCCAAGGGATGTCACCTTTTTAGCGGCCTAAAGCACATTTAGGTCAACAGATAACATGAGCTAATGGGCAGAGCGCTACTACAACAACAGCAACAGAGAGCGCAATTTTCACGTATCATTATACAATTGAGATAATAAGAAGGATTACTCTCCCAACGAGTGAGTTTTCACAGTAAAACTAATTCAGTAAAAATTAGCCAGCAACATGGTATATAGAACAGCTACTCCGGTACGTAGAATCAGCTGTCGTGAGAGTTCAGATGAAGCAGCTACAAACATACCAAAACACCTCCGTCCGCTGCACAGGACGGCTTACTGCTAAAGCTCTCCCTCTGATTCGATCTCGTCGAAACAGCACGTTCCCTGTACCTCCCGTTAGATGACCTCGGCGACTTAGATTCATTAATATGTCCCTAAGCGGAGTAAACGTAGCCGCTACAACCACAACAACAACAACAACGGCTTACCGAACAAACTCCATTCACCGAAAATTCGTTAATACCTTCTTGAACTTCTTTCCAGTGAATGGCGTTCTCGCAGTCAAACCACTACTTATTGCAGACAAAGAGCTGCCTCAAGAGTCCCGCGTATCACCGGCGCAATTCAGATCTAGATATTACAATGGACTAAATTCCTACCTAACCAGATTTGATCCCGACATAACCAACGTATGCCTTGCATGCAATGAGTCCCCGAAGTACACTTTGGATGTCCCTTAAAACAAGCTCATCTAACCCCCTTTCCCTCTGGTCCGAACCCATCGAAACAGCTCGATTCCTGGATCTCCCATTAGATGATCTCGTTAACTTAGAACAGTCTCACCTCGGTCATAACTTGCAGGTGGAGCCATCTTTTCAGAAAGGACGGAATAAAATTGTACCCCCAATACTTTAATAAAATGTACAATTCTTTTGGAATTTTATAATATATTAATTGCATCCAAAGATAGTTCAGTTCGGTGAGCCGATGGGTAGTAACAATTGCTGCTGAATTTTACTTAATCGTATTCGGTGAGGCAAAAAACCAGTAAAATTTGCAAAGAGTTGACGCAATTTTAATACTTGTTGGTAGTCTGATACTGGTTTGAAGATACCTATTACTCTCCTTATTGAGTTCGATGACCTGCTTTCTGATGTGTCAGGAAAGTAAGTTATAATGAGAAAGTTATAAAAAAAGTGTTTTCTCCGCAGTTTCCGGCCAAGTCACTTGCAATAACTTCAGAGTGGAATTTGCTGCAACATCCGGCATAAGCTTATATTCTTTATATTGCTTGAATGTGTATTAAAGGGTACCTTGAGCTCTCCTCCTGTTTTCCAATAATGCTATTAACCTAAAAAGTCTCTTTATGAATGATATTTAAAGTCGGTCTATAATTTCTAGTGACTTGTGATCTTGGCTCTGTGCCTTTCCGAGTGTTGTAACTTTGGTATTTTGATGCACGATTTTCGATATTCAAGGGTGACCAAAACGCGTTTAGGTCATCAGGTATCATTAGCTAACGCAGCAATACATCGTAGCAGGGTTACTTCAAATACCATTCATCAGGGCTGGCGTCGAACCCCACCCTGGTAGGACTTCGTCTTTGACTAATAATACCCGACATGTAGGGTATCATATCGTCCGATATCTCTGCTTTCCCAAGTAACGAAGACACTTGAGGCCTTGCTGCTCCCGTGTTTCACACACCATCTGAGCCCAGCAGCACATTAGTATCGCTTCCAAAAAGTGGACAATACCACAACCGCACTTAACGCCTTAAACACCCAGATAGTCCATGAACTTAACCTAAACCGGTCCTGGGCGCGAACCGTCCTATTACCACTGGGTCGTCTAAAGCCTTTGACACCGTCAATAGCTCAGTGATATTATCAGACATTGAGGCCGGGGTTGAAAAAGTGGACCATGGGCTACCTGAATAGTCGACAATCATCGGTAATATTTCCAGGTGAATCATCAAAAATAAGAATAAATTAAGCAAGGGGTTCGGTAGGGTGGTGTCCTCTCCAACTATTGTTTAATTTCTACATTTCGAAAATCCATCCTCCACCAGAAGGAGTTTCCCTAACTTCGTATGCCGATGATTGCACGATATTGACGTCTGGCCAGGATATAGATGATCTCTGTTCTCGGTTCGCCGACCTGTCCCACTTCTTCACTGCAAGACAGCTTAAAATACTGCCGACTAAATCCTCGGCTACCCTCTTCACCAGCTGGACGAAGGAATACATGCTTGAATTAGATGTGATGGTCGATGACGTAAAAATTCCGACCATTAATAACCATAAGATACTGGGAGTCACACTCGACAGCCTGCACGCCTTCACTCCGCATACGACCGTAATTGCCGAAAGCTCCAGAGCCGCAACAAAATATTCAAAGCGCTAGTCGGCAGCACCTGGCACCGGCAGATCTGGATACTGTAGTAGATTAAACTCCTACTTATCCAGACCAGACCCCAGCATACCCAACGTATGCCCTGCATGTGGAGATTCTCCGCACGACACTAACCACCTCTTCATATGCCCCCTTAAACCAACTCATCTAACCCCCCTCTCCCTTTGGTCCAACCCCGTCGAAACAGCACGTTTCCTGGACCTACCCTTAGCTGACCTCGGCGACTTAGATTAACAATGCCTGCCCTAAGCGGGGTTAGCTAGCCGCTACAACAACAACAACAGCAGCACCTGGGGTAAAGAGATAAAGAAACTTAGCTGGCAACCTATAAAGCAATTGGCCGGTCGGTTGTAAACTACGCTGCTCTCAGGATTGCAACAGGAAACCTCCTGTTGTCGCCGGAGCATCACTTGCACAGCGAAGCATCTACGAGTTTAGGAGCATAATGTAGCTGTGTAAGCAGTTGGATGCTAACGTAAGGAGCACCCCAATAGGCACCTTGTAGAAGCTGAACCTACACCTAGGCACATCAGAAAGGGAGTACTAGACATGAAGAACACCTGCAACATGTGCATCAACCGCTGAACAGGACGTCGTACAGACAAGCACTGATCGCCATTCACCAAGAGTCAGTCAACACCTTCAAAGACTCCCTTCCCGTGAATGGCGTGCTCGTTGAAAACCACCACCTATCGCAGACAACGAGCTCGAGCTAACTCGAAAGGACCCGAGTGACATTGGCTCAACTTAGGTCTGGACACTGTAGCAGGTTAAACTCCTACCTATCCAGACTCGACCCCAGCATACCCAACGTATGCCCTGCATGTGAAGAATCTCCGCACGACACTAACCACCTCTCTGCATGCCACCCTCATCCCTCTGGTACGAACCCGTTGAAACATCTAGTTTTCTGAACAACCCACTAGATGACCAAAATGACTTAATAGTCTCGCCTGCTCCTAAGCGGGGTTAGCTATAACAACAACGAACGCAAATAATTTATTTAAAAAAAAAAACGCTAATGTTTAATTTTGTGGTATTTTTATTGAACGCTCTTATAGATTCGCAAATTTCTTGAACCAACCAAATGCAAGTCACGGAAGCGTTTTTTCTTTTTTGTGATGGTTGCTTTCAAATGGCAAAAAACAATCATAAATCAATAACAAGCATATATATATATATAATTATATATAAATACTTAATACTAAAACCTAAAAATGCCTTATATACTTAAAATAATGATTTAATTTGTAATATATCAAATCGACGTTTTAACAGTGTGTGAAATGGTTGATATCGAACGGCAGCTGTACTGATGCCGCATTAGCATTGCTTTGGCATATTCATGAGCTAATAAAACCGCAGGAAGATCTAGTCCGGTGAATTTAGAGAGTTATTGAGCTTGGTTCACTTATCTCAACTGTAGATTGACTTAAAGGATTGCAATTTATTATTCCACACATACGATTCATTATGACGAATCTTTGTAATGATGACAATATGATTGTCCCCAAGATAAACGCCTTTTCTTGCCTTCTTCTCAACAAAGACACAGCAACGTCAAATTTTGTAAACGCTCACATCATTTCACCGATGATTGCCGAATAAATAAAATAGTAAGAAATAACATTTATAATAACTAACAAGTTACAATAATCGGAAAAGAAAGTTTTACAAATCATGCGTAAACTTTGAACCTATTTTTAGATTTGAATTTCTGAGGGAGCAGGAATCAGAACTATGCGATGGACTTCAAAAATTTACTCTCAATCTGAAAATTACTTCTCTATCCGTTAATAATTGGTATTATTTTTAACTATTCCTTGCTCCAACTCAATTGTGTATATAATGGATATTGAAATAAGTTAATTATAATCGGAGGAAACCGACTCATTGTCAATGAGACTGTGGCATTTGGAAATAACACAATTAAAGGACGATTCAGCATTCGTACGAGAATATGACTTATTAAGAAATATATCCCATATTGGCACGTTGTGTTCCGTTTCCGAAATTAATTCCGCAATAGCTCCACTGGAATTTTACGATTTCAAACTTTCTGCTATTCACACGGTTGACTGTGCTGTTGATCTGTTTAATGATCTCGCCAGCAACGTCTTTATTTCATTTTTATTGCGCGGCGACCGATACTTTAGTTGTTATTTATTTTAATGTCTCTCGTTTGTTTATATAAGTTAGAACGGCCTAAATACGAAATGTGAGTTAATTGCAGTTTATATTCGGTATTTCACAGAATTTAGAGCATTGTCCAAATAGCTAGTTAATAGTTGATAATTCGACAATTATTATATCACCCTTTATGCTCTTCAAATGTTTCAAACCCCACAAAAAATTAATAATTGATTTCAGCTTTTTTGAAGTGAAGCTTACAACCCTTAAGGGAGCAAATGTCTTTCCATTTTTTTTTTTTAATGAAGTGTACCCAGTGAGGTGTTTTTGCACTATTTTAACGCTTAGATATTTTTGAAGATTGTTGGTTTTATCGTAGAGAGCGATTGTATATCTCAGTCAAACTATGTGAAGGTAACATTGCTATGCGCCGCGCAAAGACAGCTGCGTTCACAGATTTAAAACATCAACGAAAATAATTAAAAAATTAGCAATCCCATTACATTTGCTTTTGCACTATTTAGAACTTTTTTCACTTCTTTTTAAAAGATTTTTCCCAGTATTTGACTAAATGGTAATTGCTGCTGCAACTTTACAATCAATCTGATCACCATTAGCGCCAATTATTGGTAGGTTGAAGGTACTTAGCCACTCTTTGCACTTTTCTTGACTTTCAAAAGCTAGCAGATTTGTTACATACTCAATACCGATTGTCGGGCGGTATCTGTAAAAAGGCATCAATTAGGCAATTATGCATCTGTAATTTAGTAAATATATTATTATACTTACGCCTTGATAATTGTGTTTAAAGCATTCTTGCGCTCTCTATCGATAAACCAATCAATCAAATGTCCTGCCATAAGTGGTGCCGTCTTGTAAAGTTTGAACAACTTGCAGTAGTTACCCTGGGCCCAAGCTGATCGGAAAGCGAGCGCATGGGCGATAGCTGGATTTTCTCGCTGAGCTTCTTTAATTGATCGCAAAACAGTCGTTGTGTCTAAAAGGTATAGTTTTAAATTGTATTAAGTGCGTATGTGGTGACCATCAGAACATACCCAAGGTATTCTTTGTGAAAATATAATATAAAATGCGATATGCGGTAAATTCCAAACTATTGACACTTGGCCCCACTTCTGTATATAGCATTTTTAATTGAGTCTGACATTGATTGAATTCCTCATGATCACCCTTCTCCATAGCTATTCGAGCATGCGTTTCATATACTTCTACGGTAAATTTATCCCGAATACCTTGAACCTATAATAATATAAATGTGCATTGTTTGTATCTACATATACAGAAAAGTTAATCGTTTCTACACTCACCGTGAGGTCTTGACGAATCGACTTAAGCTGATCACAAGCATAGTAGTAATCCTGATTGTCTCTCCATTTTTCTTTGACGTTTTGTAAAGAGTGCGTTAACACCTCAATGGGACGCACTTCCGACGGCAGCGGTGCTTTTGTTAAACGAAGAAAAGATTTCTCTAAAAGCCTAGAAGTTCCTACAATATGTAAATCAAACAAATCTAACCCTGTCTCAAAACCCCCACCAGACGCGTCAGAGTCCATAAACATTCGTCCACCCAAACTATTACCGAATTTTCTTTTTTGTTGTTTCGAATGACCGAAAGGACTACTAGATATGGCAACCACCGATTTTTGAGATGATACCCCCTGCGAGAAACGAGCAGCGCGTTGTTGCAATCTTGCCGAATCATCGTCTACAGCACCTCCAATAGAAGATGAATAAAAAGGAATTTTGGATTTTAAATTAGCCGAATCATTAGGACTTTTAACGTGTTTTCCTTTTTTAGAATTTACTTTTTGTTTTTTACTAGAGGAGTTATTTAATGGTATAAAGTTTTCAGACGGCCGCCGTTCCGGAGATTCCGAACTAGAACTGCGACGTGTTTTACGGCGTGGGCTATGCAAAGGACTACGAGATCGCGAACGCGTATTACGTTTTGAGTATTTATTTGTTTGCGGGGAACTGAAATAAAAACTTGTTTAGATATATATGAAGTAAAAGTAAAGCGTATCTGTATTTACCGTGAGCGACTTCTTGAATCCCTTGATGATCTTTGAGCGCCTCCAAACGAGTTTCTTTGACCTAATCTTGCATTTAAACTACGCGATATACCTTTCAAATTCTTTTGTTGTACTGTTTGTTTATGGCTTAATTGATTTTGTTGTTTATAATTTTGATTTTCTTGTGCTTGTTGAGTCTGCTGTTGTTTCTGATGCTGATTAAACAGCTGCATTTGTATATTATTTCTTTCGCTGTGGACACTTGGAATAGGCTCATTATCCCAATCTCGCGTCCAAAGCTCATTTCGATTCGCTGCCGCCATAATTTTCCCTTTCAGGCATATATCAATTTGATCTTTATCTAAATCGGTGGCACACTTGGCATAGCAACGAGCTACATAATTATTTAATGACTCTGGCCAAGCATCATTTGGATTATTAAAGAGTGTTGTTTTCTTTGTTGACATTTCAGCAGAATTGGAATGTTGCGTTGTCATATTGTTCACAGTTGGTTTTTGTTCGGTCTGTGTTTCAACCATTCCTGTGTTTGCGCTATTTAAATTAATATAAGGTGCAATAGGCGGTGGCGGCTTTGTCAAGTCAGCAGTTATTGGTGATGGAATCGGAGGAGGTGGTAACGATGTGTTAACAAAGCTGTTGTTCAATTGTTGGCTTGAATTCAGATTCTCAAAGTGAGCATCGAAAGCAGCCTGTTGCTGTTGTTGCAATGAATTTTGTTTCTTATTACGCTTACGCTTCTTTTTACCAGTGTTGTTATTGTTATTTGAATTCATACCATTCATCCCATTGATATTATTATTTTGAAAGACTGGGGCATTTGTTCCTGGCGTTGAATTTTGTAACGGATTTGGCGCATTCGATAGGCGCTTTTGCTGATTTAAATTAAATCGTATTCCTCCAAACCCCTTTTGATTGCCCTGCAACTGTGCATTATTACCACCTGGCATGAGCGGCGGAGGTGGTGGCGGGCCTGAGGGTAATGGCGGCAAATTTTTATCAGATTGTGGTATCACACAATTACTAAATCCTGGTGGAGCGTTATTACTCTGCTGCTGTTGTTGTTGTTGTTGCAATCCATAACGCATATAGTATTGATAATACTGGCTATACTGTTGCTGATATTGTTGATTGGCATACCAAGGATTAGAATACCATTGTTGAGCGCCAGAGGCATTGGCGTTTGGCCCATTATGTTGTTGCTGTTGCTGCATTTCTTGCAGTTGTGGTATTAATGGAGCAGTTAATGCGTCAGACATATTTCCGACACGTTAAAGGACAAAAGCCCAATATTCTTACATATGCTTTCAATCAAAGCAATCGTTGTATGCCCTTTATGCTGTACAAAACTTACCTTACGTTGAATAACCGGATCTAAAAATTGTTAAACTGCAATAAAATCAATACTAACATTTGAGGACGGACTTTTATAAAAACTATGGTATATGTGTATATATGTAGATGTATATATAACATCGTATGAACTATACATAAGTTTTAGCTCCTAATTACAAGGAAAGTTGTCCTGTTGTATTTTATAGAATACTAATGGTTTGAACAAGTACTTTATTTTACGTTAAACAATTTTGCCCTATGTTAGTTGACTAGTAATAAAAGCAGTCCGCCATTTTGTACACACCAGAGTATCGACGCAGCTACGAAAGACTCGTTGATGAACCACGCATGATTATTATACACAAACTTCTATATATTAATGTACTTTTTTTTTACTAATAAATGTTATTTCATAAGTAATAAAACAGTAAAAATGACAAAAAAAATTTATTTGTCTAGAAAATTATTGCAAATTAAATTCCTCTCCAGTTTATGACGAAATTGTACCAATGAACAATAACTTGTGAAGGAAGGTGTATTTCTGTATTAAAGTTAGCTGTGATGAGAATTAAGTAGCGTTGCCACTGTCTAGAATTTTAAATCTTAAATGAAGAATTGGTTGTACGCGTTTGGGTTTACCAGTGAATGCAAACAGGGGGCGTAATTATTTTGGCCTGTTATGGAACTAAACTCCACTGCAATATTTTTGATTTTTTCATAAGTGAAAAATGCGGCCCTGTCTCAGCAGGCGATCACTGATATGCTGACATACATGTCGCAAAACAAATTGTGCATGAAAACGACTGTAGCCAATAGTCGGCAAGAAATGTCAGAGCTTATTGCATGCCATCAACTGTCAGATTTTTACTTTGCCAGCGAAAATTTCATTTGAAAGAAAGCTTGTTGATGGCAACATGATTGATAATTTAAGATTAAATAAAGATTAAATAATTGAAAGTTCTTGCGTTTTTCTTTTTCTATCCTCTTCAGAAAGTTATTTTAACAATTCCAAATGTTTAATATCTTTAATGCAACATATCAAACTAACAATCAAAATGCCCACATACAAAAACTGAAAATCAAATTACTTGCATTTATCTGTTAAAATGGCCATTGGTTGGCAATCCACGATCAACTGTGTGGGTTCTTTAGGCCAGAATATATTTATGGTCTGAATCACCGGGAGATCGGGTTCTATCACCAGAACAGGTTAGCCCACGGTACAATATTTTGAAATTATTTTTTATAAGTATACAATTTAAGGTAATTTATGGTACAAATAATATACCAAATTAGTGGTATTCTTATGCAAAATTAGTTTTAATATAAAAATTGTTTAATTTTCTCTTAAATGGTGTTTTTTTTTCAAAGTTCATCGAACGAAATAATTATGATAAAAACTCCTTCTGCGGGTTATGCGCTCAAGAATTTACACTAGGTAAGGCATGCCTGTCGTAAGAGGCGTCTAAAATCCAATAGTTCTCGCGACAGTCTGCCAAGGACTGTCACTTTTACGGTTACAACAACATTAAGATATAAACAGATCTCCTACTACGTTTTCTAACGATATTTATTTTAAAATAATATCCTTTCTAAGTTTTCAATATTTTATTAGAAATTATTAAACTTGTGTTCTGGAAACTGTTAATGATAAGTTGTGTTTTTAATTTAAAGTCAGGTATATTTATTGACTCCAAATTAGTATCTGTATATAACGTGAACTCTACTATTACTTAAAAAAAATTATAAATTTTGTTTTAAAATCTTTTATTAAAATTTCAAATTCAAAAACTGTGCATAACATGAATATTGGTATACGAAAAAAGGTATTATAAAACTACATAGTTTAAGAAATGAAAGTCTTTTATATAAAAATTAAAAATATTTTATTCCATTTCCTTTTCACGTTTCATCTTCTCTTCTAAATATGCATTTCTTTTAGCCATATTCTCTTTGACCCATTGGTGCTTCATTACCTCAACAAGTGTAATACGACCACTATTCGATTTTCGTAGCAACTGTATTTCGAATAAGAAATTAATTAGGGAAAATGTAAAAAAGCAACTAGTTAATTACCTTTGAAATTAAGTCTTTTGCTCCTGAACTGAGATGGGGTGGATAATAAACTTCCAAGCGTCTAATTTTCTCGTAAGTTTTTTCATTGTCGTTCGACTCAAACGGTGCACACCCCACCAAAAATTCGTAACATAATATTCCTAAACACCAATGATCTACCGAATGATCATATATGTGACCATCTACCATTTCCGGGGGCAAATAATCTAAAGTGCCGCAAAGTGTTTTTCGTCTGTCGGAGATAAATATACGTGTATAAATAAGTTTAAACATTCAAACTCCTGACTTTTACTAATAGAAGAATACTCCAAAGTTAAAAAAAAAAAATTACAAAAGAAAATAGAAACATACTTGTTAGATAGTGTGTGAGCAGACCAACCAAAATCGGCTAGCTTTACATCATCTGAAGACGTCAGTAAAATATTTTCTGGCTTTAAATCACGATGTATTACATTATTTAAATGACAATATTCAAGCGCATCGGCAACTTGATATGTATATTTAGCAGCACGTGGCTCTTCAAACCGTCGATGTGGGGAATTACGCAAATGTTTATACAATTCTCCCTCAGAAGCAATTTCCAGTGCCAAATATATTCGACTTTCATCGTGAAACCAAGTGAGCAATCGCAAAATATTCGGGTGCCTGGTAAAAAAAAAATCATGTATATGAAGTTAGTCTATTTATATTTATAGTTTATGTTATAAAAACTCACTTCAGACGCGTTTGTATTTCAATTTCCCGCAAAACTTGCCGCTGTACATTTCCTTTCTCTAACTCAGCTTTAAACATTATCTTCATAGCAACTATAAAATTCGATGTACGCTCCCGGGCCAGATACACACGTCCAAATTTTCCACGTCCCAAGGGAGCGCCCATTTCAAAGTCTCGTGCACTCCATTGATAACTGTAAACAAAAAATAAATTAGTGTTAATTATTTTAATATTTGTGCACTGTTTGCACTTACGGCTGTCCATAAGCTTGATGCTGCATCATTTTGAGCGACATCGATTGTATATGTTGTTGGTATTCTTCAGGCACATCTTTCAACAATTTAGCTAATTCAGCTCTGTTTGGTGGTTTCTTTTGTAATTTTTGCATCTCAGTTGTTATAATTATAATTTTCTCAAAGTTTTTGAACCACAAAAATCTAGACGCTTTTCCGCCGTTCGTGGAATTTAAAATGAACACAAACGTCAAATGTATCCCTTGTAAGTGCGTCCAAGTTTCAAAAGTAAACTCAATGTGAAACAAAGGGGGCGCTATGAATTATATCTTAAGGGGCGCTCAGATTGGCGTGTTATAGGCAAAATAAGCAATTGGAAAAGCAGCCACTCTAGGTAATATCGCTTTTTAAAATTAATTTATTTTAGTGAAAAACTTCGTGGATTTATTATTTAGCTATAAAAGATAAAAAATAAGCTTTATAATTATTTGAATTTGCTGTTGTATTAACTTCAGCATGTTAAATCCTTCCCGGCTTATGCAATTCCGAAAGCAAAATGTCAGATTAAATTCGTCCATGCTCTACATATATTTTGTTTTTGTAATCGTGAGCCCAATTTGCCAAAATTCGAATTCGCCGCCACATATCGCTAATGTAATTTGGCAATGTGGGAGGAAGGACAAACAATCTACGATTTTACTCTTTGAACCTGCTTTAGGATTTTACTTTTGACCTGATGGTAATTTTGTCATTTTCGCGGTAAAAGCCATTAATTAATATGCTCTCTTTCATGATCAAAAGGTTGTGATAAAATGTATATATATTGTATAATTTAATTTATGAATGAAAACGATTTTCTTTTAATTTAAATGCACGAATATGACATAATTATCAACTTTATTAGGGCGACAGTGATAGCAGTTTATCCACTAACGGAAATAAACTTAGGCTTAAAAAGTGGTGATGGATTGCTAACATAAGCCTGTTTGTTTATTTAACATTTCTAAAATGCATTTTACTGGCTAAACATTAAACATTTCATTTTGGTCTTCTTTATTTCTTGTTAGGGTTTTTTTTATAATTTAATTGGTATTTTTTATATGACGATATTATGGTTTTGCTTCTGTTTTTGAAGTTATGACCTAAATTCTTAAGCTTCCAACTCCAAGGCAACACCAATTTTGTGACCGCCGGCATTGAAGTTTTTGCCATCAATCAAAGCGGAGAGACTGACTGTGATGCCATCACGAACCCGCTGTTGGTAGCCCAAGCCAACTTGGCTTGCGTTGTTCACCTTCGCACGGACACTGATATCATCGTCGAGAAGGTACTTGCCACCAAGGCCGAATTTGGTGTTGTTACCGCCGGACGTCCATGATAATTGAACGGCAACATCGAGTTTAGGAGTGCACTTTTGGAAAATTGAACCAGTAAACTCTTGGCCATCATTGCTGCAAATATAACATAAAAATTTTGCTATTAAATATCAAAAGGTATTAAAATTGTTCTTACACAGCTGTGTGGAGAACAAAGTCCTTGGCAGCATAACCCAAGGCAAAGTTGTTTGTTTTCAATGAATTATTTTGAGTATCAAAAGCGGTTTGGTAACCGGCCAACCAGCCTTCGTAACCTAAAACAGCCGAAGCATTGATTAGTGGTCCATTTAAGTCCACATTCACATCCGAATCGACCTTAACGTTTTCATGTCCATAGGCAGCCTTGAACTTTCCGGTTTTGTTACTAAAAAAAAAAATACAATTATAAATTATAATCGCCTGAAAAAGTTTGAACAATTATTATTGCACTTACCCAGATTGTGGAGCGAAAGTAGCTTCGAATGCAAGTTTCAAACCCTCCAACAACTTGTCTTGCACAGACACCTCGGTGAACAACGTGTTGTCTGTGTTCCATTTCTCGGTTAAGCTTAAACCATAATCCTTAACCTTGTATTTTGTTTCCAGTGAGCCAAACACTTTACCAGATTCCTGGTTGGAGTGACCGGCTGTGTTGAATTCAATACCGGATGGAGTCTTGGTTTTGCAATCCAACTTCCACAGACCAAAATGGTAACCCTTGCTGAAAACATCGCGGGCTTGTTTGCCAAGATCTGGATATGATGGAGGTGCCATCTACGAATTAAAAGAATAAACGAACCAAATAAATTAATTATAGTAATGATATGTACGCACTTAAAAAATATATGTTCAGTTTGTATTAAATTTTGAGCGAAGAAAAATACTTTATAATTTTATTTTTTTGAAATATTTGATAGAAAACAACAGAGATTAAAGAAAATCGAAGACAAAGTAAATATTTCAGAAAGGTATATAAGAACCTTCAAAATCAGCTATAGCTTCGTCAGGTTTGAAGTAAAATTTTAATTTTGGATACACTATGCACGATATCACTCAGTCGTAATACTAGGAAGCAATTTAATTATTGTTTGGTTATCCCAAAATTTTAGATTTAATTCTTTACGATCCGAACATTTCACATTCCCCCAGAATTAAGAAAGTTCAAAGATACATATCCTCGCTTTTTGCTGCAATCGCTTAGTTTTAGTGACCAACCTTAATATGCAAGCCATAGTAAGGAAAGCCTGCCACAACTTGTTAAAATCGAGCCACGCCTATGGGTGTAAAACCAAAAGTACTATATCCAAACTTTATTTAGCTTGTCATTAGCCCATTTATACTTAAACAATCCTACATGTTTATTACAATCTTGTGAGGAAAGTTTATGAGCTTATCTTTTTTTAGTAATAAACGATATCAACTAAGAGATTCAGTTATCAATTGATGCATGTTTTTACTCATCACTTATTTAAATAAGAACACTGATATTATATATGTATAAATGTAAATATAAGTGGGCATTATTATGTAATTTAATAAGCGCAAAACTTTCATATTTTCTTTTGACGAAAAGTGCAAAACTGGCTGGAAGCAGACACTCGCTATTATATGATGATTCTCGAAGAAGATCAAAGAAAACTAAAACACGGTATTTTATTTTTGAAGGAAAATACACCCTCAAAGTAGCGTTCGCTGTGCTACTAAGGGCCATGACAAAAAAAAAAAACAAATTTTATTTTTGCCATTATTCATTAAATTGTAAGGAGCGCACATGCAAAAGTTGGTTAGTATTGATTTAAATGACGTCACTTAACTCAGTTTTTCAGACATGAAAATTATTTACCATGTATAGTGCAACGAATTCATTTCGACATACAGTAATAAATATACTGTAAATTTTATAATATTATTTCATTACTCTACCTACTGTTTTTCAATATTAACCATCCATCCAGTATTTTATTCTTCAATAAGGATGTCTTTTCTACATGGCTAATTGGATAAATCAGTTGGACTAAGAATATCAACCCATACCAATTTCTCCAATACATATGCTTTCACTAAGTTATGCTTAGTTCGAAAAGGTCTAATTTCGACCCGCTTAAAAGCGTATGAGCGCACGAGTATATAAAATAAGATTGTAGGTATCTTTGTGTGTACCTATCACTTAGCTATCCACAGAAGTGCGAAATACATATATGTATATGTGGTATACATGTATACATATGCTTTTACACATTGATCTAATAGAAAATCTCACATGATTCGCTAACTTAAAAAAAATATATAACTTTCTGCAGAAACTACTCTGAAAAAATTTAGTGCAATTTTGGCCTGACGATTTCTTGTTTTCGAATTAAAGAGAAAAATAAGATTGAAGCAAACCATTTTTTTGCACTCTTGCTGCTTGTTACGTAACAGCAAAACGTAGCTCGGCCTCAACTAAAATTTTCAAAAAGCAGAAATATGGACACATTACTTATTTGGTACTACTTGCCGGCAAACTCGTAAGTTTTAGATTCAATAATTTTTTGTTAATGAATAATTATGGTAAAAATAATATGCAACCTATATGTACATACTCGCAATGTGGCGAAGGTAGGAGACTTAATGCACAAACAGCGTGTCAAGCATACCCTTCTTATTGGTCTTCTTTATTTAAAGTGGTAATAAGAGGTCAACTAAAATCATGATTGTTTTCTCCAATTTCTATCACCTGTCTTACTAGTTCACTTAGATCACATTAATTAATATAATTACACGAATTCATTTTTAGGTTATGAAATCACTTCCACTTATTAGAGTGGTTTTCGCGTATAATTTCGTATGTTCATAAAGATTTTGGTTTTATGCAAATGCGCACATTTTATCAATAATATATAAAACTCTTATAGGCTATTATACTTACATTAGTTATTAATTTTGCTAGCGAGATGAAGGAACACAACGACCACGACGACCACAAAAAATTTTGTGATTTGCACCAGCCGAATGAATATGTAGTAAAATAGAAAAGAGTTCATCCATTGCAGGCAGTGTTTCCAAATCAAAACCAATTGCTTTGAAAACTTAAAAATATATTTCGGTTTGCGTCTTTGCTTTCGTTGACAAATATATATATATATGAATGTATGTGGTATACCAGAGAATCTATAATAATTATAATAATAAATTCTCTGTGTTTGTTTGGGGAACCAGAAAACTTATAATAAGTTCTCTGGTGGAACTGTGGAAACCTTAAAAAGTCCACTTTGTGCTGCTTGAGAGCCACTTTGCGATAACATGAGTTACGCGTACTCACGACATCTATCAGTTCTTTAACTCTTCTTGCATTGTCCAAGGAGAAGGATTGATTCGAGGCTAATTGGGTTTCTTGTTGACATTTATCTTCCATCACATTTCTATTATGTTCGCCTGACTGACATAGATTGTTGATTCCTAAGTTTTGTTTTTGAATCGTCAACTCAGCGAATATCATAAGCATCTGCCTTAAATATACTTGGCAATTTTATGTATAATCGGGGAGCAAGGACTTGGTCAATTTTTTTTTCTATTTAAATGTCCCCATAAGTGCTCCTTATTTTTTTTTAGATTTAATTTAGTTTTTAGAAAATATTTAATTATGTTGATATTTTTGTTGTTGTAGCCGCAAAAACATTCCCCCATAGTAGTTTTTGAGGAGTGTTGGGGGAGGGACAGTCCTTAGCCGGATAAAAATCTACTTCGTTCCGTTAAAATACCCGACGGTCGCTGGAACTTTAGTGGACTCTTATGACAGCCATGCCTTCGTGGGAAAATTCTTGAACCTCTATCACGCAAGAGTATACGTCAGGTCACTGGCTGTTTGTATTTTGATACACTTTTGAGCAAAATTTACCCTATTCTTATATAGCTTGCAATACCACAGCTTCTGAGGTGATTTGTGATAAATAATTTGTATAAAAAGAGCAATTATTCTGCAATTTTTTTTAGCCACCTGATCTCCTGATGATGGCTTGGTTCGTAGCATTTAAGCCAACCCCTCTTTGCCGAGCCACGTGGCTTATAGACGGTCCTTAAGGCGCAAGGAAGGAGATGGTTGATCTGGATAAATCGGAGTTAAGTCTGCTACAGTAACCAGACCTTGATTGTGCCAGCATTACTCTGATCACGAATGCCAGCTCGAACTCTTCGCCTGCTATGGACTGTGGTTAGATTTCAATAATGGCATTTGCGGCAAGACAATTAATGAAGATGTGGACATACTTGTTTTGTCCAGTTGTTCTGTGATACGGTGCTAAGTGGAGTCTATAAAGTCAAAAAACTAGACAACCGGTGCTACGCATCGGAGTTGAGCAGGTTTTTTTTTCAGCTAAGGGCGGACACAGTTGGTGTGGAATACCGATATTTTATTTTCTGTTGTTGGACCAGGGCGTTTCAGTTCAAGCGCTGTGTGATTGCATGTAATTTAAAATCTTTGGTTGATTTTTCTTCCAGACTATTAAGATATTCTTCATTCAAAAAAAACTAATAGCTATATGTAATTCTTACGTATAATATTCATACAATTTATTTAATTGCAACAATCGTAGATATTTAAAAACATAACAAGAAAAAACGGTCAGCATTGTTATTCGCTACCAGTTAAACCTTCTACGCTCTGTATCAGCTGCTCCATCGCCTGTTGCGCTACTTTACATAGATTACCCTCTTGCGTTTCGGGATCTTCATATTGTAGTATATCCACACACTCTTTAAGTATATCAATGACATCAAGCAGCTTCTGTTTCAATGCATCTGTTGACAGGACACCTGCTATGAACCCACTTTTAGCCAATAAAACCAGCGGAACATGTAATTCGTACAACATCATTGCCCGCGTGCGGCTCAAGCCCGGCTCGAAAACTTCCAAAACACGTAAAACTTGCCTACACAGGTCTTCTTTGTGATCGAGCATTACATCAGGCAATTCGGCCAATTCATATTCGGCCACTCGTCCATACATCTCGATGAGACTCTGTCGCAGACCTGTTTGTATAAAGTGTCGTGGATGTACAACTACAAGATACTTTCGCATCAGCTTCTCTGTTTCTTGTAATTTTTGTGGACTCGGCTCCATAGCTTGTATTGTGGCCACTTCGGATTGCATAACTGAGAGAGCTCTCTGTATGGCATTATTGGATGTACTGAATGTACAAAGTGTACATTTCCATTTGCAAGAAGAATCTAAATTATTAGAATGGTTTTAGTAACGAAATTATGTAATACATATGTGTAAAGAAATAATCTATTAGCTACCTAATGGATCTGACGGTAACAGCCAACCATCTTCGCATTTACTGCACTTGAATGTACTGAAATTCGTACCCAACTCGGTGGGATCTTTGCAACGTTTGCATTGGCAAGTGAAGAATTTACCCGTCTTTAAATGTTCCTGACGCTGTACGGTGCCATTCAGTGTGTATGTATAGGAGTGTTGCAACTGTTGTCCTTCGGCCAGATCGCACATAGCGCGCAGCCGAATTCTATACGTATTAGTTAAAGATATTATTAAATGTACACGTATTTTGTTGTTTTGAATTAATTTGTAATTACATCATTTTGCATTACCTGTAACCCTCACTCGGATGTATAGTGCGAAATGTGTTTGGTACACAGTTATGTGCTAAAATACCAGTAATTGGATAAAGACAACGCAATGCATATCCTTGTGTGGTTCGGGCTTCGAATGCGTTCACTTCCAAAATGCCCACAACTTGCATAATTAGATCTTCAGAAAAGCGATCAGCCAGACGACATGGTCCACGTAAATACTGCGCAATGTTCACAAAATCAGCATTCCAAACATCATCCAATTTGCGACGTTCATCATTGTGATACTCCATAGGTGCAATTTCACGTTCCCAACGCTCGGGTTGACATTCCTTGGCAAGAAGAACCCTTAAAATTAACAAGAAAATATAATTAAATATAGAGCTTTTTATACATCTATATTCATATTGTATGTACAGAATATATATGAAGTAGGCTTTAATCCACACACATCCCTTCTTTCAGCTATAACGAAAGCAAAACAAAAAAGACTAGAATACTGATAACATATGTTCGAAAGTAAACCGCTTTTTCATCGACCTTTTCCACTTCTTCACTGCATGACAATTACAGCTACAATCTATGAAATCTTCGGCCGAATCACAATTGACGGCCTACACTCTTTCACTCTGAATGAATACGACTGCAATTACCACAAAAGTACGAAAGTCGCAACAAAATTCTCAAAGTGCTAACCACCACAGCACTTGGACAAAAGATTAAGAAGTGGGCTGGCAACATACAAGGGAATTTGCTGGTCGGCCGTAAATGTGTGTGAAGTACGGCATACCGACATGCTTTAAACACCATTCGTTGGAAGAGACTTCAATAAGGTACTTTCTCGGAATCCATTTAATACGCATTGCAGACGAAGAGCTCGAGAGACCCAAGTAATACTGCTTGTATCTATACTTGATACCGACATACCCAACGTATTTGCTACATGCAATGAGTGCTCGCCCAAGACTACTTATCTACAATAACCCCAATTCAACTCTGGTCCGATCACGTCGAAAGATCGGTTCATTTCCTGAACCTACCGTTGGACTAGTTTCGCCTTCTCCTAAGTAGGGTTGGACAGCAACAGCAACAATAACAGTAGAACCTTTTTATCATATCAATCATATAAGTACTCGGAGACCATAAACCATGACAGTTGTTGTAGAATCTTGTCAAAAATGTATTTTTATGAAAAACCTGGTATTGGTTACTGATAGCATAAGCGCCCTGACCTACACGTAGGTCTTGAAGAATACAAACATTTTTGGGGATCTGGGTACCAGGAGGATATAGTAGAGCATCTATTTTGTGAGTGAATGGCTTTCAGTTGGAGAAGAGTAAGTACTGGATCTACCGTAAGTATTTTCACAGAGAGCCGAAGCGCTTGCTAAAGTTTTTCAAAATAATTGTCATGTTCCTCAAGTAGTCGAGATAAATTGCAAGCCGTCTATGCTTACGTATCTGGCCGCGTCAAGCACGTCACTGTCGTCTATGGGAGAAAATTTTGAGTTCTAGTGCATACATACATACCTATGTACATACATATAAGTTGTTCAGGTAGACCTCATTGAATAAAAAAAATTTATGTATTTCAATATAAAATTTTACAAACATTTTATAGCAACCATTTAAATACATATGCACATATGTACAATAATTTGGTTTAATGACGTATGCCCAAACGCGTGCGGGAGATAATACATATGTATGTACATATCGGAAAATCTTTTTCCTTTGCCAAAAAATGTCATAGTCTTTTCATTTCACTTAAATATTCCTCCTGCATACATACATCCATATGTACATAGAAATGTGCATATGTACATATTATATATTAACTTAAAAGTGCTTTTGCCCAGCAAAAATCTTTTTTATAATTTCCGTAAGGTTTACTTTGCAAAATGTGCATACGTTTGTGCACACAAATAAATAAATAAATACATAAGTAGGGTAAAACAATTAAGGCAGAGCTAGTTTTTGGGCGGAATCCAATTTTAAAACAACAAGAAAGAAAAGCTGTCTTCGGCCATGCTGATGTCTTAATACCTACCTTTCATGATTCATCGATTTCGTTCCGGTAATTTCGATGTAAAAGATGCTGTGGAACAACTTTGGAAGGCCGATTGTTGAAAATGTCGATAAAACAATGGAAATTGTCGAGTCTGACCATTATGCGTGCATTATTTCAATTGCCCAGGAGCTAAATATTGTACAAGAAACAGCTTGAAACCACTTAAAAAAGGCTAAATACACAAAGAAGCTCTACTATGAGCTACTCCCCTACCGCCCAAACTCTTAATTCGGACCTATACTGTTAGCGATTAGAACGTGGGAAGGAAACAGTCGGCCAGAAGCGACCAGATTTGGCCAACAGGATAGGAATTGTGTTCTATCAGGACAAGGCCAGACCACACACATCGATGGTGACTCGCCTGAAGCTCCGAGAGCTTGGTTGCGGCCTCGCACCAAGTGATAGCCATCTGTTTCTTTCTATAGCGAATGATTTGGCTGATGAAGAATTGGCTTTCATAGAAGCCTGTGAAAATCGATTATCCCAACTTTTTGGCAATAGGAAGAAGGGTTTCTATGAGAGAGGTATAATGACATTACCTTCAAAATGTCAAAAATATATCAAGCAAAACGGCACATAGTTGATATAGGTCAATCGGAAAATTCTAACTAAGGGAAGTTAAGTCTTAAATTTAGTGCAAAAATAATGGACCTAATATAATAAAGGCAAATGCACAGTGAGAATTAAAATATCTAAGTAAAAGTTGGTAATCCTGTGTTCAAAATAGCTTAATTATTTCACCCGCCATCAACCTGCCTTACTTGTGTTAACTCCAAAAATGCAACCAATTTTTAATTGCTATAAATTTGATTGCTATCAACACAAAGATTCAATCAAACTTTTTAATTGCTTTTTTCAGCAATATTCATGCCATTCATGCATGTAGGCAAATTTAATTATTTTCGGACCCACAATATTCACTTATGAAGTGATATTTACCCGACATTGGATGTGTAAACACCAAACAAAAACATAGCGATTCAGCTTAAGCAACTTATCTTATAAAAGAGTCATCCAAATGAATAGTTACAACCGCTTGACGCTGCTCTTACTAACGGTTTTAACTAGAAACCAACCGCAATTTGATTTTTTCCGCGAGACCGATACAGCTGATTCCTCGCTATTATACAATACAAGGCGTGTAAATAAATTCTAAATAAACTAAGTGAATGGAATTTCTTTTCGATATACATAAGTGAAAGCTGAAATCGTAGTTAATAATTCATTATAATCCTGTTCATGTTTATTTGATTGGCGCTTATATTAGAATATATGTATTTATATTTAAGCTATGAAATTTGTTGACGACAATTATAAATGTGTTTAAAGGTATGCATACGTGGTGCCAGCTGGGCATAATTTTTTTTCCTCTCTTACAGTCGAAAGGTACGGATGGGAAGTATGTAAAATGGCTGGTTGAAGCTAATCACATTATAGTTCCATTCGAAATGTATTCCTTTTCGATTAATTGGTATTTTGAAATACTATACGACTTCTGCTCCTTTGGAATTCAATATATAGCATTTCGGTTTTCAAATAATTTGTAGCCTCTGTTTCAATAGCAAATGCCAGAATGATCGTATGTTAGAGATCTACACCCTATAGGAAATTAGTAGCACGGTATTTCCACGGCACCCCAATCATAGTTCGTACTCTAAATACATGACCAATTACTTAATTAAAGCGAATTAGGTCAAAAGTGAGTAATTCGATCTCAATTAACATGCGTGGTCTTCTCTTTTTTTATCGAAATAAGCTGACAAATCAAAACAAGAAAGATGAAAACCGTAAAAGAAAACATTTTTAAAGTTTAACTTTTATTTGAAACTAAACGTTATTTGTATATTGAAAATGAGAAAATTAGACAATATTATAAAAGTAATAATGTCCAGATTATCCGCCTGATATAATTAATATTAATAAAATTATATGCAGGAGTAGATGGTATAATTTTGATTTGATTCTATAAAATTCACTTCTTTAATCAAATAAATTTGATCTTGAGCTTTACCGGTGTGTACCGAAAGCTAAAATCGTAGATCTCTACCACCTTTTCTAGTAGAGTCGCTTGTCTGTCGGATTGCACATGCTAACAGCACCAATTCAATTAAATGTTTAAAGAACTTTCTCTAAAAACTCTCATTTTTCCAGCGTTTTCAAATGGAACAAAAAAGTAAGCCAGTGAAACAGAAAACTTACAAATTACGTGTCGTGCGATTTGGGTAATTCGCGTTCGTAATTGAGAGGACGGACAATATTATTCGCGATGCCGTGGAAAAGCTGTATAAGCTGAAATCGGCACAAATTAAACTTTTAGAGGAGACAGACTACAATGCCATAATTATTTTTATAATTTTTAATACGTATATTTAGGAGAATACTATTTATTTTGAAATAAGTAATTCTTCTTTGCTAATAAAATAACTGATAATGCTGTTTCATTTCTCATTTCTATATTGAGATCACAGTTTTTGTCATATTAGATGATAACTAAATGTGCATATGAGCTGTCTGTCCGATGTAAACATGGGATTTGCATTTGTGCTACTTAATGCAACTTTAATCGGAAGACAGACTAGCTTCCCTATTATTCGCCTATTTAAAAAACTGACTTCGATCTTCGACTGTAATCGAAAGTCACGATCGAGGGAGTTTTCATTTTACTCACGCGAACAATGTTCAAAATGGATACGATAGGGTTGTAGCTTGATAATTGATCCTATTGTATGAAGAATGGAAGGAATGGAACTGGCACGTATTTAAATTATATTTTTATATCGAAACTTTTAATTCTTTAATAACGAAAAAAAAATTGAAAATTTAATTTCGTATTTAATTTAGTATTCACATATTACGAGTATAACGCAAACACTACCTCAATGTAGTTATACAATCCAATTGTGGACATTCGTTTTCATTACATTTCGAATGATAAAATTTCACTTTCGCTTCACAAAAAATTGAACATTCCCAGCGACGATGGTATTTCGCTCCAGTATTTGAACAATCTTTGCACAACGGCCAATTGCATATCGGGCAAAGTTGACATTTTGCACCATCAACCAATTTTAATGGCCTATAACACTCTAGACAAACTACTGGACCATTACATTTCGGGCCATAAACAAACGGTAATTCTTCCACTAGCAGTTCATTTGCTTTAACATCCGTTTCAACTATCAGATAACGTCCGAAAAGAGAATCGCTTCGTACAGCTGTGCGATCAAGACTATGAAGCGCTTTTGACATGTCCATTTTCTTGACTAAAATTCTTATTCTATAACTAAAATATTCTCACACAATATTGCGAAGTTTTTGCTGTGCAAATTCTTTAAACATGCAGTGACATGTGTGTAATGTTTTCATAAGTTTAATAGAAAAGGTTTTACTAAAGTGCTTAGTATGTGTACTAGTGGCCAAGTATACCCTCTAGTGAATTTATCCTGCACGCAAATTGTTCTAGACTGGTTTCGATTTCGGCTAATTTGTATGTACTATCTACTTTAGCGCAGCGAGCTTGCTGTCTAAATTATGTGTCCTTTCTCACCGTGTGAGTAGCACCCCGTCCTATTCGGCGAGTTTCTTCTGTTGTGGCTGAAAACGAGGGTAAGGTAAAATAAAATATTGCCATAAAAATCGATAAGTACTGCGCTATAAAAGGACCACACATAATCTAGTTATATTATATTTTATACATACACATACATATGTATGTACATACCTTTCCTGAATAAATAATTTTACTTCAAGAGTTTCGTTGCTTGGGTATAAGTACATGTTCATAGAGATGATATAGAAATTTGTGTATACGCTTTTGACGAAAATTATTTTATTTTTTTGTTTATGTAGGTATATTTATTTTTTTAGTATAAATCAAAAAGCTCTATCTTCGTTCTTGTCATATTGCATAGTATTTGAAAAACAATCGTCAGAACTACACTAGAAGGTATTGACTTTCCTTGTTTGAGGGGGTGGTGGGATTGCCCTTCGGTGTAGCGACGGAGTGGGTATATTAATTTTGTTCAATGTTCTTTATGCAATGAATGTTAGGTTTTCACACGTTTAAGGAAGCAATAATTCATAGGCTAATATAGGGTTGTATAAATGTAGACGGACGCAGCATCCGAGTAGTTAGAAGCGGCTGATAATAGGTTTGAACACTGGCCAAACCAACATACAAACTTGTATGGTATAGTTCATAATTAATTTAAGCAGGAAAGAAGAGCTGTCTACGGTCATGCCGAAGTCTTCATACATTTCATGGTCATATTAAAATTTATTCTTGACCTCATATCTGAACAAATCGGTTGTATGGCGGGCTATATGTTGTAGTCGTCCGATTTCGATACTCTACAGCACCAATGTGTAATATATCATATCACCTCCGAGTGTAAAGCTTCTCGTAAGAATTCGTTAGCCATTGGAGAGGACCTTGATTAAACTGTAGGTCCCACCATTTGAATTGAAGGAGGCTAGTCGAAAAGCGCTTCAGTGGTTATAAAAAGCTAATCATATACATACACGTATGTATGTATATGTATCATAAATATGTGTATTACGATTGTGTTCCGCTATCAGCGGTTGACTTATGGTAGAACCCTTTTACCCTGCGCTTTCCCAGCGCTATTTCGAACAACTTCTGTCATAGGAACACTCTCTGGTAACTTGAAAGTGGAACAAAAAAATACATATTTTGAAGGCCTAAAGGCATGTATTTTCGGATTATATTGCATCAAAGACTTTGGAATACGAATAAATGAAGTCCCGCTACTTTTTTTTATTTTGCCGAATATATAATTTATTAATTTATTTGGCGGAAATTCACACTAATAATAGATCACAACCTCAATAAATCAATCCCAAGCATTAAAGTACTTTCAGTGTAGCGCTGGACCATGACGTTCATGACACATAAGCTCAATATTGAATGCATAAGAAAAATTTATAATTTTAAAGAAATAATTATATTTAAATCTGCTATTTTACACAAAAATATTATGTTAAGGAAAAAGAAATCCATTGTAGGGGAATCGCGTTAAAGTTACAATTACACACGCAGAAATTAAGCCTTCGGCTATGTTAACCGAAGTTTAGCAATCACATAAAGCTTGAAAAGCGTATTTTGATCAACTTTTCTGAGCTTATAAAATTTTTCAAAAGCAATAAAAACCAAAAAACGGAAACTGATCAAGATATTCGCGGAAATCGAGGAGAAATCGTAAAAAGAAAAAAAAAATTGTAAGCAGTGGACAGGTACTGTGGAAGATGCGAACAACAAAAACCTGCATAAACCGAATAAAATAAAATGGAAAATACACAAAAAAGTCGCTGCTGTTTATTTAAACCAGTCTTTAAAAAATAATATTCAGTTTCTAGCCATGAAAATCTTCAAATGTGGCTATATCTTATAAGCCAGCTTTTACAAATTAAATCCTTACAAAAGTCAATATTTCAGACCAACACTGCGATATTTTAGTAAATTTTTAGTGATTCTACTCCTTAGCTCCCGAGCGTTGGGTACGACTGCTAGCATACGGTCAATTTCGTATATTTCGGTTACGTTAGCAGTGTTCGTTGAGAAATATCAGTCAAAATTAGCCAGCAACTAAATTGAAAGAGGAGGATGTCTTACTCTCCCAAAGAAAGAAATTTACTGAGTTTTCAACGAATTTGGCGGTTAAATTCAAATCCCTTCATTTTTACAGTTAATTTTTTCTGTTTTTAAGTATTTTAATAAATTTGGTAATTATATATTATTTTTAATTTATTAATTGTAAATTGTAAAAATTTATTGTATTTCAGCAATTATGAAATTCTACACGCTTTCTAGAAGGACAAATATTTAGGTAAAATTTGCTTTGCAACAATTTGAGGCTTAGATTTTCAGTAAGGATGACTGAAATACGAAAATAAGTTTGAAATTATTTTTCCGTGTAAGCTGGCCATATTAAGTCAACATTATTATAGAGTTTATTCGTTTCTGATTAAATAAAAATCAATCAAGAGCTTTATTTTTCCTTTTAAATGATACTAATATTTCATTTCGTGTATAGTCGTCGCTTCCGGAAGCTTAAGAATGAAGGCATTACCGTCACTGTGAACGTACCAACAATTTTACTTCGCAATTTTTGCGGCTAATTTGACCGACAATGCTTTCTCGTAAATTTAAGGAATCCAAAATCGATTTGCGTTTTACAAAAAATAATAATATAATCTAATTCTATGCCTTCAACATTCCTAAATCCTAATTCATCAACAAGGGCTTCGTGGTATGCGGGCGATGATTCCACTCCACTGCCACCGCATTCTCATTTAATGAGTACATTAACTATTTGATTGAATCGTTGATACCATTAAATTTATTTTAACAAATTTGCATTTAGACAATAATTGTGTTTGTGTATCATTCATATTAAAGAATTAATAATGTTTCATTTTAAATAATTTTTGTTTTGTTGACAGAAATTCAATCATACATATGATCACAAATCTTTCTCTTTCTTTGCAAGTTTCTCCCAAACTAAACGTCAAAATTGCGCTCTCTTGTTACCAATTTTACTGAGTTTTTGGATCAATGTCACGATCCAGTAAAGTTTGGTAGACACTGTTACTGGCCATCTGATCAACGAACAAAAATATTATCGACTTTTTTGACAACGAGCCCGCCTATAAGAGGTGTAAGAGGAGGTCTGAAACCAAACTTGCACGCAATCGCCATTCCCAATTTCAGACGTTTGACTTGCCTTTTTGCCTTTATCAAAGAAAAACTATTGTACTACAGTATCTATTTTGATTTTAATTCGCCCTAAAACTTTCAACTGAATGTATCAAATAACAGTAAAACAATTTTTCATAGTTTCATCTTGACAACGAGCATAAATTTGAAATTGATCGATATTTTACGAGATATCGATCACTACAAGCATATTTTGAAAACAATTGTGAATTTATTTGTCCACAACCATATGATTTTACAAAGCTTCCTAAGTAGAAAAATGTTTTATCGGAATGATAAAGATGTAAGTATGTAACCTGCGTTTCAAAAACATAAGCCACTTTAATAATTCTACCGTGTACATAATTAAAAATCAGTAAAAAAAACTTTGCATTCTTCATTTCTCTACCTCTGTCACACCGTTATCTGCGTCAAAGCTTTCTTTCCGCTATAGAATCGTTATCTTTTTCTAGCTGCACGTCTTATTGTCTCCCAATAATAATGCAGGAGCCCAAAGTTAGCTTTCAATGAGCCTACAGCGATAACTGATATTTTTATTAAATGATTAAACGATTTTTAAGCAAAATGGTGCAAGCTATTGTAAAATATATCAAGTAAAGAACGTGGAAAAACATTGCCACATTTTGAGTCTGGGCTAGCATATCTCAAGTTACGGGAAAAAATTGCCTAAAGAATTATAATGTGTTAAGTCAGTCAGCATTGCGTACTGACATTCAGAAGGCGCGGGTTCAAATCCCAGTGCCACCAACATCCCCTCGGCAGGGAATGTCCACCCCTACTAGTGTATTTCGGACATGAAATAAAGCTCCTAATAAAAAAAACCATCAGCCGTTCGAAGGCGGCTTAGTAAAAACTGTAGGTCCCTCCATTTGTTGGAAAAACATTAAGACGCAAAACCACAATAAATATCTCAACAAAAGTAACACTAAATAGTCAAAATGTCAAATCGATTATAAGCCAAAAGACTGCTGCTGGCTGCTCTGCATATTTGTTTATGTTGAACAACCAAAACCAAATAGAATATCTACACGTATAGGTAGAGCTTCACAGCAAAATAATTTTTTTTTTCCCAAATAATTCAAAAATAGGCAATTTCATTGTAAAATTAGCATAGTCAATGGTTATTACCCTCCACATAATAATTCTATGATTTTGGAAGTTGTTCTGACCAGGATTTAAGCCTACACACTGCTAACCACTCGGCTACCGCAGAAATATTTTCAAACTCAAATTGGTAATGTAAAGTAAACAATGATGTCCCGAAAATTTGACTTCATCTGTAGATTTACGGAGCAAAATGAGCGTTTTTAAGAATATTTATATCAACACCATACATCTTTGCCGGTTTGTAATGAAAAAAATTTAAACAAAATTTTTGTATAAAAAATTCGATTTCCTGCTAACCAGATTTAATCAGAATGTTTTTGTGTACAAAACTTGTTTTTTAATTTTCATGACTACATACATATGTACATAGAGCTCTTAAAAAATCCTGGATTGCTTTTAAAAAAAAACTTGATTTTAAATATTTCTCTTTACATACATATGCAAATACATGGGCACATACCTTATACATATACACAAGTATATGCATAATTAAGTTTGCATTCACACAGATACAATTTTCCTCTGTTTCCGACGCAACAAGTTTTTTGTTTTTCCTCCACATATGTATGCACATGTTTTATGTCAAAGTTTGTTTTGTATTTTCTTGTGTATGTATGTCCATCGCTATTCTATTCAAGTAAAATATAAAATAGAATAGATTAAATATTTTTACTAACCTCAAAGGTGTTATGCAATCCAGTTGACTACACACTCCATCTTCACTAATATTACCAGCAAAATGAACTTTTGCTTTAGAAAATACCTCACACTCGCCCGTATGATCCGGATTATCAAAACAAGCACTACACAATGGCCAATCACACTTTTCACAACGATCCAGAGAATCGCCATCTTCACCAAAAATCAAATCACGATAACAACCGAGACACACAATACCGCTATTCTGTTTTGGGCCCATGGCAAATGGTGACTCTTCCACAACTATTTCACCCTTCTTCACCGGCTCCGTGGTTACCAAACTTCGACCCAACAGTGGATCCACTTCAATTCGTGATTTATGCATTTCAGTTATGTTATTTTCAACTGCTCGACGTTGGGCAGTATGTATGGGAGATAACTCGAGTAACTCAATTATTGTTATTTTTTTTTTAAACTGCGAGATTTGTTGTTAAATTTTTACTACGTTTTTTTTTTTTTTTTTTTTGGTTTTTCACGGTTATTCAAAAAATATTTAGTAGCCTAGCGGTGTTATTTTGGTTAAATATATCGATGTGATCTTTGATTGACGAGATTTCTCAACTGCGAATGTTCTTCGATTAATTGTTGATCTATTTACAAGTTGGCTTTATATATAAAATGCTGTACATGCAGTACCTCAAGAATTTTATTTTTAGTTCCTTTTATTGGTACTCGTATATATTTAAATATACATACCTATGTACATACTCGTAGTACGTCACAAAGTACGCCGAAAGCGTGTTTGATTAAACGAATGAATGTGCCTTTTTTCTTAGTATTACTAAATATTTCTATATTATTAAATTAATTTTATTAACTTTGTATAAATCTCATTTTCAAACTAGTTTGGTTGATCATTTACATACATACATACACATGTATGTACATATGCATGTTGTTAGAAATTTTTAATCAAACTGAAGGGTCCAAACAAAAAAATGTATGTATGTATTTATGTGTTTGTAAGAATTTGCCCCTTTTTGTTTACGTTTGCATCTTCGTGTGTTTTCTTTCATTCATTTATTTTTCACTAGAAACATCTAGCACATTTTCCGAGAAAATAAAGAGAAAGTAAACACGCAAATTGATAAATAACAATGTATGTATGTATGTGCATATATAGAAACATATTAGGATGGGTGATTTTGAACTTTCCATTTCGAGAAATTATTTTAAATTTATATACATATATACATATATTGGCGTTTTGTAACCGCTGAAGCCATTTTCGGGCGAGCTCCTCCTCCAATTTTGTGGTATGCCTCTTAATGTTTTTCCAAAAAAATGAAGGAACCTATGGTTTACACTAATGCTGCAACTACCCATCGCACGTACCTTCCGTCCATAGCAACCTATCTTACGAGAGCGCCATGCAAATGAAAAGTTGTCACCGCTCGCCCATGCCGTTACTAACGGTTGTCCCACAGAAAATACTCGTGTTTGTATATTCTATTATGGTGTTATGTTATGGACGGAAGGTAAGTGCGATGGGTAGTTGCAGCATAAGCCGCCTCCGAACGGCTGATGGTTTTTTATGAGGAGCCTTGATTTCATGTCATAAATGTTCGAAGGGCCTGATATTCCCTGCCGAGGAGCGATCGCATTGAGAAAATTTAACTTAATTTTTATTTAAAATAATTTTCTATAATAAAAAGAAAGAGGCCGAGTATGGAGGGCAAGCCAAACTGGCCAACGAAGGTAATGCTTGCAAATTCTCTTCACAAACTCACAAACACAAACTCTTGTAAAACTCAGAGAGGTAATCTAGTGACTGATGCCCAAAGTATACTGAATTTATGGAGGGAACACTTCTCCAACCTGCTTAATGCTGGGAAAATCGAACACCAGGATATGGCGAACCCGAAACCCCCATCGAGGATAATGGAAAAGACGTTCCATTCACCGACTAAGACAAGGTTCGAATAGCGATTGCCCATTTTGCCCGTTTAAAGAACAACAAAGCGGTTAGAGCTGATGGCTTATGGGCATAGCTCTGCCTAATCAGTAAAAAAAAGGGGACTCTACGGTCTGCGCCGTGAGATTAGCTTATTAAATATCGCATATAAGGCACTATCGAATATATTGTGTGAAAGATTAAAGCCCACTGTCAACAAACAGTTTGTACCTTATCAATTTGGTTTTAAACTTGGTAAATCAACGGTTGACCAGATATTCACCATGCGCCAAATCTAAGAAAAGACCCCTGGAAAAAAAATCGATTTTAAAGCTACCTTCGAATTTGGTATCCCCATAAAACTTGTTCAGCGTCGTACAACACCAGAAATGCAATCAAAATTAGGGAAGGACCGCTCCGAGGTGATCTCTTCAACTTAATACTGGAGAACGTAATAAGAGCTACAGATCTAAAAAGACAAGGCACAATATTTTACAATAGTGAACAACTACTGGGTATGGGTATGGAAAACCCTTTCTTATTGGGTGCCTACGTCATCCGCAGAACACACCTTACAAGCTTGAGGTCAATACGAACAGTTGTTTATGCTGTGGATTGATTCGGCAGTCCTTCAGTTATATTATATTGTTGTGGGAGCCATATTTTAACTATTTAAGTACATACCATACATACATAAACATTTTGTCATTATAATAGAAAGGTTCAAATTTTAGTCGATTCCTGTCGGCCGGATAATCAGCTGAGAAGTCGACTAAAAAGTCGATCAAACATTTATGCGTGTCGAAAGTATTGAAAGTGAATTATTTACCAATAAAATATGACGAAAGGGAAAATTATTTTGATAGCGGATATGAGTGAAATTGGAATTCATTTAATTTATTTAAAAATTTATTTTTCAAAATGGCAAATCGACTACAAGCAAACACATTTAGGTCAGCGACGATTTGACAACTGGCAAAAGTTAGCAGGTGTCTACTGAGAGTTGTTTGAATTATTAGACAACCAAAATCGAGTAAAAAGTCTATCAACGTAAAGTCATATTTAAGGTGCCTTTACACATGGAAATTTTTATTTCCTTCACGTATATTGATGTCGAATATGTCAATTTCAACGTGGGCATACTCTTTTAAATATGGAAGAATTTATGTTAAAAATATATATTTGGAATTTTAATGAATTAGTACACCATCCTTCTCCAAATCTACAATTCGGGATAAATAAGAGTTTTTTTTAAGCCAAAATTGTGAAGAACCAAACTGCAGTTACAGATACTGCTCCGGAAATTCAATCTCAAAATTTCTTATTTTGAGCTGCAATTCGAAATTAATTATTTGCTAGGTATGACGGTACCTATAAGAAAAATCGAAAGACTTTTAGTTTCATTAAGTGGATCGAATTTTTCTTTCTTTGTCGGAGGCTTTAGAACGACCATTATTTAGTTATAATTTGGACAATCAGCTGCTATATTTGGTGACGTCACAATAACAAAACAAAATAAACATACAGGCATTTCTTGAAATTCGTTTCCGAAAGGAAAGAAATCGAAATCGCATTATTTTTTCCATTTTTTATTAAAAAATTGATAAAGCAAACGACTATTTTTAGGGATGAACATAAAGCACCAGCGCAATAGGATACATTTATAACTTTTATCTAGGGACCTTATATGGTTAATAAAATTTTCAAATGCTTCTTTATTTATCCTCTAGGACGAAATTATTAATCAGAAAAACAATTTTCGTTAAATATAATTAATAATGCATACATACATAACATAAATGTGTGATAAGAATATTTTTTAAGGTTCCGTATGGCCTCCTTAAAGACGTTTACAAGCATTAAAAAAAGTCTCAAAATGACTTAGACCAAAAAAAATGAAATTTAATAACAAATTAAGGAAAATGTAAACTTTAAAAATAAAAAAATATTGGGATTTATTTGAAGGGGATTTAAAATAAAATTAGCGGAAATATAAAATGCTGGTTCTAAGAGGCTCCGCCTTGCAAACATTACTTACAACTTGGCAACTTTAAGAAAATATGTATGTTTAAATATATATATGTACGTCTTGAATATCTAAATGATTGGACAAATCTCTTAAAATGCGTCGCGCAGCATTCTCATGTATATTAAATAAAAAGAAACAGTTAAAGCCCCCTTTATTCACAAAAATTCTTTAGCAAATTGATTGACGTAAATAGGCATATGACTTCATAATTAGTTGGTGATATCTTTCCCAAGAATCGACCAATATTCTACATACTACATTGAAATTGTCGTGAATTAGCTTAATTTTCTTTATTGAATAAAATCTTTTCTTTTTTAATGTACACAATTTTTGTAATTTATGTATACCTAAAATAAAACTAATAATTTAATAATTAGGTTTTTGGGGTGTGGGAAAAGTCGCGCCATGCATTAGTTGACTTAATAGTAGTGGGTTGTAAGCAGCTGCTGCTGCACCGAAAGCAGGAAACGATGAAAACGGTGGCACAAACGAATTGGGAAAATCGGTAGATTTCAGTGTGACGGGCGCCTTTGTACGTTTTTTCTTTGATTTCGGCACTGCTACTTCTTCGCTTGAATCACTTTCAGTTTCCGTTTCAGACGTATCTTCTTCTGTGTCATTATTTTTTGCTTCTTCATCATCTTCTTCTTCACTGGAATCAGAGGTATGCCGGCGCTTTCGTTGTGCAGTTTTCTTTAGTGGTTCCCTCGATTTATTTTGACTTTTTTTGCTAATTTTCTTGAGGCCTGTTTCCAACATGGGAAGTGGTTTTTCATTTGCCTTAGTATCCATTGGTAAAATAAATTTTTGCTCGGGGTTAAACTGGCCAATTTGTTTCATACAGAAATCCATAAACGTTAGCAGCATTGTGGACAGATTTGCCGGTTGAGGACACCTTTTCATATTATGGTACGGTGCCGAACAATTCTTACAAATCATCTGACATTCAAAAGCAGTGTGACCCTAAATAAAGAAAAACAATTTTCGTTAAATATAATTAATAATGCATACATACATAACATAAATGTGTGATAAGAATATTTATAAGGTTCAGTTTGGCCTCCATAAAGACCTTTACAAGCATTAAAAAAAATTCTCAAAATGATTTACGCCAAAGAAAATGAAATTTAATAACAAATTAAGGAAAATGTAAAGTTTAAAAATAAAAAAATATTGGGATTTATTTGAAGGGGATTTAAAATAAAAATGAGCGGAAATATAAAATGCTGGTTCTAAGAGGCTCCGTCTGGCAAAAATTATTGACAACTTGGCAACTTTAAGAAAATATGTAGGTTCAAATATATATATCAACTAAATGCTTTACCTGTTTATCACATATTAAACATTGATTTTTTGATACAGCAGCGTTGCTTCGCTCTGATACTTCTGCTTCAGAAACATCATCTTCAATTACAAATTTTTTTTCTAGTTTTCCAAGGCAAATTAAGTCTTCTTCTGACGATTTCTTACCCATTTCCTTCTTTGTATTTTTAGATAATTTTTCCACACTTGCTCTAGATACTTTGCTTGGCACCGTCGATGCTTTAGTGTTATCTTCTCCGTCATCTTCTGAAGAAGATGAAGAGCTTGAGGATGATTTATTATTTATATTTTTCTGATTTTGCTTCACAGGTGCTTCTGTCTTTACTTTAAATGCTTTCGTTTTATTCATGTCCTTTTTTTGTAGTTCGTTTTCACTTTCTGAAGATGATTCCGAAGAACTAGAAGATGTGGGTGGTTTAAAATTACGTTTAGCCTCCTTTTTTTCAACTTTCTCCTGTTTTATGTTCTTAATAAGAGGCTGCTCTTTTTCCAGTTCAGGCTTTGACGAAAAACTATTCGGATTTGTCTCATTGTTCGCTGGGGAAATGGCATGAGTATCTATTGTGGACGACGCAACCTCTGGTAAGTTTTTGATAGATGGCGAAGAATTAGCGACAGTAAAATTTTGTACATGGTTCTCATTTTGTACTTGCTCAGCACCGTTTACGTCTTCAAACCAAATTTTCCCAGATTTTGGCGTCCCGTCCACAGGCTTACCTCCTCGTCTTCCCCTGTTACGTTCACCACGATCTTGTGGAAATTTTGATTTCATATTGTTATTATTATGCCCTTGACCATATGGATCACGAAACTTTTCAAAACCGCCACCTTGGTCATTTAAAGATGATAAATTCCTATCACCAAAGTTTTTGTTCTTATTGCCGTGGTTCCCGCTGTTATCATACGGACGATTGAAATTGCCCCAGCTATCAGATCGCCGATTGTCATCTTGAGCATTATAATAGCTGGCGCCATTATTGTAATTA
The DNA here is from genome assembly GCA_037013455.1 of Ceratitis rosa. Lineage (NCBI taxonomy): Eukaryota > Metazoa > Arthropoda > Insecta > Diptera > Tephritidae > Ceratitis > Ceratitis rosa. The sequence continues at coordinate 22,491,815 of JAWMAG010000004.1, forward strand.
CCTTGGGATCTAGTGCCATTAAATCTTCTGTTGCCACCTCTTCCACCACGATTAAAATAATTTTGTTTTTGATTCATTTCTTTTTAATATAAAAATCTTACAAAAATTGCACTGACATGTAAACGCAAAACACTTCTAACAATAACATTTGTCAAGAAAATGTCAAAAATTTTCACGTGGAAACAAACCGATATCATAAAAAAGTGTGATTCGTTCCCGTACTTTTCTGACACAAACTTTTTAACTGTCACAACGCAACGCAAAATTGAAGGTAGTTTTATTTACTGACATTCGTTGTTGTTGCTCAAGATCAGTATCTTTTAATTTTAGCCATCTAAATTTAATATAAGTGAAAGTTATTATTTCTTAATTACTCAAAATTCAGATAGTATTTCTTATTGAATTTAAACTTTAAGACTCTAACTTAAATAATTTCTTAGTAGTAGTAGTAAAGTATGAATTTCAAAATTTATGAAACTTTAGAAAAATGGGTTTCCTTAAAACAAATTTTTCGTTGAAACTTGTATTTTTGTATTAAATGCTACTGTTGGCAAAGACAATATGTTACGAAACTCTTACAAATTTCCGTTAAATGCGTTCCTCGATTATTTTTTATGGGCTGGTAACAAAGCCAAATGAAGGAACTTTGAACAGCTGATCGTTAAGAACTTAGTCAATAACTAAACCCACCGTTTTTCGTCAGAAAAGCAACTCATGTTATCAACAAATTCTCAAGATAGCCGGTTCTACGCACCGGAGTTGACCCGGATTTTATCCGGCCAACGGCTGTCACCCTTTCGATGATCTAACACCGTTTAGATCAACAGGTAAAATTAATTTAAGTGCGCCAACGAAGCAACACTTCGCAGCTGGGCTGTTCTAAATCCTTCTCATCAGTGCTGGCGCCGAAACCAACCCTGGTCCGACGGATTATTTCTGCTGCATGAGCCATAAAAAGACTCCATCACTCCTCCAACTCGGTTAGGGGTAACAAGTGCAATGGTTGGAGTTATCTTAAGGTCTGTTCAGGCCTTAAGACCCAGAGGGAGGGGACCACAAGTTATGTGGCCAAATGCTGCCAGCGCCCAAAAGCGGCCCCAGCCTCCACGGCAGTGCCTTCAGCACCCCTACCCACTTTGGGTAACCCACAGATCTCTAAGGTCTCCCGGAGCTCCCCGCCCCGCAGCATGACTCCCACCAACCCTTACCCCCATCCTTACCCACAACCTGCTCCTCTTCCTCCTCCCGTGCGAGGGCTACCCAGCAGCTCCTAGTCCCCCGCACAGTCTGTTCCGTGTGTCAGGCCACAGTACGTCAGAACATGACCTCAGTCAGATTCAACTCTTGCTCCGGCTTGTGCTCACGCATTACTCCCTAACCCCCCGCATCACGAACGTACCATCCGAGACAGACAATACAGCTACAATTTAACTTCCAGGGGAAGATCGACGAGATAGTCGACTTTATGAGCCGGGAGCACATGTCAATTGCTGCGATCCAGAAAACGAAGTTGTCCACAAACTCGCATTTTCTGAGCCGGACCGGAAACAACATAATCCGCAAGGATCGCGAGCAAGACCATGGTGGGGGCTTCCCGTTCATCCTGTACAACACCGTGCAGTATCGTCTTATCGACGGAGACTTCGACCGCAGGGATACTGCCCTAGAATGTCAGGGCATAGCTATCCGTTCAGGCGATTTTGAGCTCGAAATATTTAATATATACATTCCTCCTGTTACAAGTTGCCCAATTGGATATAGCCCTGATATAGGTGCGCTACTCAGAGGCGAAAACCGTTTGGTTTTGGGCGATTTTAACGCACATAACGATCTTTGGCATTCCAGCCTGTCAAATGACCGTAGAGGAATGGAGCTGGCGGAACAGATAAACGATTCGACATTTTGCACAATGAACGATAACACCCCCACCAGAGTTGTGGGTAATTGCCAAAGCTCGCCTGATGTAACAATTGCGAATGCTGGTCTGATAAACAGTATAGTCTGGCGACCTGTACTGACACTAGCATCGGACCACTTACCCATACACATCTCGATTGACAGACCTCCCGACTTTGTTTCCGTGGATCACCGGACATTCGTTAACTTTAGGAAAGCTAACTGAACTGGCTTCACTGAATTCACCGAGAACGCCTTCAGTGTTCTCCCCACTCCATCAGACGTCACTTCTGGTGAACGTTCCTTCCACAGGATTGTCGTGACCGCTGCAACCCGCTTCATCCCGGCAGGCCGAATTGCGGAAATTTAGGCGCGTCAACCTTCGTAACGCCGATCCCGGGAGTCCCCTAATTGGGGATTTAAACGCGGAGATTCGTACCGTAGTAAACAACCACAAGCGGAAAAAATGGGAGGAGCACTTGAGGTCCTATAACCTCTCCTCTGAGGCAACCAAACTCTGGGCTACAGTCAAGTCGCTGTCTAACCCGACGAGACGCGATGACCGAGTGGAAATTTCATTCGGTGACCGCGCCCCGTCAGACCCGAAGAGATGCGCGAGCTACTTCAGCCGACTTTTTACATTGGTAGACAAAGCGAAACGACGTGTAATCCGCCGTAAGCGCAAACTGCCAAACACCAGCGCGGCGATTGATTTCACCAGGACCAGCGGGAGCAGACTTCCTCACGAAGTCCACCCTAATGATACCCGCCACTCAAACCGGGGAAACCAGCCAACAAAAGAGAGTCTTATCGGCCGATAACTCTCCTCTCCCCAGTAGCGAAGACACTTGAGGCCTTGCTGCTCCCGACTTTCACTCACCATCTGCGTCCAGCAGCACATCAGAATGGCTTCCGTAAAGCGCACAGTACCACAACCGCACTAAACGCCGTAAACACTCAGATAGTCAAAGGCCTAAACCAAAACCGACCTTGCGCAAGAACTGTTCGGGTAGCACTGCTCATGGACATTGAGAAATCTTCATTACCGCCGGGATTGCAGAGCTGGGTCATGGGCTAGCTGAGTGGTCGACAATCATCGGTTAGATTCCGAGGCGAAACATCGAAATTGAGGAAAATTAAACAGGGGGTTCTGCAAGGTGGTGTCCTCTCCCAGCTACTGTTTATTTTCTACATATCGAAGTTCCCTTCACCACCAGGAGTTCCCCTAATCTCGTATGCCGATGATTGCACGATATTGGAGTCTGGCCAGGATATTGATGACCTATGTTCGAAAGTGAACTGCTACCTCGCCGATGTTGTTTTTGTTGTTGTTGTAGCCGCAAAAATATTCCTCAAAGTAATTTTTGGGGAATGTTGCGGGAATGACAGTCCTTGGCCGGATAAAAAATACCTCGCAGATCTTTCTCACTTCTTCACAGCAAGACAGTTAAATATACAACCTACCAAATCCTCGTCTACCCTCTTCACCAGCTGGACGAAGGAGTATACGCTTGAATTAAATGTGAAGCTCGATGACGAAAAAATTCCGACTATAAACTACCCAAAGATATTGGGAGTCAAATTCGATAGCCCGCACTCCTTTACTCCGCATACGGCCGCAATAAAAGCAATCCGCTGGAGCTGCCAGAGTTGATGTGAGTGCAATTTGCATTCTACTTTTACATATGCTGATACACAATTTGTTTGTATATATGAAGATTCATAGACCAATATCGTCTTAACAAAGAAGCGTTTTTAATAGTGCTGGATGTTATTGAAGACAAGTTAGATAAGCTGTCTCCCCCACCTGTGCTCCAACTAGCAGCCACACTGCGGTTTTTGGCAGAAGTCTCCTATTAACGGTCTGTGGAACTCAAATACAATGGTCGACACTAACAAGCAAGTTGAGAAGAAATTACATATCTGAAAAGTAAGGTATGAAGTTGCCAGTTATTCCCAAAATCATGAGTCACCCCTCCTGAAAAGTGGTGCCGAGTTGAATTTTATATATAATTGGCGCTTTTTAACCGCTGAAGCGATTTTCGGCCGAACTCCTCCTCCAATTTTTGGTCTCGCGTCTCGAGTTTTTTTCAACAAATGAAGGGACCTACAGTTTATACTAAGCCGCCTCCGAACGGCTGACGGTTTTTTTACGAGGAGCTTTATTTCATGTCCGAAACACACTCGGAGGGATGGACATTCCCTGCCGAGGGGCGACCGCAATTTGAAAATTTAATTTAATTTTTTATTTAAATTAATTTTCCATAACTTTTGGATGTTGGTGGCACCGGGATATGAACCCGAGTCTTCCGAATGGCAGGACGCAATGCTAACCACTCGGCTACCGCGGCCGCCAGAGTTAAACTTTACACCTGTAAAAATTTCAAACCTCTGAATTGGCAGTTAGAAATATTTTTCTAGGGAATAACTATGCGAATGCTTGATGCTACTTAACCACTTTTGCGAAACTTTGTGCTGTTAACAGCTTATTTTCTTTTTTGAGCTGCTCAATAGATCCGTTTAAAGTTTTATAAGTTCATTCAATGATCATACATTTAACTTTCAACTTTTTGGTGATCAAGTAGATTGTATATGGTAGAATTTAAATAGAAATTGATAATTAATGAAAACATTTGAATTATAATTTTATTTACCGAAGCAATCTAATGAAAATTATAGTCTGTTTTGGAGGTTAATCGTTGAGTCAAATATATAAATTTATTAAAACTATTTCAGTAACCTATCTAAAATGCAAAGTATTTTCAATATTGAAAACAGAATTTTTGCATGCTCTTTTCTTATATTACCAGCGACCTCTTCCTCTAGCTCCCCCTCGACCTCCACCATCACGTTTAAAGCCGCCACCTCGGCCACCGCCTCTGTTAAAAGCCCCTCGTCTGTTGAAACCTTCACCGCCACCTCCTCTGTTGAAACCTCCGCCACCACGACGACTGTTTCCTCCTCTACCACCTCTACCTCCACTAAATGCACCAGCACCTCCATCTTGGCTTTTCTTCTTACCACCTTTCCTTTGAGGCGGTTTAGGTAAAAACCTTATCAATGGCAGCAACTTTGCTGGATCTATGAAAAGTTTTTGTTGTAGCTTAAAGCTTTTCGCATTAATATTTTCCGACAATTTCACTGTGACAGAATAGTCTCGTATTGTGCCGAAAATTTCATCAATTTTGCCAATTTGCTCCTTGTTTTCTAAATAGATCGGCGCATTAAAATATGGGACATCTTCAATTTCCACTTTGCAAACAAGATCGTCTTCACAAGAATAACTATAGTGGCCCAAAGGAATGACATGATCAGGAGGGCCCTGTTGAAATGATCGCCCGTCAAAACGATTTCCGCCACCTCCACGGCCACCGCGAAAGCCTATAAATAAAAGAATTCAGAATCTATAGAAGTTCAAAATAGTGTACATCATACCTCCTCCACGTCCTCCACGTCCTCCACGTTGAAATGACATATTCCTTATTTACACCAAATCTCTTAAAACAGTAATGAGAAATATTCTAAAAAGTGTAAACACACTATCCACGAGGTTTATATGCTCTAGCTGACTGGAAGAAGGCAGGAAATTCTTTTGACAGTAATTTGTAGTTGCCACTAAAAATTTAGAAAGCAAATAATAGCAGCTTCCCACAAGAATTGATGTATGCAAAAATAACACGCTAAGATATTATCTTATGTATTGTGGGGAAAATGACAAGTACGATTGACAGATGAAGAGCAGATGCCGATAACTCAAGCACATTATAGATAGTAAGTATCGAATAATTTGTTTTTCGTATGAACATGTCAGAAGCAACTAAAGTTAAATATAGGTATATAGGAGAGCGGCCAACGCAACTTTCAGCAATTACAAAGTAAGCTCTGTAATGACAACATCTGTATAGGAACAGCAGAATATGCCGTGTGTTAATAGGGATGTAAGATACTAATTATACACTGCGTGAACATTATAGAGACTTAGAGTTTTATAATAAGTCGTTGTGTATCCTTCAAGACGGATAGCTGTTGCCTAGCATGTTATCCGACCGTTACTTTACATACGTGCATTTGTTATTTGAATTGTTACTTTTCTTCCATGCTTTGTTTCACGTACGTGTGATTATCTTTTTCACTCACTCGCATTGTATTTATCGGCATGCGGCATATATTCGCCTTTTTAAATTTTGGGATATTTTTGTTACCGTATTTGTAATACATCTGTTATTCAAAACAAGCACGTATGTTAGACGATCTGCCATCAACTGGTTGTTGAAAACAAATATATTTGATGTCGTACCTGTTACTCATGTGTTGTTGGGAACATAATCATGTGTTAGCATATCTATGACAGAGAACGTATATGAATAAGAAGCGGCAAAGAACGTATATGAACTACGAATGGTGTGAAGAGGACGCGAATTCCTGAGATTGCCCATTCAATTTGCGCTCTTTCTGAAAAACTCAATTTACGAGACCGTCATGCCGCTTCTTATTCATATACGTTCTCTGTGATCGAATTTCATTGTTAAAATCAAGGCGTATTCACACAAGGTATTAGCAAAGAACGTATATGAATACGTATACTTCTTTGCTTAAGTGTAACAAAATCAGCAATGTACCCAATCTCTCTTTTGTGGAAAAGTTTCTAAAGTTTTCTATTTACCCTAATTGAGCCATAAATATTCAATACTTCAACGATCAATATGTTTGACAGTTCCGGCGAAACGTAACCTCATGTAAACAAAAATTGATTTGGTTGCAAATATTTTATAGTGGTTTAATAATTTTTTAATATTTTGGCTTGCTGATTTTTATGAAAAATGGCTGAAAAACCAAAGGTAAAAAGTTTATTCTTTATTTTTCCCCAGAAAATATATGGTCATATCTTATATGATAAATAGATAAGTGGTGGAAATGATGGCAAGGAAAAACGGCGCAAAGAATCTATCTTGGATCTTTCCAAATATTTGGAAAAGCAAATTCGCGTCAAATTTGCTGGTGGTCGAGAAGCGGCCGGCATATTAAAGGGTTATGATGCACTACTTAACCTAGTTCTAGACAATACCGTTGAGTACCTAAGAGATGCTGACGAACCGTTTAAATTGGCGGAAGAGACCCGAAGTTTAGGGTTAGTAGTTTGTCGAGGCACTGCATTAGTGCTAATTTGCCCACAAGATGGTATGGAATCCATACCCAATCCATTTATAACTCAAGATGCGTAACTTCGAAAACAAGTATGAGTACCTCTATATAAAATTATATGCGTTTTGCACTAGTGCAAGTACATAAACATAATGAAAACTTTATTCTAAAAAATATGGTTAAGTTCTTATTTAATGAAATATAAATGTGTATGAACCATACAAATATTAATAATTTAAACTTTTTAATACTAAATGTATGTAATGTTTCATAAATAATAAATTATGGCGAGAAAAAAGCTACTACTCTAAACCGAATTCATTACGAATCCAAGGATATTGTGCCGGACATTCGTTGCATGTATATAGATATCGGTCTTGTTGCAATACCCGACTACGTAATTTACATGTATTTGGTATATTGCAAACTTTTTCACGTGAGTCTAATTGGGGAATCTTGCAACCCCAAGCCTCAAGTGTGTGTAGTTGTGAACTTGGTGTTGGCTGGCGCATCCACTGTATAGCTTGTTGATTTGTAACGAAATATACATCGGGCAGCTTTTGCAGGTCGTCCATAAAATGCTACAAGGACCGGTAATTTTCAATATATATTTGAATATAAATAAGTTTGTATAATTTACCAAGAAGGCTTGCAAATAATCATTATTTTTAAACCAGGTCGCATGGAAATATAATCCGAATGGTGCCCGATTGGATAGATAATGACGCTTGAAGTTATGAGTAAGCATACGATATACATCTTCGCCATTCAATTGTGATGGACAGCTGTCGATCATTCCACAAGTGAATTCTCCTATCTCCAGTTGGTTTATCACCATCTCCCAAATGCCACGGTAACTACGTGATGGACAGTTTTGATTTACACCTGTGCAAGCATGTGACATTTTATAGTCGAGTGTGTAAGGCCAAACGGGAGGATTACTAAATGGGGCTACCATTGAAGCATCATAAACAAATCCAAACTCTTTCATCATCAAAAATTGTTTATTCCATCCGACACGTAGAAATGGTACACGTATGCCTCTTATTTCTTCCATTCGTATATTAGCAAAGCGATTTAAAATGTTAGCTTGACCTACCATTTCGTCGAACCAATCCTCAATGGTTGCATTCTTTGACCACCACATCTCTGGTCCACGGTGGCTGTTAGATGCAATAAAAATTTAGTAAAGTAAATAAAATTTGTAAATAAATTTGAGGAATTCAATATCCCATACATACGTTACTGAGTGCACTGCGATTTCATGCCCATCATTCCATAATTTCTGCACAAATTGATAATTTGTGTATTGATGTGAAACGAAGAATGTACCTTTAATTGGACAGCCATTTGGATTGCGTCGCTTTGTATTAAACAAGACATTATTGAACAGATCGAAATTCTCAAAATTTATGGCGTCATCTTCAAATAAACAAAAGAATGGTTATTCAACTCCATTTACTTATTTAGATCTATAAACATACTTCTAGAGCTCTTTAAGTCTTTACGGCTTACCAAAAGTTATAATTATCATTTGTGGGACAGTAGTCCGATTTAATCGTCTCGGTATTTCAGTTCCATCTTTGGAGCAAAAACAGTCGGGCAAATGACAGCTGCGTGTGTCGCATATTTCAGCAGCATTGGGATCATTTGCCATGTCGCACCAGCCCTTAAAGATATGTAATATAGCTCAAAATATATTTTTATGTTTCTTAATACAAGTTTTGTCAAATATTTTACCTCATCCGATTCATCCGGACAATCGACGGATCCATCACAAAAGTACTCATTGGGCAGGCAGGTGCCATCACCGCAACCCAAATGTGTTTTATCTTCACAATCAGCTTTTTCAAGTAATGGTTTCGGACTTTGTGTTTCTTAAAATAAATTCAAAAATTAAAATAAATAAATTACATATGTATATTAATTATATTCATACATACATATATACATATATGTGTACTTATTTATTTTTTACTTATATGAAATGCATTCATATACAATACATGTTTTTGATCGCAGGCTGCATATGTACCTATGTAGTTTACAATAAACACACATTATAGAACTAAAAAGTGTTAAAGCTTAATCTTCAAAGATATCTGCAATTATGGCCGTTAAGAACCAATTTGAAAACTGTGCTGGCACTTAAAATTTTTTCCTTCTCTTAAATCATTTCTTATTTCACTTTCCTTCCTTAAAATCAAAAAATGTCAAAAATGAATTAAATTAGTTGCGAAGAAATGCCTGAGTGCATGTATTAGCATTCAAGCATACTAATCGAGTCTTTTTAGAATAGGGTTCGACATGGTAGAGTGAGATACCAATCTAGGTTTCCGACAACGTTACTCTTTTTCGCGTGATTTTTTCGACTTTATACTGGATGAAATAATATGGACGCATTACCTACTCTATGATTCTGCGTAGACTCTGACAACAACATTTTGGGGGAAAGGTTTTGAGGAAAATGTATGACCTTTAGCGCTTTGCCAATGGCGAATACCGAAGATGATGGAACTACGAGCTATGTTGACTAAGTTATTCCCGTTCATATGAGCGACGAAATTGCGGTTTTGAAAGTATTTGACGTACCCCGTTCGGAAAGTTCTGCTGTGTTTAAATCGCTGCCGATTTGCGAAAAAAAAGAAAGAAGAATCGTCTATGCGCTGCCTGCGCCAAACATTTATATTACAACACGTCTAAACATCTATGTTATGTGGAAATGAGCTTAAAAGTACACCGAACTTATTAAAAACTCAAAAATAATTTCTCAGGCGGAGGATCAATAAATGCAATGAATGAAAAAGGAGAACAATAAAAACTATGAGACATACATGTATCTTAAGAGAAGGGCTTCAGATTCGACCTTTCAACCATATATACATAAGTTACTAACATACTGTGAAATTAAAGGGGTTTTTATGCCAAAACTATAAAATATTGTTATTATTAGCCTTGCCTTAATAATTATACAATAAATGTATAGAACTTTATTTCTTACCTGCTGTTATGTCACAGTTATCCACATTCTGCTTAAAATCACATATTTGTCTGACAACATCAAACAACAACCCCTCCGAGCATTTAAATTCGAAAACGTCACCATCTAAGCAAAGGTAGTACTTAGAACACTCAATATTAGTCCATACCTTATGTATTGGCCGATTTGGATCACGATAGAAACGATCATTTGTCAAACATTCAATGTTTGAGCTTGTGCTGCGTTTAACCAAACTGGATGCGTGTACTAGAAAAAACGGAACATTATGTATCAATACATATTTACGTTATATAGTATACTAGAGTTTGCCGCGACTTCGTCCGCATGGAATTTTAAGATGGTTCCGATAAGATTTATTAGTTTTAGTATAATATTAATTTTATTATACCATATAAAAAAGTTGTATGTGTACCAAATTTCATGTAAATCAAACGATTTAAAAATAAATGCGATTCTACCTATGTTGTTGTTGCGTAGTAGCGGCTACGTTAACTCTGCTTTGGGACAGGTTTAAAATCAATCTAAGTCACCGAGGTTATCTAACAGAAGGTCCAGGAAACGTGCCATTTCGACGGGATCAGACCAGAGGGAGAGGGGGGGTTATATGTGTCGGCTTAAGGGGGCATGTGAAGAGGTGGTTAGTGTCGTGCGGAGACTCTACACATGCTGAGCATACGTTTGGTATGTTGGGGTCGAGTCTGGATAAGTAAAGTTTAACCTGATACAGAATCCAGACCTGAGCTGTGCCAGTGTCACGCGGGTCTCTCGAGGCAGCTCGAGTTCGTTGTCTGCGATGGGTGGTGCTTTGTCTCCGAGCATGCCATTCACGGGAAGGGAGTCTTTGAAGGTGTTGACTGACTCCTGGTGAATGGCGTTCAGTGCTTGTCTGTACGCCGTCCTATCAGCGGTTGTTGCACACATTGCTGGATTGTGTCCTTTAAGTGTAGTACTCCCTTCCTGATGTGCCTAAGTGGAGGTTCAGCTTTTATTAGATGTCTATTGGGGTGCTCCCTACGGTAACATCCCAATAGGAACTGCTTGGACAGCTAAGCATTGTGCTTCTTAACTCGTAGCATAGATGCTTCGCTGTGCAAGTGATGCTTCGGCGACATCAAGAGGTTTCTTGTCGCGGTCCTAATGGCAGTATTCTGACAAGCCTGTAACTTCTTCATCTGCGTCTCGTTCGTTCCCGGCGTCCAGATCGGTGCAGCATAGTTAACGACCGGCCGGCCAATTGCTTTATGGGTTGCCAGCAAGGTTTCTTTATCTTTACCCCAGGTGCTGCCGGTTAGCGCTTTGAGTATTTTGTTGCGGCTCTGGAGTTTTGAGGCAATTGCGGTCGTATGCGGAGTGAAGAAGTGCGGCTGTCGAATGTTAATCCTAATATTTTGGAGTTATTTATGGTCGGAATTTTCACGTCATCGACCTTCACATCTAATTCGAGCCTGTATTCCTTCGTTAGGTCAACAGGTAACAATGCGATTTTATCGAATAGATCGATTCCAGGTCCATTTTCCGGGAAATATTTTCTTATTCAGAACACACCCTCCAAGTTTCAGATCTCTACGAAAAGGGGTTTAGGCTGTGAAAATTCAGTCATTCAGGACAAAGCCTTTTAAATATATAGATTATTCGCTAGTCAAGTCGGATAGTGTATCTGTCGTACATTTATTTTAACATAATAAAAGTCGCGATAAATCAATTCTTTTGCTCAGAGAAGGAAGCTGGGATCCAATTTATGTGGCTCTGAATTTTATAGTACTTGTTGAACTTGGTGTTTCACCTTCTCAGATTTGTATCAACAGTATAGGAAATGAGACTACTTTCCTTCATTTCGTATAAAAGATTCCGCCACGATGTCACGGGACATTAAAATAGTATCATTTGCTTCTTTGATAAGTGTACCATGGTAAGCGTTTAATAGAGCGAGAAAACAACTAGATTTAAAAATAAAATACAATAACACTGTGCATCAAGAAAAATGTTTTACATACCCAAATGTATTAACGAAACCCTCTGTGGGTTTTAAAAACTTATCTCGGTTCCTTTCTTTAATTCCCTCCTAAAGTTTTCATGTCTGGGGGAGCAAAATATCTAAGTGAACTATAAAATTGAGAAATATATGTACATATACTAAAACTCCAGTGGAAACACTTTTGTTTAATATTTTAACCCAAAGAATGGCTTTGAACCTCATTTCAAGAAATCCCTCAAAAGAAAAGTTCGGAAAACCGTCAGACAAAATCTTTAAACGAAAAATCTAAAGGGTTTAAAAGCTTAAACGCATGAAATTTTAGAGCAAATGTAATAATGATTTTTAGTAATTTGATTTATTTTATTTCGTTGAAATAAATGTAGAAAACTGAAAGCTGCGTCGAAATTCAACACTCTCTCCGTTTGAAAATTGAAAAAATAAAATGTTCTCCAAAAAGGAATGATGAATCCGCCTTAAAGGCATACTTATTTATATCTCTTCAGAATATTTTCATTGAATTTTACTGTGGTATTTGATTATCATTGGCGGCTGCGGTAGCCATGTCGTGTTCTTCAGTTGTAGGCCAAGAAAAGTCGATCATCATGCTACCGAAACCCGTCGAATTGACAGTGACAGTCTCGCCCTTGTCGCAAAAGTAAGGTTCAATCACACCTCTTTTTGGGTGCAATTATTTCTCTTTAATTGTTTGTGGATTCTCGGAACCCCATTTGCGACAATTTTGCTTATTCCACGAGTGAAAAATGTGCCTCGTCGCTGAAGAAAATTTTATTCGAAAAATCGCCGTCCACTGCTTGTTGTTCGAGCAAACAATCCACGTAGGTTTCGCGTTGTGAATGGTCAGCTGGCTTCAGTTTTTGTGCTACTGATCGTGAATATAGGTGTGAGTCCAAGTGCAAAATATGCCATAAAATGCCGTAAGAAAATCCCAGCTCTTGAGAACGTCGGGAAATATACACTTTTATTCATATTAGCGATATTTGTGGTGGAACGAGCAAAACGATAATACACAGGCCTTGCAATATCTATAACCGATCCAGTCTCTTCAAATTTCCTTTAAAATTTTACGAATTGCTTGATTAATTGGACGTTTATGACATATTACAATACATACATAAATATATATTGGGTTGCCCCAAAAGAAACCGGTGATTTTTTTAAAAGAAAGTAAATGCATTTTTATTTTTTAATTTATAATGAACTTTAATCAATTATGTAATTTCCATTTTGTTGGATGACCGTTAGTCATCTTTCGGGCAACATCATTATTCCACGCTCATAAAACTTCTGGTCTTGATCTACAAAAAACTGAACCAAGTGCGATTTTATAACCTCGTCATTTTCGAAAGTTTTACCATTTAATGAGTTCTGCAAAGTTCGATACAAATGTTAGCCTGACTGTGCAAGGTCAGGGCTATACGGTGGATTCAGCAGCAGTTCCCAGCCAAGCTCTCTCAGTTTTTGGCGAGTGTCCAAAGATGTGTACGGTGTAGCATATGACACCTTTACGATTGACCAATTCTGGCCGCTTCTCGTTGAAGGATATATTCAATTTGTCCAGTTGTTCACAGTAGACATCCGAATTAATCGTTTGGTTCCTTGGAAGCAGCTCAAAATATTCCACACTCTTCTAGTCCCACTAAACTGACAGCATAATCTTCTTATATCAGCCTTTGAAGAGGTTTGTGGCGTCTCATCATGCTTGTACCATGATCGTTTTCGATTTACGTTATTGTAAACAATCTATTCTTCAACTCCAGTTATAATTTGCTTGAAAAACGAATTATATTCATTGCGTTTAACTTCTCTTCTATCCGATCCGATTCGATTAGAGCCTTCATATCGACGCCAAACAAGCAAATATAAACAAACAAAAGAAAAAATATAATTAAAAGTACCAAGCTGTTCAAAAAAATTGTCAACGCCGTCTGTATGAAAAATCGCCGGTTTCTTTTGGGGCAACCAAATACATACCTACGTATGTATGTATTGTAAAAACATTACATCACATTTGATGAGCAAAACGCACAATGAAAAATATATGTAAAGTAGTAAACGTACTGCATGTTGATTAACACCACGCACGATTCGAAATATCATATAACCGTTTTTGTTGGCACAAGTATGTATACGAATAATCAACTTTTTTATTTGAATTTGTATTTTTATAACTAACTACCCACTTGGAAAAGGCAAAAGTCCTGCTCGGTGAACTGGTAAGCAGTAGCAATTGATACTAAATTTTACTTAACCGCGTTCGGTGTGACAAAAAGCCAGTGAAATTTGCAACGGTAGTTCCAAATTCGTGCTGAGAAAATTTCAGCCGCTGAAAATTAGCATGAATGAAAAACAGCTGATTTGTGTTCATATCAGCTCTGTTCGGTGAGAAATGTTAGTAAGAATTAGCCAGTAAAGAAATTGAGAGATTAAGAATTCTTACTCTCTCAAAAGGAGATATTTACTAATCTTTCACTGAACAGGCTACAGTAAAAATTAGTCACGAAGTTGTGTAAAAGTTGTTTATTTTGGGGTTTACATTTCAATCCGTTCGTTTATACAGTTGTTAGTTTTCTGCTTTTAAGTATTGTAATAAAATTGGAAATTTATTATTATTTATAATTTTTTAATTGTATTCAAATATTATTGTAATGATGTAATTCTAAATACTTTATAGCCATCTCAAATCATAAAGTCCTCGCAAAGGACGAATATTTATGTAAAACTTGCTTTGCCACAATTTGTCGCTTAGTTTTTTACGAAAGATTGGCATGCATGTTTTAGTAGTGGAATTTAATGCGGTGCAATGAGTGTCGTCGAATGTGTCATAGTCAGCCGAACGCCACTACTCTGATCCACGCATACGCACCATAATGTTACATTTGTATACATATACATATACATATGGTACACCAATTATGAATGCGGTGGCATCGTCGAAATCAAAACAACCGGTCATTGGTATGATTGATTTTTCATCGAAGTATGATTTAATATGTATACACACACACAGACGAATTCACGCAGCATATTCAAACGGTACCAATTTTCATAGGCTTTACGCATAGTGTAGCAGAAGATCGTTAGTGTGGTCATACTCGTACATGTTGTTGAGTATCACATTTGGAATTTCCCACAGAAACAAGTAAAACATGCAATTTTTCTTCTTTTTCTTCTTTGGCATAGACAACGTTTACCCGATTATAGCCGAACTAACAATGGCGAGCCAGTTGTTTCTTCCTTTAGCCAGGTCCTTTTCCAGCTGATCTTTTTCCAAGACCACCACTTCCTCTTCATATGCTTCCACCAGCGGATACTGCTGGCGTGGCCAATGTAGGCGCTGCTTCTTAATACGCGGAACAATGTCTATGTTGTCGTATATATATCTCGTACAGATGTTGTTGTTATTATAACCCCAAAAATGTTCCTCAAATTTGTTTTCTCGGAATATTACGGGGTCGTTTTGGCATAAAGACCTGACTGTCGCGAGAGCTATAAGATTTTAGTCGCCTCTTAAGGCAGGCAGCATTATATACAGAGAATTATAAATTCTTCACCTTTCACTAGAAGACTCTCAAAATCAGCTCATCGGCTGTTGTTAATGTCCACACTTCTGCACCATAAAGTAGGATGGGAATGTAGAGTTTGGTTTTGGTATGTCATATGGCAGTAAAAATATGCTGAGTATTTTCTTCCAAGACATCAATCGTCTCGGGATTATCAGTTTAGACAGGCGACTTCACATAACCCTACAAAAAATAGTACAGCAGTGTTGAGTCGCAAGGTCATGGAGGCCACGCCACAGGCCGACGACGCGAGTTAAATTTATTGTTTTGTTAATTGTGTGGCATGTAGCGCCGTCTTGTTGGAACTAAAGGGCGTCCACATCAACATCCTCCAATCCAGGCACGATAAAGTCATTAATCATGGCTCCATAGTATTTCGCATTGACTTTAACATTCTTCAAATGAACCCAATTTTGTTCATTAACATACCCATTCAATCAAATATTCTTGTAAAAATTGGGATCAGTGACCATTTCGTTTTGGGCCTATTCAACGAACGTGCGACGCGCTTGATGGTCGTTCGGCTTCTGTTTTTGTACGAGCGGGATTTTATAAGCCAGCAAATGAAGATCCTTCCTCAAAATCTTCCATAAAGTGGATGGGCACAGCTCTAGTTCTTGCGCGTGCTGGCCAATGGACTCATTTGGGTCTACTTCGATATTCTACTCCCCAGCAGCAATAGCGTCGTCGGTGGCCATCGTACGGCGTCTCTGAGTTAATGTGCAAACTCGCTCAAATTTTTCTGAGCGAGTATTGGACGAATTATTATTTTTGTAAGAAATTTACACGTCCTGTTTATGAAATGACCACACGTTTAAAGAAATACCCTTTATATAATTGGTACTTCATAACCGTCGATTCCATTTTCGGCCGAGCTAACATAATTCTCCAGTTTTCGTTGAGTATTCTACAGATTTTCTAGCAAATGGAGGTGTCTGCAGTTTTTTTTTTCTAAGATTTATGAGAACTCTGTATTTCTTGTCAAAAATACACTCGAAAGGATGGGCATTACTTGCCGAGAGGCTACAGTAATTAAGTGGTTACTGGAGTTATTTCACTTTTTCTTATCCGAATTGTATCGAGACAACAATCTTTATACACGGTGTATTGCTACCACAATTCTATGCAGCAGTCGCGTAACCTAGCCGCTTACAGAAAGTTTATACTTATACTTATAAAAAAACCTTTTTTTTTAAGTTTGTTAAGCTCCGATATTATATTAAACTTGCGAGTCAACAAATTACAAGAAATTAATTTCAACCGAATTTTGTTTTTAACGGTTTACATTTGCTTATAATTATAAATTTACTACTGCATGGATTATAAATGCCATTTCATTGAGCAATTCAGCGATCCCATTCACAACGACAGTGCAGGAGAGGAGCGCATTTGGAGCACATAACTTTGACAACTTTCGAATGAACAATACATCTTCAACCGCACAATGATAAAGCGCATCAGCGTTGTTATGTACAAACATACACACTCTTGTATGAACTGACTATATTGGAATTTTATAATAGAGGAGAAATTACCAAAACATTTTACATTCAAACTGGATACCGAAATAAACGCCACAATCAACATAAAAAACCGTAATCGTGTAAACAACTTTTCGTGAGACATTTTATGCATTGCACATTGCCAATATTTATTATTAATTCTCATAGCATTATTCACTTTATTATCACCAATGATAACTCGTTTGCAGATATCGTTAAACTTATCCTCATGTGCGACCTTGATTACGTTATTGATTGAAAGTATTTTTTGCGAAAGCATTTTCTTTAAGAGGTCATCACCATCGATGCAGTAATGTTTTGATCGTTTGATTCACTCTTGCTCACTTTTTTTTTTTTTTTCTTTTTAACAAAACTCTAAGTGCGTAATCAGTTCCCGTCACCAATCTGTATAAATGTATAACCGATCACCCGCAGATGCGCGTACCAACTGAAAATTATGCGATGGTGATGTTGAATATTTATAGGTGTCGAGATCACCAGGTATTGTAGTGTCGAGCTTTCTCTTTGGTTCATCAATTGGAGTAAGAGTAAGAGCAGTATTCACTTTTACTATCGTTAGTTTGAGTTACGGTGTGACTAAAAAGAATATCAAAACATTGTCATTATTATATCATAATGGAGGACTTAAAAGTCATCGTCCATTCCTCTTTAATATCGACTGAATTTGAAATGCTGATAAAAATTCACTACTGGCCGTAAACATACACGTACACTAAAATATAGCAAGTGGCTAGGTTTGTGTTAAGCCACTAACGGTGTCTATTCTTTGAATTGCAGTTGAAAGTAGCTGACAAACTTATTTTGAGACGAAACTGTCATTTTCATATTCACACTTGTTGCCATTTTTTATGTTTAGCGTTTGCCGCTCTTATCGCAAATAAATCGAAGCTTTCAACATACATACGTACTAAAAAACAAGATGTGAATTCAGATAGTTTAAGGAACTTAGTTGAGACGGGACCGTTCAAATATTTACTGATCCGTGGGTAAGTAAGCGTATCGACTATCTCGATAGCCGGTACCACACACCGGAGTTTATTAGGACTTTATCCAGCGACTTAACCCAGTTTAGGGCTAATAGGAAATAAGAGCTGTCTGTGGCCTTGCCGAGGGGGCTTTTTGGTGTCAATATTGATTTATATACCTACAAGTGGGTAGAGTACCAAATATCAAATGCTTTTTAACGTATCTTTGATAAAACCCTCATATCTGAACAAATCGGTTGTATGTGGCTTATATGATATAGTCCTACGATTTCGTTGATTTTCGGTGACAGTCTTTATTTGCATATAGCTTCCTAACACCCGACCTCCAGATTTTTATGACGAGCTTTTATTTAATGTCGGAAATACACTCAGAAGGGCGACGCCAATTAATTTTCAATAATTTTAGATGATGGTCGTACGCAATGCTAACCATTCGGCTATTACGTCCGCCCTGTGTAAAATACAAAATTCAATGCTGTGAGATGCTTTTTGACGGCCAGAGCATCATATCTGAAAAACCAGTGTTTAGAAGCTATATGTTAAAGTCGTCCGATTACGATAACTTTCAGCACCAATGTGTATCTACCGATTTTCACGCTCTCAAATCTCAAATCTGAAAAATCGGCCGTATACATGCTATAGTGGTTCGTTCTGAACGGTTCCGACAAGTGGTAGTTTAAACGTACCAGTGCATCTCTGTACCAAGTTTAGTTAAAGTAGCTTAAAAAATGTGGGACTGGTTTGCGTTGAATTAGAAGAACGAACATGGCTAAATCAACCCAACTCGTCGTTCTGAACCGATAGGTATAGCTTTTGATGAATCTATTTTTTTCCGTCTGGTATTTACGTACTTCGAACCAAAGTTGATATATCCTTCCATGTACATGAAAGGTATAATTACTACATATACAGATTCAGCTCCGATATATTCAACATATGTCCTGTACGACACTAATCACCTCCTTGCATGCCCCCTAAGACATACTGATCTAGCTTTATTTTACCTCTGGTTTGAACCAGTCGAAACAGCTAGTTGGAGACCCGCTACAAGCGTATACTATGCTTCTCCGCATTTCGCCTGTTCTAAGAACGCTGAACTACATACATCCATCCATCGTCTACGTTATTCGCTGCTGTCAATGTGAAAAGGACCATAAATATTCCGTAAAACTTTTTTCATGAAAACTTCTAATGTCAACTCGCCATTCGTCGAGAGAGGGCTTTACTTTTCTAATGCCTATTCAGTCCAACGCATCAGCTGCTGGAAAGACTGAAAGCCGATCGCTCATAAGCCAAGACTCCTAACGTTGTTTCGTTATTTTGATCAGTGCTCTAACGATTGGCGTGGCTAGAGACTTTAGGCTAATCCCCTAAGGTTTCTAGTTCTTTGTAGTCTTTTGATAGTAGGCCTAGTCGCTACAAATGTAGATATTTCCCATTCTTTTGGTGAGAAAAGCTCTTGTGTTTTACTATTGCTAGCCACTTTAGTTTGGTCTATCTAATCTGCTATGAATCACTCTATTATACCAGAATTTGCAGATGATGAGTCTTAATTCTTCTATGTTGACGAATGTTGAGGGAAGTGCTCTCTTTCCAAGCTCATCCACCATTTCACTACGCGGTGTATTTTTGCGTACCAGCATCCTTAGCAGGTTCATAATCGGCAGGTCGGCCATTACATGATGCGCAGTTATTTTCTATTGTTTATAATTTAACTGTTAAAGAGCTCTTAGTGCTGTCAGACTGTCTGAAAATGTATACGTGTATGTATCAGGTGTGTTTGTTGAAGGTTGCCGGTTTTACTAGTAGATGTCGCTAGCAATATGTATAAATTTCTATGATTTGGCATGTATGTAATTTTTTTCTATTGACATTAACCTACAAAAATACGCAAGTCACATTCCGCCAAAATAATAGCGTCATATTTGTTTACCTCAGTGAATATGTCGAGTTTCGTTCCAAGTAAATCGCATTTGCGGCATTCGTTGCTTTTCTTATTTCATCAAAAGAAAAAAGCAGCTGAAGCTGGCAGAATCTTATGGTGAACATGCTCCAGTGATTAGAACATGTGAGACACGGAATGTTATCTTGCAACATGACAACGCCCCGTCTCATACCGCTAAACTGGTGAAAGACACATTAAAAAACCCTTAATTGGAAAATATTATCGCATCCGCCGTACTCTCCAGACCTCGCCCCGTCCGACTATCACCTTTTCGCATCGATGGGACACTCCCTTGAAGAGCAATGCTTCGCTAATTTTGAAGAAGTCGAAAAATGGCTCGTCGAATGGTTTGCCTCGAAAGAGAAAGTTTTTTTAGAATGGTATTCATAATTTGCCTGAGAGATGGGCGAAATGTGGAGAAACCAATGGTCAATACTTTGAACAAAAAAATTTTGAGATTCCTCTGCAAATGAAGTGTTTTCTTTATTGAAAGAGCCGGCAAATTTCAACTAACACACCTGGTATATTGATAGAATTTAATGAGTCTCCTCTGGTAGCATTAGATCTGTCGAAAGAGTATGAATCCGACAACCCTGCAGTGCAGAAATCGGACATTGAAAAATCCATATTATCCCTGGTATCACCTCCCCGGCCGGTCGCTAAGTATGTTAAACCGATCTTTACGCCGTGGACTTGCGACATGGAATCAAAGAAGTTATAAGTTAAGGTCTCTATATTAAAGCCGATTTAATGCCTACCTTTCCAGACTTGGCCCCAACATATTCAACATGCCCTCTACCCCCTCCCTCTGATCCGAACCCGTCGAAACAACCCGTTTCATAAACCTCTCGTTCGATGACCTCGAGTTAGATTGATTTTGCCTGCTCCTAGGCGGGGTTCGCTGCATTAACAACAAGATGCGCTTCTATAAAATTCAACTTAATCTAAGTCGTTTAGAAGTGCATTGCTTTAAATCTCCTTCATGGTAAATATTGGAATTATTACTTTCGGAATTAATTTAAAACGTTGCCAGCCACACGAAAGTGATTTGGGCATTGTCCTTGAGCATGCTAGTACCTTCACAGCAAGGCAGGGTTTTTAGAATGACACACTTTTTTATGACCTGTTTACCTGACTACACAAAGGAGGATACCTTCGTTCGCAACTTTATAATTCCGTTGTACTAAAAATAAATCAGTGGATGTACATACATATATATATGTTTTTGCGTTTGTTATATATTATTTGAATTCTGATTTTCTGAATTTATGGTAGAAAGATGTAATGCTAAATAAAAATTATCATATACATATGAATCCATTATATGAAAGGCTATATCGACGACGACGACATTTACAGTGTTACCGTTCTGATGTCGCGTCTACGTAGCCATTGTGTTAATACTTTTATGAACAGTTCGCTTTGAATGCAACCCTTCAATTAAAGAATGTCAGCACAAAAGAAGATAATAATTTTAGTAGGCCATTTTGTTATATGTGATTTGTATGAAAAATTTTTGCTCAAAGCGAAAAATTTGTTAATCTTTGGAAACAAAACAGTATTTTGTTTAATAATCAGTAAAAATACATTATCGTAAAATATGGGCCGAAAGAAGAAGAAGGCTTCAAAACCGTGGTGCTGGTATCCTTTCAAAAAATTAAAAGCAATTTATCCTTTATAGGAATTGTATCTACACTCATTTATGTAATTGCGTCAACAGAGCGCTTTTATTTGGGGCTCCTTGATGCGCCACGTTGTATTAAACAATTGGTGCTATTTCCGTGTTGTGATTTTAGTTCGCTTGTTTTCCTTAATATTTTTGTTAATAACTGTTTAGGTATTGTAACAGAGAATTTGATGATGAAAAAATTTTGGTGCAGCATCAGAAGGCGAAACATTTCAAATGTCACATATGTCACAAGAAATTGTATACAGGGCCTGGTTTATCGATTCATTGCATGCAAGTACACAAAGAAACTGTGGACAAGGTACCTAATTCGTTGCCAAATCGGTCCAACATTGAAATCGAAATTTTTGGCATGGATGGAATACCTGCAGAAGATGTTCGTGAACATGATAGGCAAAAGAATGGCGGTAAATCTGATTCCGATGACGATGAACCAGCAGCAAAAAAGAAAGTTGAAAGTAAGGAATATTAGTTGAAGTCAATTTTAAATAATGTATGTACTAATGGTATATTTTATAGTGCCGTTATCGGCGCCACCGCCTATGATGATGCCCCCAAACATGATGCCACCAATGATGGGACAGTTTGCGCCAATGGGCATGATGCCCAATATGCCGCCAATGGCACCAATGCCACCATTTTTAGGTCCAGGGGGTATACCAATGATGCCGCCGCATATGTTGCCACCGCGACCACTCTTTCCTGCTATGGCTAC
This sequence comes from Ceratitis rosa, assembly GCA_037013455.1. Taxonomy (NCBI): domain Eukaryota; kingdom Metazoa; phylum Arthropoda; class Insecta; order Diptera; family Tephritidae; genus Ceratitis; species Ceratitis rosa. The sequence goes on from JAWMAG010000004.1 coordinate 22,514,266, forward strand.
TACTTCGACTGCTGCGGTAAATCCGGCTATGGTGCCCCCAAAACCAACATTTCCTGCATACAGGTAGGACCAAAAGGCTAAATTTAAGTGAAAAATTTGCAAATTATGAAGTGAAATTTTTCCGATTTACAGTAATGCAACAATTAGTGCACCACCAACGACCAATAATCCCAGTGCCACAGGAAATTCTGCACCACCTGAAGGATCTAAGTTACCAGCTTCAGTACCAACTGGAAACGCAACTGGTATCACATCAAAAATTATGCATCCCCCTGAAGATTTAAGTTTAGAGGAGCTACGTGCGCGCAAACCAAAATATCAACAGAAATTAACGAGTAGCAATAACCATCAGCAGCGTATTTCTACATCTGGATCTATGATGCAAAATCACAATGCTGCTGTGAGCAGTTCATCATCAATGACAATTCCATCAAGTTCGAGTACGTCGAGTGCAGCGGCAGCAGCCCAGGCTGCAGCTTATTCAAAGGCCCAGGAAGTGAGTGCTTACCATAGATATAGAAATCATAGTCAATATAATTATTGAGCAGGTGTATGTAGGAGGGCAAAATAAAATTTCTTTCACAATTCTCGGCAGTAGTATCGTGAAAATTACACAGATATCCAAATACAGGCATAAGAGATATAAGAACATTACATTCATTGAAGTATATATATAAAGTACAGGTTATCCAATTTTTGCTTAAGTGGGACAATTTTGCATTTAAGAATACCATTTCCACATTTTCAAAACAATTTATACAAATGAACAGTACATAATTTCAGGATTATGTAGTAATTACAGTTAGAATATAATATTTGTAAATACAAGCAGGACTTAAATTGTGAGCAACATAATTCACCTGCAAAAACTCCAAATTTCAAACTAAATTATTATTTATCTCAGTAAGAATAGACTAGATATCAGGCATCGTTTGTATAATCGTTATAATATACTCTAATATAATTTGCCTTATTTTTTGCAATTTTGAAATTCCGACAAACCTTAACGAGTGTATAATTGTGTGTATTTTTATAATTTACAATGCAGATAAAAATAAAAAAGACGATTTTAATTGAAATAAATCATGAAATTTTTAAAATAAATGCCTACAAGTTCTTTTTTTACTACAATCTGGCGTGGTTCCAAAGTGCTCACTCATTCCCTACAAACAAATTAGTTTGAGCCTTTTATTGCTGTAAGTTCCCACAATTGTCTAATTTTAACGGTCATTAATATGATGTATGGAAAGGAGTAATAATAAGTGTTGTCTGATTTTAAAATTGCAAAAGTAAGGGTTCGGTTCGGTTCGATTGCTTCAGCTTGCACATTGAGATAAATGAAATAATATTTTGAAATTGGGGAAAAAATACAATTATCGTTTATAACTGCAATGTAACAACTAAAAATTCTAAATCCGCGTTTTTTTTACCTGCAGACATAATAACATTCAGACAAATAATTGCGATACCAAGCAGAGAATATACACACATATCCCATTTTTCTTAATAATTTTTATAAATTTTGCTGCGGTTATTTATTTTCTGTCTCGTAAGTAAATTTTTATGAATTGCCTTGCATCTACGTTGAAAGCTTTGTTGAACTAAATAACTAAATTTTAATAACCCTCAAATTTGAATTCAAGTTAAAAAAAAAACATACATAAATGAAATATGTTTTACCAGGACACAAATTTAAGAAAAATTCTTTTTAGTGATTTACTTGGCTAAAAATTTATTTTTTTTTGTTTTTATATTAAAATGGTTCACCTTCACATTTAATTAGTTTCTTGAAGAAATTTGATGAAAATCTCAAATGTACGTATTTTTTAAATTTTAAACTCTGCCATCAAGCGTTTCAACCCAGTTTGGTCGTTATCCTCCTCTAATCTGCGGTGTGCATCTTGATGGTTTTCAAACAAATAGATGGACCTAAAGTCTATTCTAAGTTGTCTCTACGAGGAGCTTTTAATTAATGTCAAAAATGCACTCGAAAATTCCCTGCCGAAGAGCGATCGTAATTAGAAAAATTATACTTTTTTGTAATCTTGTTCGAATGTTTGTACACAGAGCTAATCAATCAGATACTGCGGCCTTTCTAGAATTATCGCACAGATTTTCGTATGAGTTATTGGATTTTAGTCGTCACTTATGACAGCCTGGCCGCGGGTAAGTTCTTGACCTGCAGAGGGTGGAGTAACGACGACGGTTCTCCTACTGACACTATGTCAGCGATTCCGATGGTGGTCTTGAAGTTCCGAGTGGAATCGTTACAGACTACTGTGAGTTGACAATGATAACGATCCATGGGATGTGAAAATTTTGGATTATTACATTCGAAGGCAAATGAATCGAAATATGGATTTTTATTGTAGAATATTCCTGCACCGCATCTTAGACATTCAAGTTTAAAAATAAAACTTTAATTGTCTGTATGTATGTAGGTAATTGAGAATAGTGAAAAAAGAAGATTATACAAAATATGAATTAAAAAATTAGGAATTAAAAGTAATCCTCGTTTAAGCGACAGGACTCCTAATACGCCATTGATGCTTATGAGGGCAGATTGTTGACCTAAACGGGGTTATGTCGCTCAAAGAGTGACAGATACCGTAGAGACCTCAGAATCATCACCTAAGCACATCAGAAAGAGAATATATATATAAATATATATATAATAATATAGTCGAGTATAAGGACTGCATTCAGCACCACCTACAACAGTCGCTGGACAGGACGGCTTACCGACAGGTACTAAACGCCATATACCGATAGTTCGTCAACACTCTCTTTCAGCGAATAGCCCTCTCGGGGTCAAATCCTCATCTATGGCAGAAGAAGAGCTTGAGCTACCTCGAGAGTCCCGCGTAATACTGGCGCAATTTGGATCTGGATATTGTATTGTCCTAAAACCAATTAATGCAATCCCCCTTTCCCTCTGATCCGAACACGTCGAAACAGCTCTTTTCCTGGACCTTCCGTTAAATGACCTTAGGCTGATCTAGCCTGCGCCTAAGTGAACTACTACAACTACATCAAAGTGTTGATCTCATCGCAGGTATCGCGCTATCGTGACTCCTTCCAGTAAAATTCACCAGGCGAAAACTGCATAATTGCAGCGCCTTCCAATACAGTGTCTGCAGTACTACATAAACATTTTCAGCCATCCTTTTAGATATCTGTACACGACTTCATACCTGCACATGTCCTTACTTCGAAGATCCGGAGGAGAAGAAGACTCGGCAATATGGATAATAGCATTTGTTCGAATCTTGGCTAGACAAATATGTACATACATATATAGTGTAAAGCACTGTCTTTGGGATTTTACTTCAATTAATATATTTAAATAAAATATGAGTAAATTGTACACGTACAGAGAGAGTGCAGGATGGATCCCAAATTTTATGGCATTGTCGTCTGAAATCTATTGACTTTGTTTCAACGCTATGGTTTCTATATAATTTCAGTTGATGAAAAAAGATTTGTTTAATTATTTTTATTAAAAATTTAAGATATTAAGAAAATCTGATATTAATTTTTTAGGAACACATACACACATACATACATATAATGTGAAAAGTTTCACAGTTAAATATATAATGATGCATTTACCCTTCCTTATGACATCACAATCATTCATACTTATTGCCTCCTTTCTCTCTACTTGTTTATTTACCCACACTTAGACTGCTGCAATGGTAGCAACGATACAAGTTCAAGCGGCTCAAGCGCAGGCCCAAGCACACGCCCAAGCACATGCCCAAGCACATGCCCAAGCGCAAGCGCAAGCGCAGGCACAGGCACAGGCACAAGCACAAGCTCAAGTGCAGGCGGCTCAAGCGCATGCACATGCGCACGCAGCAGCACAGGCACAGGCGCAGGCAGCACAAGTGCAAGCACAGGTGGCGCAAGCTCAAGCACACGCGCATGCGCATGCGCAGGTGGCACAAGCAGTAGCTGTACAACAGCAGCAGCAGCAGCAGCAACAACAACAACAACAACAACAAAAGCAATTGGAAGATCTCAATCGGGCTGTGATACTGCAGCGTCTACAGGCGGCACGTCCAGGACACCCGCAAACGGCACTCGGTGTACCACCTGGCTCTGCAGTGGGCATGGTAAGTGTCTGCTAAAAGGTTTGTTGAATGAAATCATTTTGACTGAAAACGGTTACTTTCTTAAATTTAACGCGAATAAAAATACAAATTCAACTCCAATCTTTTGGACATACATACATATGTATGTAGGGGGTGACCAGACACTTATAAAAATGTTTATATAGTAATAGTGCAAAGATTGTAACAGCATACTCTGTTATTTTAATTTTAGGACAACGTCCCATGAGTTTGGAGAACAGGATTGCTTAGTCAGGATAATTATGAAATTTTATACTTTTTATAAGGTAGAAACATCGAATAGTTTAAAGCGCGGTCTGAAAGGGTGTCATGAAACATAATTTACCATTTTAACCTTCATTTCATACCGAATTTTAAATAGTGAATGCAGAAGCACAATAGTACAGCAATTGCCAAAGAAAATAACATAAACAACAAGAGTGCATAGTTACAAGTTTTCAAATTTGATAAGTTCCCATTGGATTCAATAGAACAATCATACGTGTACATACATATTTTCTTCTAGATTTAAACGAAATATATAGATAATAACTTTCTGACATGCATGACGGTGTCATTTGATTCATAAAAAGAAAAGGTCTACATTTTTTGTAGATGTACTCGGAGCATTTTATAAAAATAATAAAAACCTGTTCATGCACCAAGAAAATTTTCGAATTACTATAAAATTATGTAAGGCAATGGCATTTCTTCATGCTAAATTTTACTTATTTTTTTTGTTTTTTTTTTTTGAATGAATGAAATTTGTCTTAGCGAAAGTAAGACCTTTTATATATTCCCAACTGGTACATTGCTCAACTAATCAAATGTTTGATTTATGTGTCAAATAATTATAATTTAACTGAAATTGTAGAAAAATATGGAGAAGAAGTCAAAAACCTAAACGATTTCGCTAGAAAACTCGAAATGTTTCTTACATTGAGTCAGATATGCGAGTCTCGTTGTTCAACTGCTCAGGATTCTTGTTAGTTTAAATAGTATTGCTATTACCCAAAAAGTGCGCCTAAATTCATTACTACTTTTATAAATTGGTTTTGAAGAGTGCGTCGTGACTGTCTGCCACACTTTATTCTTATAACTAAACTTTTTTTTTATAATCAAAATTAATCCCACTGTCCAGATTTATGAAGCTTGCATTAGTTTGAGAAATATTAATTTGTAGTAAGACTTAAAAGCATATAGCAAGAGTATTTGTTGGTATACACATATGTATGTACAAACATATCTCAAAATACTTTAGGGATACTAAAATTATAGAGAAACATACGAAACACTTGAACTTTTTGTATTTTGAGTCATAGATAACAGTTCAATGTCAGTTTTTATGGATTTTATCAAAAACTGCATACAACGGTTTCATGTTTCATACGCGTGAATGTATGTATGTATTAAAATTTCAATTACAATTCAGTATAGTGTATACTAGAGAAATCTGTATGTAAACTAAACACATTAACATTTCACCAATTTAATTTTTATATTATTTATTTTTATATCCGACTGCACTTGGTACATAAAGTATATAAGGTTTTGTCTCGCTAACGGTTGTATGTAAAAATTAAAAAAAAATAATAATAATAAATCCAAATATATATACAACAATGGTGCATGCATCAGCTTTCTTGCAAAATACCGTCGGATGAAAGCATGCCCGACAATTGGAAACTAAGTATCCACATTCTGCGCCAAAATCAATATCGCATATACATAAGCTCCTATGCGCCAAATCTTGCAAAATACCCGTGAATAGAGGTTCGACACACACCACCTCTTCGTCGATTTTAAAGCAGACTTCGACAGCACAGAAAGGAGCTACCTCTACGCCGCAAATCTTATATTGTTGTGTAAACTGACATCGGGAAGGTGCTTTTCAAGTCATTCGATACCAAACGAGGTTTAAGACAAGGTGATTCCTTATCGTGGGACTTCTTTAATATATTGCCGGAGAAAATGATACGTGCTGTAGAGCTGAATAAACAAAGTAAAGTCTTCTATAAGAGTAAACAACTGCTGAAGTACCCGGATGATATTGTAACATTGGCTTCAATAACCGCGCCGTTAGTTCTGCTTTCTCCAAGGAAATGAAACTTGCAAGTCTGGTAGTGAACGAGGGCATTGGTAACGGCGAATACCGCAGCCGATGATATACGGCGACATTAAATAAGCTGGGAGCCAAACATCGAAAAGGAGAAATGGATGATGTGCTGTTGTTAACTCGACTATAATCGGTCAAGAAGAAGAAGAAGATATAACTGTCTAAATTTTCACTTAAATTTTACAGACAATCAGTTGAGGTTAAATTAATTCGTTTTGCCATTGTATGGAGCTTGACATCGACATCTAAGTAACAACCGTTGGCTAAACAAAACTTATTTATATACCCAGGGTACTCTGTACAGTCGTGTATAATAATAAATTTAATATTTATTTTACTTAAAACAAAAAAAAAATTCATGTAAGTACAATTTCTACGATTTATGTTTTTGTAAATGAATTGTCGTAATAAATAGTTACTGAGTTGGTTAGCTGTTTAATTTATTGGTTGATTGATTGATTGATACTCTTATAAATATCTTATTTTTAATTAATTCTACAAACTACAAAAGTGATGGGACGTTTAATGTATTTATTATATTTTTGTGTTAGAAGAATAAAATGAAAAATTCATTTATTTAATAAGCCTTGGATTAATTAGTTTTTAAGTGCATTATGAAAACTACAAATCACAGGTTCATCGCCAAATATATTCATCTAACCTGACAAAACAGAATTTTGAAACTGATTATATTGTTTGACGATTCTACATAAACTTACTAAACACAAAAATCGTCTCTCACAGCTATTTTCCTGCTTTTCATTCTATACCCACGAAAGCATTTTTTTTTCATAAAATTATGCATACACTTTGCGAATAATCGATGATCTCATTGATCTCATACATATGTGGCGGATAATAATAATAATTTTTTTATAATAAAAAATCTCTACAAGAGTTTTTTTCTTGAATGAATTTGATTGCAATTGAATCGTAGATGCATTTAATTAAAATTCGGAATATACAATTATTTCTTTAGACTTTTTTTTTTAATTCTGCAAAGTATGCAAAGTATGCAATATGCCCGTATGTACGTTACACCTAAAAGTTATGTGCAATTTGTTCATAAAATTTACCATAGTTCTGTTCGGTGAGCTGATGGGCAATAATAATTGTCGGTATCGTTACTGACCAATTTCTACTGAAAGTTTGCTCGCTGATTGAGATTTCCTGAATAGGAATTGATAAAGATTTTAGAAATTTATGAAACTTTTGTGGTACAAATTAAGTTTAAAAATTTTTCTGATATATAATATATAAATAAACGCAAATTTCATAGATCTAATTTTTTTTAAGAAACAATTTTCTTAAAAATAAATAATTTGTTTTTTTTAGTTAATTAGAGTTTTTTTTATATCTAAACATCACGTCTGCGAGTGTGAATAAGAGTTATGTTTCTCAATGAGTCCGACATTTTTCATCGAAAAACTAATGGAAAGGCCTTTTTATTAAGTAATATGAAAAATTTTCGATGATGACGTCAGCAAAACTGTCAAAACATCAGTTGCGGTATATTTGTAAGCAGAATATTTCTTAAATTGTTTACAAAATGGTTAATAAAAACTCTAGCTTTATAAAAGAGTTAAGCTCTTGTAATAGTCTTTCTAATAATTGAGATATAAAATAACAACTCTTTCTTTACGCAAGATATACATAAGTGCAGCGTCAAATATTTGCATGAATGCATTATAAAATTCTAAAGCTTGACTTTTTTAAGTAAAATTTTTTTATTTAAAATATTAAAATCTTACTAAAATTTAGCGGTCACAAATTAGAACAACTCAACTTGAAGTATGTTGTTGTAGTAACGGAATGAAGATAAGCGACGATATATAAAGTTAGTCAGCTATAAAAATATTACGGTTATTTGTTTCTCTCTTAACTTTAATTGTTTTAATCCGTAATATCAGAATCGGAACGTATTTCATTTTCATAATCGCGTGTGACGCAATTTTCAATGAAGAAAAGCAAAGGTGTAAATTTGATTTTCCACATTCGACAGCTAACGAACAACAGCTTAATTCTTGTGACTACAGTTTCATCACTGACACACATACGCATATATCAAACCCTAACGGAACTGCTGTATCTTCGCAGTCCAAAACTAAATTCGTATTAAAATCTGATACAGTGTGGCAGTATACTGCTTGAGTAATTTTTTTTTGACTGGAAAATAAAAAATAAATATTCAGGCATTAATATAAACTCACACACGGTGATTTCATTAGCTGAATAGTTGAATAGCAGTGCTTGTTATGAGTCGGAAGTATTTTTCAAGAGATAGAGCAAGACATTTTTCAAAGTGGTTGCCCATTGATAGGAGTTGTCAATACCTTCATATAACAAACTAACTTCTTTAAGAAATGTCTATGCCCTTCGCAGGCTGCTCGAAACTATAGGACATTTCGTATATGTGAAACCATATTTTTAGGTTGAAGTAGAAGCGCAGTAAAATCGTTCAATAGAATTATTTGATAACAAAAAGCGGATATTTCTAGTAGCAAGTGTAGGCGCTGATAACATATATACATAAATGGATATATGTATTTTTGTATAATTAAGTAATGAAAACAGGAGATTTAACATGGTTTGGAAAATATTTATTACCTTTATTACTTATTAGGCATACATTCCGATAGTAGTTTTATTTAATTAAATAATAAGTGTGAAGGGAAAAAGAGAGCGGTCGGTCGAAAAAGTGAGTAGTGAACGACTAAAGTAAGTACGTTTTCACATATTTTCTATTCTACTTCTATTACCGAAATGCCTTTTATATTCATTGTAATGCGAAGTAAAATCAAACATATCTATATATATATATATATATTTATTTATATATAAATACTATATATCACCACTACTTTTTAAAATACATGCATAAATGAATTAATAATACATATTAATAATATTAGTAAATTTTTGTGTAAATGAAATGTGTGCGAAGCCGTTGCTGTCGCTCCTTCATCCATTATCTTTTGAATTAAAGTATGCTAATGTATTTTTTCCTTCTCTTATTTGTTGCTATCATTGTACGATGCACCACTATAGATGCCACTGCCAGGACAAATGCAATTGATGCAGCCCATGCTACGCCCTGCCATGACATTGGGACCACATGGTCCGCTACTGGGTGGTAATATGTTGCGCGCCCCAGGCGGATTGCCAGGAATGCCAGGTGAGTGGAGCACAATTTGAATTTATTTTTTTCTTTTTTGTTTATTATTTATTTTTAATTATACACCATCAGGTCTACTACCAGTACAAGCTATCCCAATGGCGGGTATGACTATGCCAGGCATGGGTGTTATGCTACCGGCGGGTCATCCAGTTCTGCAAATGATGCCGCGTTTCCGGTGATCCGTTGCCCAAGGTGTAACGCCATCAATATGTATGGCTGCACCGTTATTAGAAACGCCTATGCCGTTATTATATCCACCAGAAGAATAAACGTTGAGAAAAAAAGCAATAATGCATTTAGCGTCAACTAAAAATTAAGATATGCATACATACATATATCAAATTAAAACCTCAAGATATATTAAAAAGCTGTGTACAGCAAAACTACAATACGTATAAAAAGCGTCGTAATGAGAGACATTAATAACATTTGGAATAAGCAGTTCAGCAAATCACCCAGTAGCGTTTGCATATGAACGCAATTACCCATTGAGATGAGAATTAACCAGCAAATTTCAACATACAAAGAGCAATAGTTTGAACGACAACAACAACCACAACAACGACAACAAGCAAGTTAAAATCTTAATCCATTCTACTATAAACTGTTTAATCGTAAGCGCACTCTAAAATTCATTATTACTAAATAGTTGTGTTATTTTTTTTTTCAATTGAAAGAACATATTTTTAAACAGAGTTGTTGTTGCCGTATATACATAATACAAGTTTGTACTTTTCCGTAAGATCTTTGAAATAAGCCATTTTAACCGAAGCCCGTATACTCACGCATGTACTGGGGAAAAAAAAAAAAAAACAAAAAAGAAATCAACAACCGAACTCACTCGGCGAAAATTCTGGTATAGAAAATGAGATAATTTGCTTTGGTTTTATATGGTGGCAAGTTATTATAATACATACTACACATACAATATCTTATTGATTTTCGTTCAAAATTGCTATCTTTCTTCTGTTATTTAATGGATACGCTTTAGTTATTTTAACTATTTTTCTCCAATGCTGTTTATTGATAACCACGTATATGTATACACATACTTATTTATATATTTATATAATTTATATATATATATATATAACATCTGTTTTTTTTTTTTAGTTTTTTGCGAACATTAAATTAAATTTAATATAAAACAAAAATATTTAAAGCGAAAAAACATACATAATAAAATTAAACGAAAACGTAAGTTTTTACAACAAATATGTAATTTAATTGAATATCATAGAATATATGAATGTGTGTTATAGTATAGATATATAGTATATGAACCTACAAATATGAAACATACATAGTATACACAAAATGTATTCTTTGTCATGCAATTCGTTCATGTTTAGTTGCGCTGTATATACAGTCATTCCATATCAGCCACGGATTTTTTCCAAATTCTCTGCTTCGATTTGCCAAAAATTAAATTAAAACCTTTACTAAAAAAATATGAGAATAGCAAAAACTGGAAAAAAAATCGATATGAGCAAAGAAAATGTAAAAAATAAAGGAATTTATTGTATTGAGAATTAAAATTAGCGGCCGTAATAGCCGATTTTTTAGACCATTCTTTTGGTCAGACTTTGAATCCTTAACCGACCAACCTTCAAAATTATGGAAAATTAATTTTTCTAATAGCGATCGATCCTCAGCAAGGAGTGTATTTTTGATATGAAATAAAAGTTCCACACAAAAAGCAATCGGCTTAGAGTAAACTGTAGGTTCTTGGATTTGTTGGAAAAATATCGGTATGAGCGAAGCTAAACGAAAAAATTCAAATCAAATTTTTCAATAACAGAAATTCCTATTATTGATTGTAAACAATTATTAATCGAAAATAAATAAAATTACAATATACGAATTAAATATTTTTTTGTATGTGTTGCCCAATCCATTGCCTCTCCAGTGATTCCAATATAGGACTTATGAAAACTTTTGTTTTCGTTTAGCAGCAAAAAAGTAGTTCTGGATAAAAATTCGGTTCGTTTCGGTATAAAGACCCTACTGTCGCAGGAACTTCGCCTCTTAGGACAGGCATGCCTTATCTTAGATTCTTGAACCTCTACCCTGTAGCTTGTGTTGGCTCATGTTGATAATTTTTTTCATATTGTATTCTCATAATATTAAAATATTAATTTTTTTTATTTTCTTTTTAATGGCAAAATCAAAGCTCTTTGTGAAGCAAGCATAGAATGGCTGTATACACTCGTACTATGTATTGTATGTAATGTTTTTTTTTCATATATTGAGTAGAAGCTGATTCATACTAATTTTTTCTTTTACAATAGATTTTAGAATTTACGCTCTGTTTTGATTTTTTTTTTTCATATTTTACAATATTCAACGCGGGTAGCGGGCAATTTGATTTGTAAATGTTAATGGTGTTATTTTGAAAATATTTTGTACTAAATAATTAGCGTACATAAACTACATTGACTCTATTTTCAGTGTATGATTTTATGAGAATTTGTATACTACATTACGTATATGTATGTACCTTCAAAAAGTCTTATATTTGTTTGAGCTTGCTTAGAAGACGAACGAGGGAGATACATAGATGTGAGTGAAAGAGCACGTCTTTTACGATGACTAAGTATCTGCGATAAGTATGTACATATGTAAATGCATATAAATTTTTATAGATAAATTATCGAAATAACATTTTCACCTAAAAAAATTCACATTTGAAAATCTTGCTCGTTCCGCTTCTGAACAAATTTATTAATTTAATTAATTACTTGACGAAAAAACAGTAAACATTTTCTTTACTAACTCAATAAAATAATTAAAACCAACTTTTCACAAGGGGAGCTTTTCAAATGTAAAACACTGACAGATAAACATGTTGTGCTTGTGAAAAAAATTGCACATTGGTCCACATAATTTCACCTTACATATATTTTCATTATGTATTATCTATTTATTTTGTTAATTACTTGTAGTTTTAGACATACATACATATATATACTATGTATATTAAAATCATATTAATTTTTTTAACAGGTTACAGGTTGTTTGACGAAAAAGTTGGTCGATTACGACGGTGCGTTTGATCTTTTAGTTCATTTCAGTAAACAACTAACCCCTATTTATCAACCCACAGTTCATTATGAGTGAATTAAAAGAAAGAAAGAAAAAAATAAAAATAAAAATAAAACGTAGAATCTAGCTCGAAAGCGCTGAGTAAGCAATCACTTAATATTTCTTACCATTCGTTTCGTAATTTGTAATATTTGTTTAAACCTATAACAGTTCCAAGCACGTACTAATTACTATTAGTATACTAAGTATAGTATATACATACATACATATTTAGAGAGTCTACAGAAATAATTCAAGTATCAATATAATAACAATAACCAAAATCAAAGGTACTTTATTAAAAATAAAATACAACAACAATACATCTCTATACATTTCTTATATTTAAATGATTATATTTATTTTACATATCCGACTGCTGATGATGATGGTGGTTAATTCTTGTATATGTACGTATACGCCATCAAGAATCATAGAATGTTAGAATATAAACATAGTACCGTTACAAAGTTATAAATTTTGAGTAATTTTTTTTTAGCTGACGTCACGCACTAATAAATCAATATAAGAACTATCTGTATGTTTGCGAATTGGCAGTTAATCGAAACAAATTTAATTGGCGCATTTTATTGTCTATCATTCTTAGTTCATTATGTACCACAGTATCTTATTTAAAAGTGCGAAATAATTTCTCTTGCCAGCTATACTGTGTGAGCAGGATTTATTAGCTGAAGATTGACTGTATGCATGAAATATCAGATATAGATACGATTTAGCATATTTATGATATTTGGTCTGGGAAATCCTGAGCTACTTGAACCAAATGCAAAAAATCAATTATGAGCAAAAATTTTGTGTACTTGTGTCCTCCATCTCAATTTACAGATTTATAAAAATGTTAAAAATAATTACTGACATGGAATTGTAAAGAAGACTTCTTTTATAAATATTGGCTGGCCTCTTATTTTTTTTTTATCAATCAAACGGTCTTCATAGAATATTTAAGCGAGCACACATAAACCGATTTAACTTGGTAATTGTCAAAAATGTTTGTTTGGTTCAATCTTGTCTTTAATAGCAGCCGGGTATCTAATGTTCGGTCATACCGAACGGCTTTTTAACTTAAATTTCATTTATTATGATTAAATGTATTACAAAATTTCGGCGTATAATTGAATATGCTTTCCCAAGAAAGTTATGTAAATACATACATATATGCATATATAAAAATAATTCGACGTAAATTTTTTGATTAACACCTTTTATGTGCTATGTGCTTACTAAATGTCCTATCTATGTATTCTAAATTTTGGAATTTTTCGTACTAGTCGTGCATATTTGAGTTTTATGTCCGTCAAGAGGATTCTAATTTTCCTTCATTTTGTGTTTGTATTGTATTTACGTGGAAGAGTTTTCAAAGTAAGTTTTTCGCCATTTCTTTGGTTTCCAAGTTCTCTAAATATAATTTCAACTTTATAAAATACCGTTATTTAAATCAAAGAAACTGAAATGAAGAAGAAAAAAACCTCACCGTGGTCTTGTAAGTTCACGTTTTTAAATACTTATTTATTTATTTGCTAATAGTTAACATCAGTCAAACAATCGAGTAAACTGAAAATGTAGGTATTAAGCTAAAAACTACAACTTAATTCTATGTATTCTTAGAGAGACTATGTGGTTATGGCGCTATGAAAAAAAAAAACAAAAACATTCATCTGCGATCATTCATGTACTCATACTTATGTCCATAAATACATACATATTAATATACATATATATATAATATAAATTAATATACAAGATTTTTAAACTTATGTACATACATATGTATACTCGCATATGTATTAACGGAAAACTGTCCCATTTTTTTGAGAATGGCTAATATAATTTCAATACAGTTTGCTATTAACAACATATATATGTATATATATATACATATGCAGATGCAGAACTGATCTTCCACTAGCAGATACTGCAGCGCATGTTTTTCAAGCTAAGCTAGAGTCCGACATCATATTTGCTTTATGTGACCATCTTCTTCCGTCCTTGTCCCATTCATCCTAATGAAGGGCCCGGATGTTATAGTTGCATGCCCTTAAATCGTGAACCTTCAAAAGGGGTCGTCTTCTAGCGCCCAACCTGGCTATGCAACTAAGTTAAAATTTTGAGCACATTTATGTAGCGAGCCGTTGTGAGCTTCAATACCGACTCCCGCTCGCAGCTGTTGTGCAGTTATCGTAATGGAATAGCACATTTTTTTCGCCAAATGCGGTCGTTGTTGTTTTAAATCTCTGTCAAATCTATTCGAAAGCTTTATCTCTCAAAAAACTATGGTCTTTTCGGCCACACACTCTGGCCTCATTTGGTCTACATGCACCAGGAAAAACGTACGGTTTTCCATTGAAGGATTCATATTTCTCGTACAGTAAGGAAATGTCCGCAAACCATTGAGTGACGCGGGGAAAGGTTTTTAATCTCCAAAGAGATGCTTACAATCTCAGCCACTTCACGCACTTTCATGCTCGAATTATCCAATATAATTCTATGGATTTTATTAACGATTATTGGGCGCCTTAAACGTTTCACAATGCTCTTTGAACCACTTCTGAGCCATTGAAATTGTTATACTAGGATTTTTTATAATATTTATCAATCTTTTTATTAAAAAAAAGTTGTATATACTAATACAATATATTATATACATGCCTACATATGTGTGTATTTATGGACATAATGATTAACAAGATTCATACATATACATACATACATATTTGAATGAGACACATACATACATATAATTTAGTATACATATAAATATATCTAGTGACAAGTGATAGAGCTGCAGTATTTATTTTTAATTTCTGCGTTTTTTTTTAACTGCAGCCGCGCAAAATTAATGTTGGACTCCTGCCTTGCATTGGCTCACCGGCAGCTAACAACGTCGCTGGTATAGAGTTGTGCGAGGCGTGGGTACCTCAATGCAATGCGGATGTGTAATACAAATCAATCAAATGTACATAGATTAAAGAGTATTCAAACATGAACACGAAATACACACATAAATATGTAGTTGTTAAAGGAAGAGGATTTGTCGGTGTTGCTTAGAAAGCCTGGTGCAGGGAAGGTAGTATTTTTTTATTAACGATTTAAAAAAATACAGCAGAGTTTCTGTTGAGTTAGACAACTTTTCAGAAGTTTTGTTTGTTAAAGTTAATAAATTTAAAAATATTGCAATTAATCCAAAATATTATATTGTGTAATGATGGTATGTGCATATTGCCGTATGTTTTAAAATATTACACACACATTCAAAATGTATTGCACTTGTATTTGTATCCAACAACACAACGACACCTGTATACTCTTCTTTGACTGCGAATCTGCTTGTGCTGGGCGACACTCGAGTAGTTGATTGCGCTCGCTCCATTCTTTTTCACCTAAATACATTTATTCCTAAAACATTAGTTGATATACATACATTTATATAATAAGCCAACATTTCCCTATTCCTTTTGTATGTATTACATATATTTGGTAGTTGAGACCAACAAATAAAAAAAATAAGTATTTGCCTGCAATTGGTTTTTTTTTATTTGACGCTGTTTGCTATGTTGTTGGGTGATAACGATTTCACAAAAAAAAAAAAAACAAAAACATATTTATTTTGAACTCAAAATTATAAGGAGGTTTGAGCTATGAACTGGAAGATATTTATTCAAAACTACTTACATTTGTTTGAGAGAATGATGGCTCAGCAAAGGAAAAAATAATAAAAATAAAAAAATAATAAAAATAAAAAACTAAGAAAAATAAAAATTAATAAAAATGAAAAAATTGCAAAAAAATAAAAATAATAAAAAATAATAAAAATAATAAAAAATAATTAAAATAATGATAATAAAAAGATAATTAAAATAATGATAATAAAAAGATAATTAAAATAATGATAATAAACAGATAATTAAAATAATGATAATAAAAAGATAATTAAAATAATGATAATAAAAAGATAATTAAAATAATGATAATAAAAAGATAATTAAAATAATGATAATAAAAAGATAATTAAAATAATAATAATAAAAAGGTAATAAAAAAGAATAATAAAAATAAAAAGATAACAAAAAAATAATAAGAAAAATAAAAAATTAAAAAAATAATAATAAAAATAAAAAATTAAAAAAATAATAATAAAAATAAAAAATTAAAAAAATAATAAGAAAAATAAAAAATTAAAAAAATAGTAATAAAAATAAAAAACTAAAAAAATAATAACAAAAATAAAAAATTAAAATAATAAAAATAAAAATAAAAAATTTAAACAAATAATAAAAATAAATAATAATAAAAATAATAAAAATAAATAATAATAAAAATAATAAAAATAAATAATAATAAAAATGAAAAAGTAATAAGAATAAAAAATAATAAAAATAAAAAAATAATAAAAAAAAAAAAAATAAAAAATAATAAAAATAAAAAAATAAAAAATAATAAAAATAAAAAAATAAAAAATAATAAAAATAAAAAAATAATAAAAATAAAAAAATAAAAAAATAAAAAAAATAAAAAAATAATAAAAATAAAAAAATTATAAAAATAAAAAAATAATAAAGATAAAAAAATAATGAAGAAAATAAATAATAAAAATAAAGAAATTATAAAATAATATGAGACGATGTCTTTCCATAGATAAACGAGTGTTGGATTTTTCGATATTTAATATCGATTAAAACATGTGCTCAAATATCCCGTGCCAAGCAGTAAAAACGTTTTTTTTTTTGTTCAAAATTGACATTATTCATCAAAAATCAAACAATCATTCCAGCGCCGGTCTAAAATTTTAATGGCACAAATATTTCTATTTCCTTTGCTGAACAATCAAATCTCGAAATATCCTTTGCAATACCTTTTTACATAAGAACTTAATTTTTCATAATAATTTTTTGTTTGTATACATATATTGTACATACATACATGTATGTAGATGTTAGTGACCGCTAGTAGAAGCAGCTATGTATATATGTACAATAAATGCGAAATATTTAAGTAACTAAGAAGTACAAATTATATTTGATGATGATGCTAATGCTAGTGTAAACAATTATTTCGAATTATTTTCCTCTGCATCCCACAAATCTGCGTATTAAATAGATATGTAAATAATTTTTAACAACTTAATGTTATACTGCCTAAATTTATGAATCCCAATTAGTTATGTGTATGTGTCTTAAACCGTTTATTATACCATCACTTACATACATATCAACATACATACATGCATAGATATGTATCTGGGAGCGAGCGTTCAATCGAAATTGTGTCACATTAATTTTGCTGATTGAAAAATTCCTTGCAGAGGTTGCATTGGCATGCAATCAAATTGTTGTTGGTAGTTTAGTTGTCTTTTTTTTATTAAAGGAAATAATGGTAAGCACATGATTATAAATATAAACGTAAAATACAATATGTGAAATATACATAAATACATATACATACATATATTTTCTAAAACTAAAAATTGTTGCATGCCATGCACCGCGCAGGCGATGTGTTGCCAACACATCACAGTCACGTCCTGGGCGCATCCCAACGGACAGGCTGTTGGATTTTTCGGTCCTTGTCACTATCACAATAGGTACTATATTTATTAGTGTATAATGCGAAAATATCTATTTTTTGCCACAAAAAATACATAATTACTTACTTGATTCTTACATATTCAATACCTGTTTGTGCAGCTCTTACAAGTTTTTTACAGAATTACGCTGTATGCAGTGATCTGAGGGTCGAAATTATGCTTTTGAAATCCTGCGCATACTGCACTTCTAGAGAAAAAAAAAACAAATAAAAAATATACCGTAATATACAATAATTCGACTACTCATAGCTTTTAGATAAAATAAATGTAATACGCATAGAAAATACCGTTTATTAATTTTAAAGTAAACTCTATTGCAAATAGCAGAGCAAAAACATACAATATTATTGTAGTTTGATTATACAGAATCATTGGCAAGCAGCTTTTCATATTATGCCGTTCTAAATATAAATAAATAAAGGTAAAAAAATAGTATATAATATAATCACAAAATATTATGAAAAAGCCGGTGCGGTGAAATTAGCTCCACAGGTTACCAAATGCGTTACAAAACCATGCATGCAAAATCGGTCGCGCAGTGTAAACGTATGCTTCGCTAATTTTGTTCATTTATTGTTTTATGAAAATGATGCATTTTTATAAAGTATACATAAAATTCGTACCGTATGTATCATACCGCGTCATGATTGGATTATAAATATAAAGAATAATAATAAGAAATAGTAATTATAAAAACAAAATAAGGAAAATAATAGATTTAAATAATAAAAAAAGAAAAAAATTAGAATGAAAAAAATTAATAAAAAATATAAAAAATAATGTCAAAAAATAATTAATAATAAAAAATAATAAATTAAAAATTAATAAAAAACTATAAATTTATTTAGTAAAAATATAAATAATAATAAGAAATACAAATAATAATAAGAAATATAAATAATCATAAAAGATATAAATATGCATAAAAAATATAAATAATAATAATATAAATAATAATAAAAACCATAATAATAATAAAAATAATAATAATAATAAAAATAATAATATTAATAAAAATAATAATATTAATAATAATAATAATATTAATAAAAATAATAATATTAATAAAAATAATAATATTAATAAAAATAATAATATTAATAAAAATAATAATATTAATAAAAATAATAATAATAATAATAATAATAAAAATAATAATAATAAAAATATAATAATCATAATAAAATTTTTTTGCATTCCGTATCATCTTTGTGTCCTTACATCAATGATATGTGGTACTTGCTTGTGGTCGCACACCTGCTCTAAGGAACCGTTGCTTACCTCGAAACCGCTTTCGCATTACTTCAGGGTCACTCACCATCTGCGTTCAAGTCCCGCTTTTTTGCTCGTATTCTGACGGCTCTTATTAATCTGGCCGTCCATCGGCTACAGCTTTCTACATCTTTCCACTGACAACAAAAAAATAATAAAACTAATAATAAAAATAAAAATAACAATAATAATAATAATAATAATAGTAGCAATAATAATAATAAAAATAGTAATAATAATAATAAAAATAGCAATAATAAAAATAAAAATAGCAATAGTAAAAATAAAAATAGCAATAATAATAATAAAAATAGTAATAATAATAATAAAAATAGTAATAATAATAATAAAAATAGTAATAATAATAATAAAAATAGCAATAATAATAATAATAATAATAATAAAAATAGCAATAATAATAATAATAATAATAAAAATAGCAATAATAATAATAATAATAATAAAAATAGCAATAATAATAATAATAATAAAAATAGCAATAATAATAATAATAATAAAAATAGCAATAATAATAATAATAATAATAATAATAATAATAATAATAATAATAATAATAATAATAATAATAATAATAATAATAATAATAATAATAATAATAATAATAATAATAATAATAATAATAGAAATAATAATAAAATAATGGCGCTTTGTAATTTCGGCCGAATATTAAAAACAATAATAATAATAAAAAAAATTAAAAATAAAGATATAAAAAATGTTAAAAATATAAAAATGCTTAAGTATATAATAAAAATAATAATCACATATAAAAAATAAAAAATTGAAATAAAATAAAAAACTAAAAAATAAATGCTTTATTTAAAAAAAAAAATGATAATAAATAAAACTATAAAAAAATATTATAAAATCTATAAAAACTTGTAAAAAAATTTAAAAATAAAACAAAATTATTCTCCTACGTAAATGAAACGCATATATGTACATATGTGAAAATTTTTATCGTGGTTAAGCTAACTTATTTTTGTTTACGCTTTTGTTCGTTCATGTTAAATAAAAAAAAAAGAAAAAAAAAACAAATTAAAAAAATATATATTTTATTTACTTTTACCATAATGACGTAATAAACAATTGAAATTTTTAATGATGCAATCAAATTCAATACACTAATCATAGTTTTCAAGCCGACTTTTGTGCAATTTAGAATGTAGTTAAATATTTTATTGTTATATCTACACATTTATGTATTTATTTATCTAAATAATGTTTCATTATATGTATTTCCGTTCTGTTTCTATATCTATCTTTTGAATATTTTATAATGTACACAAAAATAAAAAATGCATATTTGAAATTTTGTATTTTTCAATTCAAAATGTTTTATGGTCTACTGTAAATTTAAGTGCAAGTTGAATGCAATAGTATATGTAACTGTAATTAAAAAAAATAATAAATAAATGCATTAAAAGCGAAATCAGTTGTGTAATTTTTTGTGTCTTAGATTTGTCACCTGCAATGTAAGTACAATACTAGTTTCTGGTCGAAGTAGTTGTTTTGGCCCTCTATCCATTGTTGAATGAAAGTCCTGATATTTTCTTTCGGTCGACCACTCACAGATTACATGTTCGCTGTCTATGTACATGCTCTGCAATCGCTGCACTTGTTTCCCATCTACCAGACCTAAATTGAAGGCAATTTCCACTACTAGCAAATCGTATAAAGGCGAAGTTCTTCAGCATAATTGCTGATATTCGCTCACGCTCCGACGGAAGGACTATGTGTTTCAGATATGCGTACACTTCGCGATCATATCATCGGCAGATACAGGAAAGGTTTGACGTCGAAAAGTTACAATCACAACAGCAGCCAAGCAGTTTTCTACTCGACACGCACTCCGCTCTTTGAGTGCACTCCTAAACAACTCGGTATAAGGAAACGGTGGGTCGGAATTTCAAGCTCCTTACGTAGAGCCACAAACGAAACTACTACTATGATGAACAATGTTGTGATCGATTGCAACGCGAACGTTATGCGAAACATACCGAGAGTTGGAGAGTGAAGCAAGACGCATGTGCTGGTAAAACAATGAAGAAAGTGCTGTCTTCGGCCAGTCTTTATACCTTTTAAATTCTAAGTTGAAAAACTGCTGGTCTAGTTTGCGTACAAACAGATGGACAGCTGGGCACGGCTAAATCAACTAACTTGTCATTCTGATCATATCGGTATAAATTTTGGTGTACGGAAGATTTCAAGACCGGTACTTATTCTTGTAAGAACGAAAAAGCAAATCTGAAGACTGAATTTCAGAGTATATTGTGCTTATAGGGAAACACTCTCCAGCCTGCTAAGATGCGAGGCCAAAACTCCAATCGTTGACGATGGTATAGACGTTCCACCATTAGCCTTTGATAATGTTCGAACAGAGATTGCTCACGTAGATAATAGCAGGTCGATGGCTTATCGACTGAGCTATTTAATCAAACCAGCGGTGAACTGACAAAGTTCTCGTATCATCTTCTGTGCAGAATATGGCCAGACGAAAGCATGACCTTCAATTGAATATGCTTTGCTCAAAACACAATCTTTGCCAATTATTCTGGCATAAGCCTTCATGGCGGCCGCGGTAGTCGAGTGGTTAGCATTGCGTACTGACATTCGGAAGGCGCGGGTACAAATCCCGGTGCCACCATCATCTAAAAGTTGCGGAAAATTAACTTAAATAAAAAATTAAGTTAAATTTTGTATTTGCGGTCGGCAGGGAATGTCCACCCCTTAAGAGGTTACAAAGCGCCAATTATATATACCTATAAGCCTTCACAATATCGCTTGTAAGGTCTTATCGAGCTTACCATGTGAAATACCAAAGCCAGGCTTCAGACGTCGTATATGCAACATTGACCAATCATTCACCACGAATTAGATATTGGAGAAAATTCGTAACAAAAGGATCAGGTGGATAGCAGATAGATAGTGACCGTCTGAAGAAAGCTAAATAGAGAAGGTAAAATTTCCTATAAGAGAGTATATAACTGCGAAGGTACGCCGATTATATTGTATCAATTTGTGGTTTTGCTTTCTAAACACTGGTTAAAGAAGTAAAGCGTTTTGGCCTGGCAGTAAACGAGAACTGGGCGTGCTGTCAAGACAGCCGCCCGTTTGCTTCTGGGCTTTCACATTACTAAAGCTTATTTCGAATGACGAGACAATTGAAAGTCCTCTCTCGGCTGACAAATATTAGGCTCATTAAGTCGCCCATCATTCCTATAATGTAGTATTTTTGGTGCAAAAGTGTGATCGGTGTCAACAACCGATGAGTTGGTTTTAGGAGTTTTCGGCTGAAAGGTTTTGCGAAAAATATCCGTACCGCTGAGTAGGAACGACGTCGAATACTGTTGAGAATGGAAAAATGAGCTGAACGACATTTTATATATATTTATATATGTATGTATAATTGACGCTATTCAGCGGTTAAGCGATTTACGGTCGAGCTGCCAATGGATGGACCAACAGTTTATTCTAAGCCGCCTCCGTACGGCCGATGGTTTTTATGAGGAGCTTTTATTTCATTCCATAAATACACACGGAGGTACCTGCCAGGCAAAAGTTCAGGGAAATAAGGAATAACGGCTACGCTATCATGTAGACCGGATAGGGGTAAAGTATTCTCTGCACTCGCAGAGCAAATGTAAAGAACAGATAGAGAACTACTTTTCTATACTTGGTGTCCCCTATTGGCGCCAAACACATAGTCGTGTAATGCCAATGAGGAAGATGCAAATTTTTGAGCTAAAAAATAAACTTTAAATCAATATTAAAGTAATTTTAGTTTTGTCCAGCATCTTTATCATTTTTTATCTTAATTTAATTTGCGCTTAGGCCAACCAGATTTGATAAATAAATAAATGTGCCATTCATATCTTTTGGGTATTAAAAACATTTTGTGCTCATATACTTAATATATAAATACGATTGAGCCGAACAACTGTACCAGTTCCATGAAATTCACTCAATGACTCATTGCCCTCAACAGTTTTATTGCTGCTTAGTATTTTTCGTCTTTGCATTAGCAACTTTTAGTTTCATTTTGGGCGGCATACGGTAAAGAAGTTGTAGCGGCGACCAACGGAGCGGCTTTTGTGCGATTTCAAGAGACTTGTCTGTTTAAAAGGTTGTTTATTTCTTTTTTTTTGTGATTTAGGCAGTAAACAAGTTCGGTTAATAAAGTGTGAGTATGTTTACCATAAAAGATATATTGCTTAGTCACATATAATATTGAACGTGTTACGAAAACATTTGTTAGAGTACATGACACAAGAATGATGAATAAGAGTATTGTGGGAATTTGAAAAATATAAAAATCTGTAATTTCGTAATTTAACATGTGGGCTGTGGTGATAAATGCACTGACGGGTGTATACGAGTTTATAACAAAATGAATAAATTATAATAAATAAATTTGTGAATTCAAGTACATTTATGCTATGCATTAAAGTTAAACGGGATAATAAACTAACATAAGAAGCGAAAGGTAAATAATATATATGTATGTATCAGTGTAAGAGACACAAGTGCGGAAAATAATAATAAAATATAATATTTATGTTTGAAACAATCAAAAATAAGCTATGACATTTGCCATTTGCCATTTCAATTCGTGTATCTTTTTAAATTTTAAAACGACCACATGTTTAAATTAACTAATTTCTCAATTAACTACGAATACAAAGCCACCTACCGAGAGCTCACATCATCGAGGTTCACCATATGACCTAATGACTAATAAAGATAACAGTAATTGATGTCAAATATAAAGATTGAAAGCAAGCGCACTAAAATTTCTATGAAATATTTGACTCAGCCAATTCGTCGGTTTATAAATTCCATAAATATTTGTTGGAGTCATTCATAAAATTCGTAGCAAAAAAAAAAATTAAAATACAAAGTATAATAAAAAACAATTATAATACTGTCATTTGTCATTATAAAAGTGATTGAGCGGTTGCAATAGCTGTGAGGTTAGCAGTGCGTACTGCCATGCAGAAAGTGTTGAGTTCGAGACCGGACCTCCGAATATCTAAAATCATAGAAAATTAATTTTTATACCATTCATGTGCATGAATTAATAAATTAACTTTGGCCCGAATTAAGCAAGTAGCAGAAGGACAATAAATAGACACATCAAAATCTATTTATATTTGGAGACAAAAATCTGTCAAAAAAGCATCTAGGAGCGTGAAATTCGGTGTTATATACCAGATCTCTAGATACTCGTGTATCGAAAAGTGCGAGTATTTCAATGAGCTTTTGCCTTAGTCTAAATAAATTTAAAATTAGAAAAAGAAGTTCTGAGAAAAAGTCAAAATTTTCTAGTTCTTGCTCGAAAATTATGGTGAATAGTGATTTTTTCACCGTAGTGGAAGTCTTCGTCTTCCTGTACACCCATCATTCGGCTGCATCGAGTACATTCAAAGCTTAAGTGGTTTCGTTCATTAGGGCGAAATGACCTAGCGAGCGTAGCCCCTGTCTATTCATTTGTTGAACCATGTAAAGGGTGGTTAAATTGTAAGGGCCGATGTTGAATGTGAACCACACCTAAACGTCAAGTTTTTTTCCGAATTTAATTTGACATTTCTCTATTTCAGACTTACTCAATTTGAACCATGGAGAGATACACAATCCAACAACGTGTTAAAGTTATCCAGACTTATTATGAAAATTTTCGAAGAAAATCATCTTCAGTGATGAGGCACATTTTCACCTCAGTGGATTCGTCAATAAACAGAATTGAGCAATTGGGCGAATGAGAATCCAAGAGTGATTGTCGAAAAACCAATGCACCCACAAAGAGTGACTGTTTGGTGCGGTTAATGGGCTGGCGGCATCATCGGGCTGTATTTTTTCCAAAATGAGGCCGGTCAGGCAGTTACTGTGAATGGTGTTCGCTATCGTGAGATGATAACGAATTTTTTATGGCCACAATTGGAAGATATGGATGTGGACGATATGTGGTTTCAGCAGGACGGTGCCACTTGCCACACAGCTAACGAAACAATGGCTCTTTTGCGCAACAAATTCAATGGCCGTGTTATCTCACGTAATGGCGATGTCAATTGGCCCCCAAGATCATGTGATTTGACACCGTTGGCCTTTTTCTCTGGGGTTATTTGAAAGAAAAGGTGTACGTCGATAAGCCAGCAACAATTTATGAGCTAAAGGATGAGATAATTCGGCATATTAACGGCATAGAAACTCCATTATGCCTCAGCGTCATCGAAAATTTGGACCATCGTATGGAGGTGTGCCGCCGAGGTCGCGGCGCTCATTTGGCCGATATTTTGTTACATACATAATTGAGTAATACCAATATATCATAATAAAATAAAATTTCAATAATTTCCTAAATAGTTTGTGTTTTATTCAAAATCAACATCGGCCCTTGAAAATTTAACCACCCTTTATATTAATGTGACCGTATATCACGTACAGTTCATCATTCCATCGTTTGCGGTTCTGTCATTGCCAACGCACAAAAGACCCGCTCGCAAAACTATTCTCTCGAAGATTTCAAAGGTCGACGCATCGGTTGTCGACATCGTCTACGCTTCTGGACCTTGTAGCAAGACGAGAATGATGAGGGACTTGCAGAGTTTGGTTTTGATTCCTCGACGGGGGACACTACTTTTAATACTGCTTACTCAGTTCAAAGTGGCACCTGATAGTCGCTTGCTTATATAGTCTGGAGAAGGCAGCACTCACAGCTTGGTTGTTAAGGCCAATAATGGCAATATCAGTTGTATAACCTTGTAAAATATAGTACCTTGTCTATTTAGCTTTGTAGCTCTTATAACTTTCTCCAGTATCATAGTGAAGAAACCACACGATAATGAGTCACCCTGTCTGAAACCTCGTTTAGTACCGAAAGGCTTAGAGAGATGCTTTCCAACTCTGAGTATGTTTAGGGTGTTGCCAAGCATCAGCTTGCAAAGCCGCATAAATTTTACGGGGCTACCAAATTCTGACATAGCGGGGTAGAGGCAGCTCCTTACTGTGCTGTCGAAGGCAGTTTTAAAATCGATGAAAAGGTGGTGTGTATGAATTCTTTTCTCATGGGTCTTTTCCAAGATTTGACGCATGATGAATATCTTCGATGTTTTTTCGACGGACAAATCAGTCGCATGGGGACTATATGTTATAGTGGTCCGATTTCGAACATTTCGGGGTCGATATCTATTTATGGAAACGAATTTACAATAACAAATTTCATGCTCCTACATGCTTTTTTTAATTATTTACGACCCAAAATCACATATCTGAACAAATCGGTTGTATGAGGGTTATATGTTTATAGTGATCCGAACTGGCCAGTTCCAACAAATAATTAATACAGTATAAAAATACATCTGCTTACCATGTTTGGTTCGCGTATAAGCAGACGGAAGGATGGATAGACGGATGGGTATAAAGTTATACAAATGTTTGGCAAACGGACTCTCCAAACTCGTGAAAGTCAAAAATTTTCATTATTTTTTGAACACACCTCGTGCATAAATAAGTGTATTTGTTTAAAAAGAAAAGTATGATTTTAAATTCTAAATCAAACTTAAATTTTGCGTGCCTGACTTTGAAACAAAAAACTTAAGACACAAACCTGATTCTACTAGAACAAAATTATCATGCCAAAACGTAGACATACATACACACATTACGTATAAAATGTGTGCACAATTGTATATGTTTAACTAAATATGTATATATACATATGTATAAATACGTCTACAGTAGCTTTTGTGCATGCATTTAATTTGTTATCTATTGGTGAGATTTTGATATAATCGGTTAGAGAAAAACAAGTGAATTCAAATGGATTATAGTAAATAAAGATTATTATTCAAATAGATTATTATTGATCCATTTCGAGGTTTCCTACTTTTTTAAAGAAACACAGAAAAACTCAGAAAATTCAAATTGAATGGGGAATGTTTATTATCACTCGAAAGAACATTCTTTGGCATTTATTTTTTGTGAAATTATCTTTTTCAAATGTTGGCCGTCTCTACGGGTACGTCTCAGATGGTTCATCTGTTGAGTCCAATTTACAATGATTCGTTCGAGCATTTCAACTTGTAACTGGCGAATGTTACGCGTGATATTTTGTTCCAAGGCCTGAATCGAAGCAGGATTGTCCGCATAGACTGTAGACTTTACGGTGTAATATCATATGATCTTCTCGGCCAATGTCGCCGATATAACGAGCTTTAATTTAGTCGATTATCATGGCGCGATGACAGAAAGTTGAACGATTTGTAAACGTTGTTCAGGCGTAAGTATTTTCATGATGAATTGACAAACAATACTGAATAAAAATAAAATGACATGACAGCGCGACACGACTCTCGCTCACGATCTGTCAAAAAAGGCTAGTGTAAAAAGTATCTCTACTTGGATCACCCGTTACCCGTCAGCAACACATACATTTATTTAATAATCTATATTCGTATTTGTAAGCCATTCTTTACTCTTGATCACCTACCTACGATTTTCGGCCTTCAACTTATTGCTCATTTTGGTATTCAAACGCAATTGTTAAACAATAGTTTTGGTTCACTTTGGTACCTAAATATGAAAGTGACCGGTGAATGGTGATTATGTATGTGCTCGCGCTTTGCATTGAACTGGTTTGCACTCATTTTGAAGTGACTACAAGATTAACGGTTAGGAACTAAATCAAATAAAAACAAAGAAAAACCAATAATTATTATTTAACATTTCACCAATTTGATGCTTTTTTTTCTGTGATTCCGCATCTTTGAAAAGGTTTATGTGTTACATATACACACACATTTTAGATCGAAGAATGAAGTTTACGCGTTTTGACTTTCGAAGACAGCTACTAGATGTTAATTCTAAATTCCTGCTTGTGAGCATTTTAATACACTAAATATTAAGTTATATAACGATGCAATTATCATCACCATCACCTGTTTTACTTTTTATACCTTTCACGAACATGAAATGACATATTAACTTTTGTCCGTAGTATGTATGTATGTAAGTATAGGCCTGTTCGCCTATTTTGATACCTAACTGTTCTCTTTAGAAGAGATAATGAAACACACAATATTATTGACACTAGACAGAAGTTACCAAAACAGAAGTTACCAGCGATGTCGGGCGGCACTTAAGGCGGGGCAGTGGCAGAGATATTGCTCCATCGGCTCTTCCTCGTCCGTGTCTCGACAGAAGTGATGCGCGAAGTAGTCTATTCTTCTATATTATCTTTAGAAGTAGTAGAGAAGTAGTTCTTTTTGTATGGATCAAAGGCCAGGTCTTCTTGCTAGTTCGTCGGCCACTCAGATCGGAGAAGTGATAGACACATCAAAATTCATACCAATATGGCCAGAATAACGAACTGATTTATATAATGACAACTAGCACATATAAAATTGTCCCACCGAAGATGGGTCGGTCATATAATAAGAAGAGACGAAGACAGAGTATTTTACGAAAAATATTTGCAATAGAAACAGTCGGTAGAAGAACCCAAGGTAGGTCTTGCATACGTTTGATAAATCAAAAGGAGATGTATAAGATATTGGAGCATGTAACTGGATAGAGATCAGTGGAGGTGCAAACTAGAGGCAGTCATGACCCAGTCAGAGCTGCAATTTGTTAAAAAAACAACCGATTCCTTTAAGCACTGTTTAATTTTTAAAAATGTATGTTTTTGTACCTTTCATGTACATGAAATGGGATATTAACTTTGGTCCGAAGTAAGAAGTACCATAAAGAGAAGAGATACCCCGTCAAAATTTATATCGTTAGGGTCTGAATGACCAATGGGGTTGATTTAGCCTTGCCCGTCTGTCCATCGTTTCGTCTTTCGGGTACATTTAAACGATCATTTGTCATAACCGGTCAGATAGGACTACTATAGCATATATACCACAGTCTTTTCAGATTTCAATTTTTTGATAATAAATCCGTCGAAAAAGCATCTATTATCATGAATTTCTGAATTCTGCAGACATACGATAAATTAGTGCTGAAAATTATCGAAATTAAATAACTATAACATTTACCCCCATACAACCGATTTGTTCAAATATGTGGTTTTTGGTCAAAAATCCTTCAAAAATTCTTCAAAAAATCATCTAAGATCATGAAATTTTTCATTATACACACCAATATACAAATAAAAATTGCCACCGAAAATCATAGTAATCGGAGGGCCATAATATAGCTCCTATGCAATCGATTTGTTCAGATATATGGTTTTATATCAAAAATCTTTCAAAAAGCATCTAGAAGAATGAGGGGTTAGACTTTGGGTCAAAAAAGGTCGAAAAGCATTTAAGAACATGAGATTTGGTATTATGCACTCGTATCTATGTAGGTATATCTATAACAGGTTTTGTGCTGAATAACTGACGGAACAATCCATAGCTTAACCCACTGATCGTAGAGACTTGCAGGATGTGCTCTGCGTGTGACATATGCACTCGACAAGAAAGAATTTTCTGAAAAGTGGACCTAGAACACATCTATTCGAATAAATCGAGTTTATTTTTAAATCTTTACATTTAAATGAACTTTGGTGCAGAGGTAACTCTTTGCCTGAATTGGCAGGTCTTCCAACATTATCTTCCGGGAAGTGTACCTGGGACAGATCTATTCGAAAAATTTGTATTTATTATTTGATTTACATAAAATTTCGTAGCTTTGAGCTTACACTTCGAAATAAAGTGACAAAATATAGCATAAACAACTTGCATATCTATAAGATTAAATTTAATGAAGAGATCATTACAAGATATTAGAATAGTAATTGTCAAATGAGGGGATTTGCTGTACTGTTAGCAAGTGATTTACGGCAAACTTTACGAGTAATGTACAGGGGAACGCGAGCGGACGAATTCAAAGCATGCTTGAAGTGATCATAGTAACTCAACTCAGGCTCACCAAAAATATGAGAGCCCGCTTGAGAAAAAATGTTATTGCAGGATAATTCTCAGACGTGTAGCTTAAAATTAGGAAATCACCATTTCCATCCAGAACTGAATAAAAATATAATTGTTCCAGCTGTAGAAGAGCTTATAGCTAAAATTTACTCAAACATAAATAATATTTACGAAGAGTCCTCAGTATGGTTATGGGAGCGTGCCATTTTAACACTAAAAAATGAGCAAGCCTTAATCATAAATGAAATACCTTTAATATTATTTGAAGGTGTCGAATATCACTAGAAACCTGTCTACTCAGTCATAAACACCGACACTGTAGCCTGCCGGTTTCCCAACTCACATATGAAAATTAAGAGTTGGAGTGCCAATTATGTTATAAGTCCACCAGATTATAGAAAGTATTGTATCAAAATGTAAACGAGACTACTATACTAACATGTAATTTTCAAGGAGAAACTGTATTCATTCCTAGGATTTCCTTAATACCATCAAATTACTCATTCGAATACAAGAGGGTGCCCTTCAAGGTCAAACTTTTAAGGTAGCATCAGTAGACTTGAGAGGCAGCTACTTCTCCCATGGCCGGTTATATCTGGTATGCTCCAGAGTAAGCTCACAGAGTAGCTTGGTGTTTCTGGCACTTTATGGAAAATTAAAAAAATATTGTATATTAGAGTTAGAGACTTTTTTTTGTTGAAAAATGTATGTATATATTTTTATTTAAAACATAAACTTTCAGAAAACGATAACAAACATGTTACAGTGGATTAAAAAATTCCGAAATTCATTCTGGAAGGCTGATAAATAGTTTCTTCCAACGAGCCTTCGCGACCACTCTCCGCTCCGCTTAAGGTGGGATCCTCTGATTCAGGACAGTAATGTTCAATATCAATTATCATCATCCAAAGTAAAGCCAGATCTGCAAAGCTACTTCAATTTAATTATGAAGAGTAGCTTTGCAAGTTATGTTGTTCACTTTTAATAATGCTTCATAATCAGCTTCAATAATATTTTGATTTTCGTCAACACTACTTAAAGAAATGAGAGATGATATATTTCTTCTTACCATTCCAAATATTGACCAAATCCAGAATTTTTAAAACAATTCGCTATGGTTTCGTCAATATTCCAAGCTTTTGTCATATGAAAAGTGCAATCCATAAGTGTCATCCTGTTATACTATTTTTCATTTGCCACTATGGGTTTTAGTGCCTAGCCGGAATACCATATTTCTTCAGGTGGTTCCTTTTTCTTTAATCCACATTCGACGTCTTTGGTTAGTTTGTATTTTTCTACAATAAACAAATACGATTTTATATTTATGCATAGAACTAACACTTATGGCTATTATCCATATAATTTTAAAAAAGAGTATTTGTATATTAATCATCAATAAAACAGAGTAACGTAAACAAATGAAACTGAAAAAACCGGATTCCTAGCACATTACTTCGAGTTATAGAATTCATATGTTTGTATTTTCATTTGAGTTATGGAGAGCTTCGAGTTATTGAAGGTTGAGTTAAGGAATATAATTGTATGTTATTTACTCTCTTAACGCTTTTGCCAGCCGATTTAGTTCGAGTTAGAGGAAATTCGCGTTAGAGAAGTTCGAGATATGGAAGTTAAACTGTACTGCGATGGTATAGGGCTTCGCTTTCGTAAAAATATGTAAGAATTTTATTTTCTTATTTACCTAAGCTTTAAATCGCTACATCATAATAAAAATTGTTATATTTTATAAGTTTTAAAAAAAAATCATATGATTAATTTATATAAATATTACTATAAATTAAATATCTTAAAAACCAACTTAAACCTTTACGAAAAGCATTTACAAATTCCATGCGGACAAAGTTGTGGGTAAATCCTAGTCTACAAATAAACATCGACACCGAAAACCATATCTGAAAACTTCATTATACCTATAGTCCCCTTCAACCAAATTTTTAGTTATGAGAATAAATATTTAAACGTAAAGTGAAATATCACAAATTTGTTATGCTCATGAAAGGTACTCGTATAAAGACTTCGGCATGGCCGAAAACAGCTTTTCTTTCTTGTGTCTTATTCTATTCAATAGCTTACCAAATATTATACACTTTGCTTGTATTACGATCCATTTGGCGGAACAAATGTAATTATATACTGAAAAGAATTTATTATTAGCGGACCTCGTCTGAATTTAACTCTCACCTATTTGTTATGATACAATACTAAATAAGTATTATATTAATGTAGTTAATAATTATTTTCCCAACCTACTTCTTTCCTTAGCGCAACGAGCCAGTGCTTAGATGATATTTACTAACGTGAATCAAGCAACATTCTCATAATTTCCTTCTTACCACTCAAGGTTTGAATAATATTAAATTCGAAGGAAAATATAACATTACATTTGAATCAATCAATTGTTTATTGAATTAATAGTAAACGCTTCAAATATATTTTGGTTGATTGGAAAGAATCGCTGAAGTAACATTACAAAATGGCGACACTCCTGAGTACGTGCATGATTATTTTGCTCTCTGCAATGGTTCATTGCAAGGACAATTTGCGCGTTGCCTACGAATGGAAAGAGATGGATTTCAAATACGAGAATGCTGAGGCTCGCTGGATTGCTATTGAAAATCACGAATTTCGTCCTGATAATGTAATACCCTTTGGACTGGAGAAGTATAGATCACGCATGTATGTTGCTTTGCCGCGATGGAAAAATGGTGTACCAGCTTCGTTGGCTTATTTCGATACCAGTGGTGAGTGTTTTTCTTAAATATAATGTAAAGTATCGTTTTTTTAATTATTATTTCATATGGTGGTGAGCGTAAAGAATTCAAATATTAGTATGGCTTATGCGATTATAGGTTCTTCTCTTCGCTGTTTGGTGCCAGTTGGAAATACCTTTCAATTCCATACTAAGTACCCTGTTAGCAAGAGTTATTCTGCGTTGGATTTCTTAGCTGTTAGTTACTACTTAATAATATTGTAGTACAATTTGGTGAAAATACTACTGGTTTCAAAACTAAACGTAGATATTTTTTTCATGAAATTCATATTCGATTATAAAGTTTCGATTTGTCTGAAATAATTTTCGACCACTATTTTGATATATACTGAACCTCAACCATATCTGGACGAATGTTAGTTTTCAAGTGTTCAAGATTTAGTGGTTTATCCTCATACCCACAAAGAAAAGTTCAGCAACACTGCTCTTCTTTCCTCTATTTATCTGGCTTGGAAAACAAGTTCGTTTGGCATACTACAAGTCCTTCATATTGACATATTGACATTTTCGGGAAAGACTTTAAGCAGCGAATAAGTGACATACAAATAAGTAGATAGATCAGTTTATATCTATTAAAAACTTACGATTGTTTGTAAAGTTCCGCATATATCGAAAAACCACCGACCGACTGAAATTTTTACACAACAACACTGTCTGTCAATACACGATCAACACCAGTAGATGAGATCAATGCATGCCTAAAATAATCAACGTTGTGGCAATATATACAAACCCTGCAATTAACCACCAAGATGCTTGCCAACCTGTAAAATGATCCATCGGCTGATGTATTTTCACACAATGTCTGGAAATGGAGAACGGCAAAATGTAAATTGATCAGACTTTAGAATGGATTACATTGCCCGATAACTTCTGCAATTTAGTAACATCAAAAGAATTATTGACTTATGCGATCATGTGTGGCAGAGGGAGCGAGATATACCCTACTATTCAGTCCAACATTGAAAGCGAATCCTTTCACATTGAAGTCAATAAACACCGTTGTGCAAGCTGATGAGGAAATGATGGTCAATTATCCAACAGAATTTTGGAACTATTTGGATTTAGCGCGGGTCCCACCGCACATATTAGGTGTAGTAAAAAGAAATGCATCAATCAATTATCAATTATTTACATTAGTCATTCGAGGACCACGGTATTCGGACACGACAACATTGCACTGTGAGAACTTCTTGCATCCCACCCCTTTTTCAAATTTATATCTAATGGTTATGGTGGGCAGATAAAATTTCCGATTTAAAAACATTTGGCGTATTGTGGTGTCACATATAATGTTCGGAGCTTAAGGCTTCTTGTTTTATTAATTTGAACTCCCTTACAAATTTTTACAGATCGCTTAATTTAGCTTCAACCAAGGAAAGCTTGTCTTTATCCTTGTAATTTCTGCCATTATTACAGCATATGTATATTGAAAGAAGCCCTCAGCCTTTCTGAATGTCATCGAATCACAATTACCCATATAGGTATAAGCCCTGTGACATCTTCCGGTCCCATTTCGGCCAAGTTTGTTTGAATTACGTAGCACGAATTTTTTTCTCATTTGATACGACTTCTCTGTAATTGAATTCCTTAAGTAGGAGGGTGGAAGGCCAGAAATATCCTAAAGTATTTTTTGCCTGGAAGAGTCTAACTTTTCGAGTTGGGTCTAAAAATTTAATCCCTTGCTTCCATCTCACGGTGGACAGGGATATAAACGAGATAGGGTATCTCTCCTCCTCTCGTGGTAAGGCATGCCTGTCGTAAGAGGCGACTAAAATCTAATAGTTCCCGCGGCAGTCGGATCTATATACCGGAACGATCCGGATTTTTATCCGGGCAAGGAATGTCACTCCCGCAATATTTGCCGAAAACCAATCTACAATTGGTCTCCAATCCAAAACATTACACCACCTAGGCTAGCCCTAACTCACGTGTGATCTCTCTGATAGCTGACTCGTTTAACTTCGTGCACGCTTGACATTTTCAGACGAAGCCTTGAATCGGGCAAAATCCACGCCGCGCATAATATTTCACATAATTAATTAATTTGCTTTCAATTAATTAATGAATTTTTTGTATGCAGCGTCGACTCTAAATTATTTATGTACATTTACATAAGTATAATAACTATTTTATTCAGATTTTTATTATTTTTTGCTTTTCAGTGTTTCGCCGGATTAATTTTTTTTAAAGCTTTTATACATATCTGCAACATTTAAAATTATTTTTTGTAATATAGCACTAGGAGTGGGATTGGAAAATTTAAGTATATTTTAGTTTAGTATGTATATGTATATATATACTCGTATGTGTAATTTATAGTATAAATTAATTCAAAATATTATTAACCAATTAACAACTTTTATCTTTTGCCAGATCTATCTACCAAATCACCATTACTTATCCCTTTCCCCAGTTGGCAGGCACATAATCTTGCCGAACCGGACCCAGAGCTGGTTTCACCTTTTCGCATACGTGCTGATCGTTGCGGTCGTCTTTGGGTACTCGACTCACGTATTGCAGGCGTTTTAGAGAATACAACGCTCTTTGGACCCGCTCAGCTATTGGTGTACGATTTGCATAACGATGACCTCTTGCGTCGCTACAAATTTCCTAATGGTCACATAAAACAAGGCTCATTCTTTGCAAATTTGGCTATAGAGGACACCGATTGTGAGAATAGTTTTGCATATGCCGCTGATTTGGGTGCACCCGGGCTAGTTGTATACTCATGGAGTCAAGATGATTCCTGGCGTGTACAACATAACTTCTTCCATCCTGATCCGCTAGCAGGAAACTACAGCATAGGTGGTATAGAATTTCAATGGGATGATGGCTTATACGGTCTGGCACTATCGAAAGCGCAACCAGATGGTTTTGCCACACTATACTTTCATCCACTAAGTTCAACAACAGAGTTTTCAGTTAGCACCAGTTTACTAAGAAATAAAACCTTAGCGACATCAAATGAAATCTATCATGATTTTAAAATATTGGGAACACGTGGCCCGAACGGACAATCAGGTGCGGAATTCATCGATCCACGTACTGAAGTGCTATTTTATACTCTGCCAAATGTCAATGCTTTGGATTGTTGGAGCACAACGAATGCGGAGTATTCCAGCGAATCTCAAGGCCGTATATACTCCAGTGCCCAGGAGTTGGTATTTCCCAGTGAAGTGAAAGTCGATGCCGAAGACAGATTATGGGTGTTGTCAAATAAATTACAAGAATTCATTTATGATGAGCTCTATCCGGGCAGTGTTAATTACCGCATATTGACGGCGAATGTGGTGGATGCCATTGAAGGTACGGCGTGTGACACGAAGATGAAACCGTTGCCAGAAATTGTGAAAAACGAATTGGACAAGATATTGGATACAGTGATAAATAAAACAAATGATATCGCAACTGGCGGTGTGTCAACGAGGACTTTTAGTATAATCTTATTTATAACGGCTGTTTTATTGAGTTTAAGTTAACTTAATACATACACGTACATACATATTTGCACAATAGTATACGAACAAAAGTTTACGGGTAGCGAAGAGAATAATGTATTGTACATTTGTAAGTATATATACATATATGTAAGTTAAATGTATTTATAAGCTTAAACATAAAAGTATGAAGACATAAGATTTGCGCATAAAGTCTGTACAGCAGCAATAACAAGAAAACATAAATAAATCAATTTCACATATTAAAATTTTGGACTTCAGTACTTGAATAGCGTTTTCAAAAGTTTTCAAACAGTTAATTCAAGAGTTTTTACCCACGAGGGTATTAGCAAAAGCTCGGTAAGTTGACCACAAAAAAAAAAAAAACAAAAAAATCTTTTTGTATTTATTCGTACCTTAAACTTTGTCCTTTTTTATCTTCTCTATCTGTGTCCCAAAAATAACCGAACTTTATATTTAAATCATACAACATACAGCGCCATGTATTGAAAATTAGCAACATTTAAAAGATACATTCTTCCTCTTTCAAACGCACCTAACTTCATGTAAGTCGGATGAAAGATGTAAAAGTGACAGCCATTTCAATAAAACCAAAAGTGTGCTAATGGTTCCAAAAAAAAAAAATGGAACAAAGAGAAAATATAAAATTTTGTGTCAAACTTGAAAAAAAAATTGAAATTGAAGTTTAAAAAATTAAAAAAAATTGAAAAAAATTAAGCAGCCGTAACTCAGGTACTGAAGAGCATTTCTATAAATGACATAAAAAAATCTATGCATGCGTTGTGTTGAGTCAAATGGAACCTATTTTAAATAAATAATAACTTTCAAAGATAATATAATGTGTATTGTACTATTTTATATCCAAAAAGTTCGGTTATTTTTGGGACACACCGTGTAATCACCATTATTTTCAATGCATTTATTAAGCCTATAGATCCACTTCTGAAAACAGTCTTCAAAATCTTGCTTTTTAAGCTTAGCAAATTCAGCATTAACCGCATTAATTATCTCCTCGTTGCTATTAAAGACCTTTCCTTTTAATTTTTTTTTTCATTTTTTCGAAAAACCCACAAATCACAAGGTGATATATCCGGGGTGTATGGTGCTGGACGTCTTTCTTCGATCCCAGATATCGCAATAAAATTACTAGGTATTTCAGCAGTGTGGGATAGCGCGTTGTCATGATGTAAAAAGTACGGCCGCAAATA
The DNA here is from genome assembly GCA_037013455.1 of Ceratitis rosa. Taxonomy (NCBI): domain Eukaryota; kingdom Metazoa; phylum Arthropoda; class Insecta; order Diptera; family Tephritidae; genus Ceratitis; species Ceratitis rosa. Next base: position 22,552,027 of record JAWMAG010000004.1, read on the forward strand.
CTCTTTCTTCCTGTTTTCCAATAAATTTTTGCAAACTTTTGGTAAGCACTCTTCGGTGTACCATTTTGCAGTTGCCGCCTGACCCTTTTCCAGTGTAATAACAGCTACGATTTTAGATCGGGTGAAGTAAACTGCCATTATTGCTTTTGCTGATGATTTTTGTTGCTTAGATTTTACGAGTGGGTTTGCTCATGTTGGGCTCAAAACAATGGAGTACTGTTTGGTTTCTGGATCGTACTTAAAGAACCAATATTCCTCATCAGTAACGACTTTACTAAAATTGCTAAACTGACCAATTTTTCGAATTTGCTTAGGAAAAAATGAGCAAAATGCACTCAGCCTCTTTTTCGGCCTCATTTAAAATTCGTGGTACCCATCGAGCAGATTTCTTCGTGTATTCCAGATTAATATTCGCTAATGAACCATGGCATTCAATTCCAATTCATTAACATTCATTTCTTGTGTCAATCGTGGGTCTTTGTCAATTTTGGACTTCACCACAGCTACAGTGACGTCATCATTGGAAGATTTTGGTCGATCTTCTCGGAGCTCATCAGCTACGGAAAATTTTCCGGTCACGAATCTTCGGAACCACTTAGAAATAGTCTTTAAAGACGGTGCAATCGTTCCATATGCAATTTTACTTTCGCTGAAAGGTTTTGGTACTTTTAGATTTAACAAAAACAAATTGAAAGTCACCAACTGACCGAACTTTTGTTAATCCCCTCGCACATAAATAGTTGAAAGATACGAACATTAAGCATATTTCACGGAGCCCTTATACGTGTATCTTATAAATATTGTAGAAAACGCTATGTTCAGTACCTGTTACCCTAATTTGTGTTTAGACTCATCAGTTTCGATTTAACAGTAAATAGTGTACTAAACCTAAACAGCGAAAAACTAAAAAGAAACTATTAATAAATTTTTCATTTAGTTTTAATAAATATATTTGTAAACTATAGTAACTATACCTGTCCAGGCTTAGGTAGACGGGAGAGGATTTTTAGTTTAAGGGAAATATGATGTTGAATAATAAATACCCTTTGAATTTGTTCATAATTTATTCTTCTAGCCGTTTGACTCTTAAAGGCGTTCGGTGGTGTACTCCATAAGAAAAAATGGAGGTGGTGCGGGATAATCCTTCCTCGTGTGTTGGAGGCGGTGTGATAGGACCATCCTTTAAAACTGGTGGATCGAGAGCATGCTCCCAGTGGTTTCGTAAGTCGAGCATACACTACTTACTTAGGTTCTGACGTATTTCAGCCGTTGCTGATGCTGTTAAACGTCATAAATACATACAAGCTTTCGTGACGGTTCGTAAAACTGAAACATTTTTCGATCGTCGTGAAGCACCGTGTCGGACCGCAATACAGAAACTGGTGGAAAAAATGGAGCTGTTGAGACAAGTTAGTGATGTGAAGAATAAAACATGTGCATGTCGCTCAAGAACAACTGAGAATAGTGCTGCTGTAGTCCAAAGTGTTGAAGAAAACCCACGTTTGTCTATTCCTTGTCATTCTTTGGAATTGGACATTCCACAAATATCATTATAACGTGTTTTGCATACCGGCTTGGGTCTTAAGGCTTATAAAGTTCAGTCAACACAAGAACTCAAGGCGGGTCATCAACAACAACTTCCTGTCTTTGTTGTTTGGGTGCTTGAAATGCATGCAAATTATTTGGAATTTCACCGAGAAAAATCAACTTGACTGATGAGTCCTATTTCCACCTCGACGGCTACGTCAATAAGCAACTATTGCATCTGTGGCTCGGAAAACCCAAGACTTATTATTGAAAAGTCTATCCATCCCGAACTTGTAACTGTTTAATGGGGTTTATGGTGCGGTAGGGTCATTGGACCTTACTTTTTCGAAAATGAGGATGTAGTAAAAGTTACGGTGAATGGATTGCGCTACCGCGAGATGATTGATAATTTATAATTTTGTATGGCCGGAATTGGATGGTATTCGTTTACTTTCAACAAGAAAACGCTACGCACCACACAAGCAGCGAAACCATTGATCTTTTAAGGGAAAAGTTTCCGGACCGTGTTATCTCTCGTAGAGGTGATCGCAGTTGGCGACCGAGTTCTTGAGATTTAACACCATACGACTTCTTCTTTTCAGGCGACACGAAAGATAAGGTCTACGCTAACAGGCCAATGTCGATTCAAGATCTCAAAGATGAGTTTCGTAACGAAAATTTCATAAAAAGAATACGGTCCTGTAAGCGTAGCTGTGGCGGCCGTTTGGCTGATATTGCTCTTCATTATAATGGCATATCTTCTTTCAATGAATCTTCCGCCCTCTCTTATACCTTTGTTGTAAAGTTTGTGTTTATCAGAGAGCTAGTAGATTATGTGTTTACAGCAATTTATTTAACAATCCAGTGATCGAACAGGAAAGATTTGGGAAGTATCGAGGTTAGTTTAGTGAAAATCGTTACAGTATTTTAAACTTTGGCTCGGAGTGAATAACTGAGTTGATTTAAAACTACCTGCCAGTCTATCTGTCTGCCTGTCCGTCTGCTCGTCTGTGTCTTTTAACGCAAGGTAGTCTCCCAATTGTTGAGATATTGAAACGAAATTTAGTATGCGGGTGCATTACGCTTCCAATAACTTTTTATCTCTAAAAGGGCTTTGAAATGCATTTTCAGCACTTCATATACTCGTGCAGCGAGTTGTTTATAGAAAAAAAGTGGAAGTCGCGTAAAAAAGCTAAAAAGCTCCTTCGATCCGTAGGCAGCTATGTAATTGTTATGCGTTTTGCCTTAAATTTCTCTTAACTTTATAAAGATTAATATATCGTAGCATCGTAGCGAAGCTGTTAAATCTGGGGGCTAACGAGTGAAGTGAGAATGGCTCGGAGCTCTTTCCTGTGATATGTACGAGTGGATGGAGAGGCAGTCCAGTCCGAAGAAAAAGAGTTCGAAGAAGTATGATAATCGGCAGTGGTGTGAAGTCTTGAAGTGAACGTATTAAGAAATATGACTGAAGAGGAAGCTGCAGAAATATACCCTTCATTTTGCCAGTACCATTGTAGTGCCAGTTGAAGTCCTCTGAAATTTATTAACAAAAATTTGTAACCCAAAATGTGTAAATATATTCCAAACAATTAAAAAACGGAAATTGTAGCCTCCTTTTCTTTTTCCAGGTAATTTCACTACCCTTGTTTTTATTATTAACATGGTGTTTGGTGCCAGATTATCCAGCCACAGATAAATACAATAGTATATTATATATTAATAAATACATAATATAATAGTTAAAATAAACAAGTGGATAATTGAAGTGTGTGTATAGTTAGTACAAGAACAAAGAAATACTTTAAAATTTCATACTCTTTTCTTTATCTTTGGATATGGTGGATATATCAAGAGTTGTATCCGTTGTATCACTCCTTTGGGACTGCCGTTCTGCTTCATCTTGTAGTTGTTTCTCGTGTTTTAATTGCTTCTTAATCAAGCCACCACAGAAAAATAAGGTTAACTAAAAATGGTAAGTGGATTTGTTTAATAAATGATTTTATATAAATATTTTAAGATATCTATATATACTAACATGCTCCAATATGCCAATCAGTCCCAGCACGGAAAGACCTAAGAGAAATCCCAATGATCCACCAATATCAGCAATAAATTGTGTAGTGTCATAACTGGGACGTTCCTCAACCATCTACTGACAAAAGTCGTAAAGTGATGAGTTATACGTATATACGTATATATTAGGGTGTATCGAAAAACATGAACTTTAGAATCCGTCGGGGATGTAGAAAACTTGTGTAACTACATAAAGACCAGAAAGTTTCCCGAAATTGTCATTCAAACTGCCCGCGCACTTTTCTTGTTAAGTTGGTAGTACTGCCCTTAACTACTATGCAAAAATGAGCGTGATCTGCCTACTAGTTCACAATTACATCTCGGTGCGATGGCGCATTATCATGATGAAAGTTTCCGGAAATTGTTGGCCCACAATTCTGGCCGCTTACTATGGATTTTTTCGAGCCTCAAAACGCTCAAATAATACTCTGTCCCGTTGTAACGAATTCAAGATGAACCAAACCGTGAATATCGAAAAAACAATTTCCGGAAACTTTCTGGTATATCACACTAAAGCAAAAAAAAAAAAAAAAATTCAACCCTATCGGTTGATTATTTACTATTACCATCGAGCCTAAGGTTTTCAAATTTTCATCAAATTTCATTAATGAGAAGTCGTCAAAAAAAGATACTTGATACCAAGAAATGCAAGAATCCAGTGGAAAAAAATTTAATCATCAATTTAAAGTCCTCACATATTTTTGTAGGCAGCCATAAGCTGCAGCATGGCTTTAAGAACAGCAAATGAAATTACAACAGTTTTTCTGTTGGATAATCCATACCGATCGCTAACTCAGAAAGCAGATTACGCCGAGGTGTCTTGGAATTTTTTTTCCCCTTCTTGTGAAGGTCTCTAGAGGCTTTAAAGTCCACTTTATCAATCGTCATCTGACGCAAGGTCTTTCGAGGAACTATTATATAACGAGTGATCCAAGTAGAGGTACATTTTTCAATAGTTTGTTTTCGACAGAGTCGTGAGTCGCGTCAAGCGGTCATATTATTTTTGTTCAGTATTGCTTGGCATTTCAACATGGAAATGCTTACGCTTGAACAACGTTTACAAATCGATAAACTTTATTACGATCTGTAAAGAAGATGTTTCGAGCGTTTCGCTGAACTTATGATCAACATAATCGGACTACTGAGCGTACTAGACCACGTCCAACACGCAGTGAAGAAAATATAGCGGCCGTAGCTGAGAATTTACACGAAGACCGTTGAGATTCATTCCGCGCAGTTCGTAGTAACTCGGACTGACGTATGGAATGACTTGGCACATTTTACGCCAAGATCTTAAATTGAAAGCATTCAAAATACAGCATGGGCAAGAACAGGAGCCGCTCGACCTTCCCAAGTGACATCGCTTCGGTGTTTTTGAGTCAAATTTTGTTCAGTGATGATCCCCCTTTCTGGCTCAATGGGTATGTAAACAAGCAAAATTGTCGTGTGTGGGACAAAGAGTAACTTGAAGATATTCAAAAGCTGCTATTTCATATAAAAAAAAAGGTTTTGTGAGGTTGGTGGGCCGGTGGAATTATCGGTCCATATTTCTTTAAAAATTATATCGGTGAGAACGTAACCGTCAATGACGACCGTTATCACGTTATGATAACCGACTATTTGATGCCTGAAATTGAAGCTCGTGATCTCGGCGATATTTGGTTTCAACAAAACGGCCCCACTTCCCACAAATTGCATCTATCAATGGGTTTATTGAGTGCACACTTCGGTGAGTAGATAATTTCACGTTTTGGGCCGGTAGATTGGCCACCAAGATCGTTTGATACCACACCGATCAACATTTTCTTGTAGGGATATGCAAAGTCTATAGTCTATGCGAACCTCGTAATAGGAACAGGCCTGGACTTATTTGCTAATATCTAAGTATTCATTCTTATTCTTTACAAAGCGACATAATCCTTTCGGTAACTGTTTTAAAAGTAAGAAGAATGGAGTCTTGGACGATAGTTGCTCGAAACACATGCCAGCACTCCTGTGGTGTAATCAAGTCGGCAGTTAAAACTGAGTTAAACTATGAGCAGCACACAGTAATGGGCAGTCAGAAACACTCCTTGTACGAGTATGGGCCACTTGGCCAAAATAATGGGAATAACATAATGATGGGGCAGAGATAAGGACGTTAATAGTTTGATAAGCACACACAAGCGAGAGCCAACAATTCGTCGAGTTAAGACAAGACAGAAGAATTCAGAGCTGATGCAGCGACTTGCCAGAAACACGTATGGAAGCGGCTTAACAAGCCGCCTGCTACCTCCAACGCCCTCGATCCCTTTCCGCATGAAGCTTGGATTTAATCTAATTTACTGAAGCAAGTAGCTATTGAAATAAACTGGTTTGCAAATTATTCTAAAATTTTCTATTTCAATGATTTTTTTACAGTGATTTACCTTGAAAATTTAATATTTTTGATTCTTAGCATCAAGTAATCTTTTTTATCGCTTCGTTATTAATGAAATTAAGTTTATACCTGTAGACACGTATATTTAATGCGAATTTCAAAGTTTTATGCTCGATCTGGGGATAGTAAATATCAACTGATCTGGTTGAAATTTTTTGTGATCTAATTTGATATAGTACCACAAGTTTTCCGCACTCCACCTCTCCCTCAAATGGAGAAACCACATGTATGGTAATTCTGAGTCGCTATACTGATACGATCTAATGTACATAAATATGCGATATTGAAAATATTTTTTATATATACCGATACTAATTTTGTTGAGTAATATATCCATATTTGTGTGTATCTCTGTCTGGAATTAAGTGTTTTTCTACTTTGTATAAAAGTTGAATATATGCGTGCATCGCAGGGACGTTTGCAATCGCAGTCAATGTCTTCTTCACTATCATAGTAACTGAAAAATTATGGAAAAAATTTGTATTACTAAAACTCACAACCCCAACATTATTATTTATAAAAATAGACGAGGCATATCCAGGTGCTAGATCAAGGGAATGCACGGGATGATTCGGGATATCCCACTTAAATGATGCAATCAGTTCCTTCGTGGTGTTGGCTGTGTGCGGTCTATAATGGTCATGCAGCAGACATAAATACTCGCTTTCTCAGTGAACATCTCCTCTTGTTTTGAATCATCTTAAACTATCAGAGGGTTTCTGTGATTGTTTCGTGTATTAGAGATGTAGAGATTTGCAGAAAGCTCATTCACGGATTTTCGATTTTTCACACATTTCGTGAATCAGACCTCTGTCTGTCATAAACAAACTTATGACCATTTTTAAACTCTTGACACCACTTGTATATACTCGTACGATTTATAGCTTTACAGGATATACAGTTTTCACCTCATCATAAATCTCAAACGAAAGTTTTCCCGCTCAAACGAGATAAGTCATGATGCCGCCTATTACCCACTTGACGGGAGACTGGATTGAATGGTTCACGGAACTTGCTGTCACTTGTCGCATCGATAGTTCTCAACGTACTGACCTCGAGCCGGTCTCATTGAAAACCTTATTACACTTACTCTCTGAATTTGCCTCGAATGTATGCCCATATCATATTTAGTTTACTTACACTCCATAGTTTTTGATTAAATTACGCATTGACTTGCTATTGTTGCACGGTTTCTGCGTGACACCATTCATCCATGGGCCGGTGCAATTACTTTCAGTGGCTAAATTTTCGAACACACACAACTCGGCGCACTAGAAAGATGACAAAATTCAGTTCGGTATTATATTTATGAGGTTAAAGTAAACATAATACAAACAAATTGGTTTCTGGGTAAAGTTCAGTCAAGCTCAAGGTCTTATTTATTGCCCAGTAAAAAAATTAAAAAAATGTTTCATAGCTTTATAACCACTGACGTGATTATCGGCTGAGCTCCTCCTCGAATTTGTGGTATGCGTCCAACAAATGAGGAGCTTTTTGTTCCATCTCAAAAATGCATTCGGGTGGCTTGAGGGGCGGCCGAAATTAAAAAAAAATTAATTTTCTATAATTTTGGATGTTGATCGAACTGGGATTCGTCGGAGGTCGGTTTAAAAGGTGTCGATAATTTTTTCTTTTCTCTTCGATCAATGACCAACTCCCTGGCCCAATTGTATGTAGCATCCTCGCGCCATATTGTATTTGCCAAATACATGTGATTGTTGGTATAACTTAGCAGAATTGTCGCTTCTGTTATTGAAATTTCTTGAAATATAGCAGTGGGCCGAAGTTTCTTGCTCACAACGATTGTGAGTGACACGGAGTGGACTCCACAGCACCCACTGCCACCAAGTTTTGAGGCATCACTTTGGATCGTTGATCCCAAATTGTTAAATTTTTCTCTTGGACTTTTGTAGAAAATTTTAAACAGAAAGTTGAAGTATTATATTCTCCCGAAATGGACGCAGAGTTTCATACTTAAGGGAGACTTGTGCTGCGATTTCTCCGTAGTCAAGTTGAGTTTCGTCTTATAACATTGCAGCTCGCTTAATGTTTACTATACTGGTCCAATGGGAGAACACATAGGTTGCCACCAAATGAAGCGACTCTTTGCTGAATAGTAACTGAAACAACGTTGTTTGAAAAATACAATAATTACAACGGATGATAAAGAAATGTAAAACTCACTACAACGTAGTCTCAGAACAATCATTGAACAAGCAAAATTAATCCAATTAATATCCATAGCCAATATTCAGCTAGAAAATATTATGATTACTGTTTGATGCAACTACACCAGTATAACCTACTTTGAGCCGAAAACTATTTCTTCGAATGGAAACTGTAGTCAACTAGCGAAATTGAAGAAGAAATCGAAAAAAAATTCCTTGAGATGGACAATAGCAAAGACGTGTTTTTCAATCAAGATAACGTCAGATCCCACTCTTTCTTGACAACCTCTCAAAAGTTTAACAGAGGTCAGTTGAAAACTGACACTATGGTCATTCAACGCTCTAAACTTAGTACTAACATATTGCCATTATTTTTGCTCCCTTGAAAATCATATGAATGGTATTTAAAACTTTAAATTCCAATCAGGATCAAACGTAAAATTTTTGAAATTTTCGAAATATGATAAAGTTAATCCACAAAAATTTTCAATATGACGTTAGAAAATATTTGTTGATAATTAAAATTAACTTCGACGTAAATTATCGAAGAGCCCATTACATAGATTTCGATAACATACGTGTATGTATATACTTACATACGAGGGATCGTTTTTATGTTCGCAGAAAGAGGGAATAGGGGTGGAAATGAAAAATCAAACTATAATGTTTTTCACTGTATTCACGGATACATTTTTCAGATCTATCAATTCATTTATTTATACCCTGATAAAAATCTCGCATAATCTACAAAATACACCGAAACTGCATCTTTAACCTCATCATAGGCGATACATTTTTTATTCCTCAGCTCTTTTTATTTTTGCGTACAGATAATTACCACTCGGTGCCAGGTCTTGTTGTAAGATGTGCATCCAAAATACCGTTATCCATCTTATGCAGAGAAACTAACGTAACCGGGCTCATGTGGACGAGCGCATTGTCGTGCAACAGTAGTTCACCTTTCGTCAAGTTTCTTTGTCTTTTCTCTTTAATGGCTTCTTTTTGTCGCTGTAATATTGAAGCGTAGTATTCGTAGGGATTTACTTCCCCTTTTAAATAAACTATGTCATTTGTATGACATGGTCCTTTCCGGACAAGCGTCGCTGTAAGTCAATGACGTCTCACTCATTATGGTCGGAACTGATTTTTCTTGCTTGGTAAAGAACTTTATAAGAGCACAATATTCGATTTTTTTCATATTTCATGCTGCTTGGTTGACGATAACTCTAAGACTGATTGTGTAATAACAAAGAAACCTCGTATTAGTACTAATTATGACTCACGGAACACGTTACGATGCTGATGAGCCTAGTCAACACCCTACAAAACTCTCATTCCACGAACATAAATACGATTTGTCGTAATTCGAAAAGACATTTTTTTTCCTTGGATTTAAAACATAACATTCACTTCATAAAGTTTCTTCCTGCATACATACATATACACAGTTTTGATAATACCTCCATATCACTGTAGTTTAGATTAGAAGTGCATGGTGCATCTCGGGACTCAATATTTTTAAATTGTTGACTTTGTAATTTAATTTCGATATCCTCGTCAATTTCTGCAAATATATATTCTGTACGTGCAGAACCTTTTACATTGAGCTCTACGGATGAAGAAACCAATTATATTATGTTTATTCCATTGAAATTAGATTAATTTACCTGTAAAATTATGCCGATAATCGTGTATATAAATATGCCATCCTGGATTTTCTTCCATCATATCCGTATTCGAACCTGAATTGATGTGATGCGTAAGCATCAGTGAATAACCAGAAGTACGCGTCGTGCGTTTCAACTCCACTTTAGGCTTCAGTGTGAAACAGCGTCCTAGGTAGAAATGTAAGCGGCTCGTGATTTCTAAGTCTACAGTTCCAGTGGTGAATAAAAGGTAGGGGATTTTGGAATTAATTTAGTACAATAATTTTTCATTTAAACTCACTCTCCGCCAACCCGTCGAGGCCATACTGTTCCCCGAGAAAGGTCTCTTCAAAATCGAATGTTGAATTTTTAAAGAATTCTTCAATCTCCAATTCATTGAAAGGGTACTTATTCCAACAGGTTACATATTTTGGGTGTGGACACTCACCTCTGGATAGATTCTATGATTAAACATATTTTTAAACACAATTATGTATACAGAATGTAAAGAAAATTTTGAATTGATTTTATTATAGTAAATATTTTAATTTTTAATTTCGTTGTTTGTGTTTTGTTTCAGTTTTATTTTGTATATACTTATATATACAGGGTCCGCCACGTAACTTTTTTTTTTTTAAACAGTGCGCACAAGATCGATCGTAACGTTGGCTGTGTGGCATGGAGCGCCGTCTTGCTCGAACCAAATGTTGTCCAAGTCCTCCTCTTCGATTTCCGGGAAGAACCAATCCGTTAACATGGCGCGGTAGCGTTCGCCATTGACCGTAACGGCGGCTCCTGCCGCATTTTCGAAGAAAAATGGGCCAATGATGCCGCCGGCCCAAAATCCGCACCAAACTCTCTGAGGATGCATTAGCTTCTCTTCGATCACGTGCCGGTTTTCCGTCCCCCAAATACGACAATTTTGTTTATTGACGTAGCCGCCAAGATGGAAATGAGCTTCGTCGGAAAAGATGATTTTTTGGTAAAATTCCGGGTCTTCGGCCAAGCGCTCATCTGCCCATTCCTCAATCGTATACACAACCATTTTCGTTCAGCGGAAGGATAAAACTAACTTTCTGTCAAATCAGATGTAACATCACTGTTACCACACTCAAAATAACCACTCGTTCAAAAAAAAATGTTAAATGGCTGACCCTGTATAATATAATTGGAGCTTTGTAACCGCTGAAGCGATTTTAGGTCGAGATTTTTCTTCAAATTGTTGTGTGTAACTTGATATTTTCCAACAATTGTAGGCACCTACAGTTTATACTGAGCCGCGTCTGAATGGCTGATTGTTTTTTATGAGGAGCTTTTATCTCATGTCATAAATACACTCAGAGGTCTTGGCTTTCCCTGTCGAGGGGCGACCTGGAATTGGAGCAAGAAACAAAAGCTGTCTTCGGCCATTTCATTATTTTATTTATTTATTAATATATGAAAAATTTGTTGGAGGGGATATATGATATAGTCCTCCGATTTAGAAGATTCTCGGTGGCCATGTTTATTTATATATACATACGTGTGCAGAATATCATATATCACGCTTCTAGATGCTTTTTTTTTTTGGCTAATTTATGACGGCCGCGATAGCATTGCGAACTGACATTCGGAAGGCTCGGGTTCATATCCAAGTGCCAGCAACATCCAAAAGTTATGGAAAATTAATTTAAATAAAAATTAAGTTAAATTTTCTAATTGCGGTCGCCCCTCGGCAGGGAATGTTCACCCCTCCAAGTGTATTTCGGACATGAAATGAAAGGCTCCTCGTAAAAAAACCATCAGCCGTTCGGAGGCGGCTTAGTATAAACTGTAGGTCCCACCATTTGCTGGAAAAACATCAAGGCATCACGCAAAAACCACAAATTGGATTAGGAGCTCGGCCGAAAAATCGCTTCAGCGGTTACAAAGCGCCAATTATATATATAATTTATGACCTAAAATCTCAGATCTGAACGAATTGGTCTAATATATATGATATAGTGTACCAATCTTGGTGGATCCGACAAATGTTGGTTTAAATGTACCAGTGCATCTGTGTACCAAGTTAGGCTGAAATATCTCAGAAACTGCGTACAAACAGACTTGCAAATGAGCATGGCTACATATACTCAACTTGTCATTCTGACCCGAACGGTAAAAATTTTGGTATAATTATTGAGTCTATCTATTCTTCTTCTTCTGGTACTTACATACTTCGGCCAAAGTTTATATACCATTTCATGTACATGAAGGATATATAAATTAAGCTTCTATAATTTTTGTATGTTGGTCCAACCAAGGTCCAAGGTCCAAGGTTCGAACTCTGATCTTCCGAATGGCAATACGCACTGCTAAAGACTCCGCTATCTTCATTATTGGTTCGAGAAATATTTTCTCATGGAATTTTTGATTTGGCGCATAGTGAATATTCAGTCAATGATGATTTTCAATGATTTGGCGCATAGTGAATATTCAGTCAATGATGAATGTACTCATAGCATAAGGGCTGATGACTACGTAGATGGCGAGTTTTCCCACATCCCATTAGATATTGTATTGCGATATAGAAAAGACTTCTTTCAGGATAATGGTGTATACACTTTTCGTGGATTGTCCAGAACGCACATATGAGTAGATTCAAATCATCAGGTATGCTCGAATATCGTTTATCGTTTGATTTACATAAAATTTGGGCCAAAGATAGTTTTTGCCTTAATTTCCTTTTGGGAGCACTTTTTCTACCGGGAAGTGGGTCGATCTTTCAAATATTTAATTTTTTTTTTTTTGGGTTTGGGTTTGTTTAATATTTGGAATATACATATGTACGAGTATATGGCTTTACGTCAGGGTTAATATGTGGGCTTTTCCTTACGGGAGCAATATATTCGAAAAACCCATAATTTTGATCTGATATTCTTCATATTTGTACCAGGGATAGCACTGTTACTAGACTAAAATTTTTCTTTATTTTCCAAACGTTTTAACATAATGATTTGTAAATTATAATAAAATAAATAACGCATAAAAAATCCTATTATAACTATCTTAAATTTGTACGAGGACGAAGTCGCGTGCGAACTCTAGTATTGCAAATAAATAACATTATGAGAAGGTGGACAAATCAAGGTTACATCGTTAAAAATATCCAACAGTGTCCTTTCATGAACTTGATATAATATATATTATTATATTATATTAACTTTGGTCCGAAGTATGTAAGTACCAGTAACCATCAAAATATATACCGATCCTATCAGAATGATGAAGTTGAATGGATTTAGCCATGCCGGTCTCTCCGTCTATATATACGAGTCGTGATTAGAAATTTCGTTTTTGTTTTCAATTTTCGTGAGTTACGTATGCTCGATTTTCGCTTTTTTAATACGCTTTTATTTAGCTTCACTTGTGTGTCAGTCAGTATATCAGTCAGTATGTCAGTCAGTTTGTAACTTTTTAGCGGTGACGCGATCCCAATATGAAATATTTGAAATGCGAATCGTTGCATACATCGTGGCGTTAACAAAATTAATCAGAGAACGTATAATAATCCATACTAATAATTATTATACGTTCTCTGATTAATTCTGAGAAAAAAAATCAAAATAGAGTTAATTAGAAAAATATATAAAATAAATATAGTTTAAAAAAAACTAAAAAAAAAACACGCTTTTAAAGAATATTAAACTAAAAAGTTGAAAATAAATATAGTTTAAAAAAACTAAAAAAACACGCTTAAGACAATAGTATATAAAAAATACTTGTATAATTAAAGAAAAGCGTGGGGCGCTCGATATATGGAAATTATGGTACAAAGCGCCTCACGCTTTTCTCTTAAGGGGTTACATACGTCCAGAATTTTCAAAAAATCGATTTTTTTTTTATAGGTTATTATTCTTTATAGTTTTAGGCGTATTTCTGTGAAAGTCGATTGTAAAAATTCCCCATAGATACAAAGTTATGGTAGAAAATCAGACCGCCCGACGAGAGTTTAATGCACACAGGTAGCTGTCCTTCGTTTGAGGCACATGAAAGTTTAAACGCGTTTTTCTCGAAACTACTTTTCCCGGCACGGTCTGCATGATAACTCATACAGTTTTTAACATTTTTTGATGCGATTTTTTTTAAAATATTCGAAAATGTTTTCTCTATAGTCTGTCGAGCCGTATTTTCGATATTTTTATTAAAAAATTTTATGAACATAATTAAAGTGTGACATTTATGACGTAAAACGCATACTTTTTTTCTAAATTCCGTAAATTGGAAAATTTTTCGAAAATAAAAAATTCGGCTCGACAGACTATAACTACAACTTCATTTTACAAGAATTTTTTTTATTTTTACAGATCCATCAACATTCCAAGGATAAATGATGCAGACCGTGGAGCAACTTTTTTTTCATTGTACTTTGGGTCACGTGATATTTTATGTACTAATTTTTGTAAAGAAAAATTAAAATACATTTTTTTATAAACTTTAAGTACCAATAAACATTGTATAAAATTTCTTTATATTTATTTCTATTGTTATCCCTTCTGAAAACAGTTTTTGTTTTAGCGCATTTTTGGAGCTGCTGGACGTATGTAACCCCTTAATTATACAAGTATTTTTTATATACTATTGTCTTAAGTTTATTTTCAAAATTATTTTCAACTTTTTAGTACAATATTCTTTAAAAGCGTGTTTTTTTTTAGTTTTTTTAAACTATATTTATTTCTGTTATGTTGATACACATGTCTGTTATATGTATCTGTTGGCAATATCAGCCATTTTGGATTGTCAGTTTGTTTTTGACAGATAAAAAGGTTAGTCGTGTTTTGGTGTGCTCTTCGATTTTTTACTATTCGAAATGGAAAAAATTAATTTTGAGCAAAAACAACGTCGCATGGACATCGCTCAGGAGATGCTGAACATCGTCAACGACGATCCAGATTACCTCAAAAAGGTCATAACTGGTGACGAATGTCTATGACATTGAAAGCAAAACCCAATCATCCCAATGAAAGCGTCCAGAAGAGCCAATACCGAAAAAGGCACGTCAAGTTCGGTCAAATGTGAAAGTTTTGCTTACTGTTTTCTTCGACTGGAATGTCGTGGTGAATCATGAATTCTTACCACAAGCTCGTACGGTCAATAAGGAATAGTACGTAGAAGTTACGCGCAGTTTGCGCGAAGCAATTCGTCAGAAATGCACAGAATTGTGGAAAAAACCATCAGGGATTTTACACCTTATAACGCACCAGCTCACACATCGATGCTTGTGCCTTTTTTGCCAAAACACAAAACCGCTATCATGCCTCAACCAACGTATTCATCGGACTTGACCCCGATGACTTTTTCCTCTTCCCAAAACTGAAGACACCGATGAAAGGAAGGCGTTTTGCTGCGATTGAGGAGATAAAAGAAAAATCGAAACAGAGCTATTGGCGATACCAAAAACACGTTTCAGAAGAGTTTCGAGGATTGGAAAAAACGCTGGCATAAGTGTATTACATCTGAGGGGGATTACTTTGAAGGCGATAAGATAGTTATTGATGAATAAATAAATACTTTTTGAAAAAATTTAAAATAACGGTTATTTTCTGATCACACCTCGTATATCCAGTTCACAGAACAAGTAGTGGACGGTGATTTTTCGTCAGCGATGAGGTACATTTGTCACTCGGGGGATACGTAAAATGCAAAATTGCCACACTCGGGTCTCCGAGAATCATCAAATTATTGGCCTCTCTTTAATAATAACATCAAAAAAAAAAACTTACTGTCTGGTGGGCTCTGTGGTTCGGAGGTGTGACTGTCACATGCCACATAACACGAGCGAATATGCCTTTATTGTGAGAGAAATTTCCCGGCCGTGTAGTCTCTCGTCTTGGCGAAGTCAATTGGCCACCGAGATCGTGTGATTTTCTACCGCTGGACTTTTTTGTGGGGCTACGCGAAAGACCGTTATGTGGATAAACCTTTAATTTTTGAGCACTGGGAAACCAACATTTTTCAAGTTATGGCTGAAACATCGCTTAGTATGTGCCAAAAAATGGTCTAAAATTAGTTCAAACGGATCGAAGTTTGGGAAAATTCGCAAAGCGACCAGTTAAATGAAGTAGTGTTTCGCATATAATGCCAGGATTCAAACTTTACAATAAAAAAGGAATTTAATTTATATTTATATTCAAAACCACAATGGATAATCCTATACATTTGAAAAAGTGTTTCTGAAATTTTCAAAGGAAAATTTATACATGACTCCGGCACTTCGTGGTCATTTCCGGTGACTTTCTCGAAAAAAGGTGCATCTGCGTTTAAAGTAGAACTCATGGCAGGACCATCCGAAGTGAAAAAACTAGAGTTTGGACGAAGAAGAACAAAAATATGAAAGAAGAGCTGTCTTTATACCTTTCGTGACAATATCAAATTTGTGGGGAAAGTTTTAAGATTTCGATGATTTTCGGTATTAATGTTTAGTTGTGTTTACGTGTGCAGAAAACAAAATTTTACGTTCTTAGAAAGAAATCCGAAATCCCCCTCCAATAACCACTTAACTACGAATTTTTCTCCTTTGGCTTCGAGACATATGCTTACAACAACGTACTTGTATAACTTACATTTAGCACATCCTCTTTGTAGGGTGGGTCACGGCAAATGGTGACAGCCGGCATTTCCATAGTGTCATTTAAATTGAAATAGGAATGAGTTGATATTGGTGGATCGTAGAGTTTGGAAAAACATTCGGTAAGCTGTTTGAGAAAGGACCAAACAATTTGTTTTATTTTTGTTAATTTTTTGTATTATCTTAAATTGTAGAATGGTTATTTATTGATTTTCTACCTGCACAATCACAATAATCGAACACACAAAAAGAACTAAATAGCGAATAAGTTTGCCAGGATCTCTCAATATCCAAGCCCACAATTCTGACCAATAGCCCATATTTGTTACACGATTTAATGACCGTTAAAGCGACGGCAAAGAATGTTTTATACGTCTTTCAATACACAACACCGAGTTCATACTGAATAGCCGAGCAAGCGTCGTTGGTACTCGTACATTAGCTGGCGCATTGTTTTTCCTAATTACAAGACATCTTGCATGATTTCCCACGCCGAGTCTCGTTTGTCAATAGATAAAGCTGATATGATTTATATCCATATCCGTAGACCGTTTTGCTTAGCTTTCCTCGTAACGCTTTGATCAATTGAAATGTGGTGTGGATAATTTGAATAGCTGGTGACAAAACAAACATGTAAATGATAAGACTTGGAAAGTGGTCGCCAGCAGTGAAAGTGATATGAAAATAGTTGCCAGTATAATTGTAAATCAGCACATGTTTGAGTTGTTTGTAAATGAAAGGCACATAAGTTCAGATTTGAAAAACTTTGATGAAACGATTCAGCAATGATTATATCGAACAAAAAATACTCTCCGCGTGGCTGTCCTTCCAACAGCACGTGTATGTCAAGAGTGATGATTGAAAATTTAAAGATTTGAAAAATCCACAAATAAGTCCACAAATAAACGAGAGTGCACCTTCATGACATTTGTTGACGTAGACAGAGCTTTTAACAATGCAAACGATACCGCGATCCCCTCAATTGCCTAATTTGGCTTCAACCAGACTTACTTGCTTGGTATGTAAAGGAGAAGTTGTTAAAATTATTCGTTGACATTTCATTGGCACTCTACAAGGGGGTATCTTGTCTATGCTACAGTGAGTTACCTTGATATACCAACTACTTCAGCTCTTTCGGTGAACCCTAAGATAGTGTGTTATACGAATGATCTTGCTATTCTATCGTCGGGCAAACGTTTGAATCGCCTATCACCCATAATATGGAGAGCACCTGAAATCCCAAACTGATGGAAACAAAGCTCTCAGCACTTAGGCTAAATGTACAGTGGGACCCAGAAATGCAAACCGTCTGCCAGGTGTAAGCCACTAGCAAGGAAGATTGGGCGGAAGGCAAGTAATACTGTATCCACATCTATACTGATGGATCTAAGTACAAGGAAGACACAGGAGCAGGGCTTTTCTGTGAACGCTCCAATAACTAAGGTAGCTTCAAGCTATATGTGAGTGTTACTGAAGGCGCCAAATGGGCAATCGCTTTGACAGAGGATTCTCTCAGTATGTGAGAGGGCATACAAAGAAGCAATAAACAGGCTATCAGTTCGCGCAGACGATCGCCTCAACAGGGGAACTTGGGTTCTCCAACGTAAGGTGTACCACTAAACAATTGTGGGGCAGCGTATATTGCAGACAGATCAAACTCTTGCTAGCACTAAGCAAAAGAGAACTTAGCATTTTTGTAGGTATATTGACGGGGCATCTATCCCTAAGATATCATCTCCAAAAGCTAAATAAGGTAGAATTCGCAGTGTAGGGCCTGCTTAAAGGAGGACGAATTGCTGGAACATTACCATAAGGAGTGCACGGCCTTCAGCCATTGAGGCGTGAAATCTTCCACGTCGATTGGAGCTCCAGCCATAAGGAAGTGGGGTGCTCGGAGAATATGGCCTGTTCACAAAAGCATAATTGGAATAAGCTAGGAGCAAAACAAGCCAACTAAATGGCTTAGGTTCGGCCGCTCGCGGTCAGTTCATTTATCTCCTTTTTCAACCAACCAACCCCTGAAAAGCTGAAGTCTGCCTCTTTATGAGAAAGATAAAGGTTTACCAATTTATCTCACCATACGAAAGAGGCAATTGAATAACACTCGCCAATTCAGCCAAATATCTCGGCATAATTTTTTATAAAAAAAATCTTAGCCGGAGAGAACATTTGGAAAGCAGGGTTAGTGTCCCAAACTGGATGCGAGGATCCCAAAGATTGTGTTGATTTAGTATGGTGGGCGGCACTGAAGAAGAAATATATCTGGACTGCACTTCATGAAATGGGTAACGAACATCTTCACTGTGCATAGCAGTCGCGATGAGAACTGACTCAATAAAAGCCCTGGAACTAATATTTCCCATTAGTAAAAAAAAAAAAGTACAACTGGCGTCTGAAGCCCCAGCTGGCCACAGATAGCCACCTCAGAACCCTTTACAATTGGGCACAGTCTCAGCTGTGAAGGTAATTCCAGCACACCGAAAGTTCTAACAGAGCTCGGACTAAACGTACAATGCAAACGGATAAAGGAGACTTTCCGTCAAGAGCGGAAAAGGTCCACAGCAACTGAAATAAAAAGCTCCTCATCGAATCGATTCAAAGGTTATGAAATTCAAATTATATATGTATGTATACACGCACAAAGATTTTCAAATATTTTTAAATTCACTCATTGCAAGCCAATAAATATCTCGATATTTGCATATTTGGATTTACATCAGTCTTATGCAAAGCAGCTATCTATGCATATACAATATAAATCTGGCTGAGCCATCTGTTTACCATGTGACGAAAACTCTCCGTGGTCGATAACGGCTTAGCTCTACATATACATATGTTTTGGCGCTGCAAGAGCATTGCGTACTAATATTCTGAAGGCCAGTGCTCTAGTCCTGGTCCGACCTACATCCAAAATTATAGAAAACTAATTTTATGAATTGCGGTTGCCGCTCGGGGGGGAATTTCTGAGATTAAATAAAAACTCCTCATAAGAAAAGAAAAATCAGCCATTCGGAGGTGGCTTTTAAAATCATCTGTAGGATTCTCCATTTCTTTGGAAAGATATCCAGCTTTTTCTTCTTTACCGCTTACGAGATTATAGCCGAATCCACAATAACGCGCCATTCGGTCCTTCTATTCGTTGTTGGCTGCCATTTCGAACTAAGTGAAACTATATTGTCCCCCAACTGATCCTTCCAAATAAATGGAGATCTTTCACTTCCTCTGTTTTCACCAGCAAGTACTGCATCGAGTACTTCCAAAGCTGGAGTGCTTTCATCCATTCGAATGTAGAACTCACGACGCATTTTCAAGTTTTGTCGCTCGGTGAATATCTGGACAATTGGGATTTGCCCGGTCGGTGGGTTTTAGTCTTGCTCACAATACACTCCATAGGACCTCATATGCGATATTGAGTAGGCTGATCCCACGTTAATTGGAGCATCTTTGGGATCCTCCTCTTTGTGGATTGAACAGAACACAACTACATAGGTTCCAATTTCATCCGAACATATTCTGCAAACTAGATGATGCATGCTTTGTTATCAATTCTTCCTAGCCGTATTTGATATTCCTAATATTTTTGCTCGTATTCCCTGGGTTGTGGCGGCCACAGTGGCCGAGTGCTTAGCATTGCGTACTGCCATTCGGAAGGCTCCAAAAAAACATCCAAACAGTTATAGAAAATTAATTTAAATAAAAAATTGAATTCCCTAATTGCGGTCGCCCCTCGACAGGGAATGTCAACCCCTGCGAGTGTATTTCTGACTTGAAATAAAGGCTTCTCATAAAAAAACATCAGCCGTTCGGAGGCGGCTTAGGTTCCTCCATTTGTTGGAAGAACATCAAGACACAAAAGCACAAATTGGAGGAGGAGCTCGGCGGAAAATCGATCCAGCGGTTGAAAAGCGCCAAATATATATATATATATACCATATATATTCCGTGGGTTTTTTAGAAAGTTTTCTTTGAATGACATGGTAAAGATGGTAAATTTCAAAATAGGTGAGGTGTTCTTTTCTTCTTTTTCTTCTTCTAACTTATCCATAATAATATTGCAGGAAACTCGTCGCGGCTGCAATTAATGAATAAATAAATAAATATTTATTTATTTATTTAAAAGAGAAACAATTATTAATAATTATTCCACTTACAAACTAAAGCACTGGCTGCCAGGGCCTTCGGCTTATTTTGAACTAATGTTAAAGTGTTATACAATGTAAGGTTATTAAAGTATCAATATTATAAATTATTTCTAGCTTATGTGATAATAATAAAAATACTACAAAAATATCAATAATATTTTATATTTGATAATAATTTTTTTTTTTTTTTTTTTTTTTTTTTTATCATATGGTTATTTTACAAAGAGATACAAATTTTGCAATTAGTTTAATGTTACGGTCACTAGGGATTTTAAGATGATCAGATGGCTTGGAGTTGTTGAATATTCCACTTCTTATTACTTGTGAGTTTGGGCAGTTGTCGAGGATATGGATAACATTGAATTCAGTACAACCACAATGCGGACAGCTTGGTTTAGGTAGGCCTTTCAAAAGATGTTCATGAGTAGCTAGTGTATGCCCAATGCGAAGACGCATAAATGTTCTTATATCCTTGGAAAAAGGGTATGAAGGGTAGACTGGCCTTGTCCCTGACGTATTAAAATATTTGTAATGATGGTTGTAGCTACTCCACTCGTTAATGAATTTGTCACTGAGAACTTGGTTAGCTAAATTTTTAATATCGTTATCGGTGAAGTGTCCCGATACGTATAGTGGTTCAGCGCAAGCTTGTTTAGCTCTTTTATCAGCTATTTCATTGCCTTGAATTCCTATGTGCGCTGGTACCCACATTATTTTTATTTCATTGGAGTTTTGGAACAGAACGTTTCTGATCTTTATTATAATGGGGGTTTCGTTTGATTGGTTGAGGACAGCTTCAATGGCAGATTTGCTGTCAGAGCAAATAAGGGTTTTCCTATTATGTTGTGATGAAAAAAGTACTGCTTCTAGTAGGGCAGCGGCTTCGGCTGTAAATGCAGAGCAGTATGATGGAAGAGAGTATGCAGCGATGGTAGCACCTAGTATGTTTGTCACAGCAAATGCAGTACCGGTGTCTGATTTAGATCCGTCTGTATATAGTACCTCCCAACCTATTTTGTGGTGATCTAGAATTTCGTTATGTAGTTGGTGATATTCACTATTGCTGGTTGCATTCTTAAGGTGATGTTGCAAAGTATTAATAAACGATGATGTAAGCTTAAAGCAGGATGGAAATGCCGCTGTTTCGACCAATGATGGAGTTGCAACGATATGTAGTTCTTTTGCTATCGTTAGAGCGCGGATTATGGTAGATCGTCTTTTGTTAGTGTTTAAGTTACTAAGAGCGTTCTTTACTTGTGCGAACAACAAATTGTTACGGATATTTAGTAACTTAGGTATAAGCGCCATCGTATTTCTGGCAATTCTTTGGGCAATATTAGGTAAACCGGCTTCCGATAAGATAGGTATGATTGGTGAAGTTGCGAAGGCTCGAATACAGCTTCTAGCTGCCGCATGATAAGGTGCATAAAGAAGTTTGATATGGCTTTTTGCGCAATGCCCGTATATTGAAAGTCCATAGTCTATTTTTGATAGTAGTAATGCCTTGGTTATATTTACAAGTGTATTTGTATGACATAAGGAGTACTTAGAAGACATAAATTTTATAATGTTAAGTCTAGTACATAAGCTTAGTCTAATATATTTACAATGTTCTTTAAATGACATACTTTTATCAAATACTAAACCTAATATTTTTAAGCAATTAGTGTGAGGGATTTCAATGTTACGAAAGGAGAGGGATGGAAAGGAGCATTGGTGTTTTCTGTAGATGTGAAAGGTGGTACATTTGCTTGTGGAGATATTGGCTCCAGATTCTTCAGACCATCTGCTGATTGCATTTAGAATTTTAAGAAATATTAGCTTCACTTGTTGTAAGTCTTTATTTTTGGTAAAGATAATTACATCATCAGCATAAGCAAAATGGTGAATGGTCGGACTGGAAGAGATTAAGGAGGTCACTTTGTTAAAAGCTATTATAAAAAGAGTGACCGATAATGGTGAGCCTTGGGGTATATAGGTGATATATTTGTGAATGATGTTTATTAGCAGAAATAAAAAATTTACGATGAGTCAAAAAAGATTTTACAATGTTATAGATTTTGGTACCAACTTGCCAACGCTTTAGTTCATCAAGTACTACATGCACCCCAATTTTATCGAAGGCCTTTTCAAAGTCTAAGCTTAATACGGAAATGTGATTACGAGTTGACATAGCTGTAGAGACAAAGTGTTCAAAATAAAGTAGAGGGTCCATTACCCCTAAGCCTTTTTGGAAACCGAATTGATGGGGGTCCATAAGGCCACTCGCTTTTGCATACCACATGATTCGAAGTGATATAATTTTTTCTATAACTTTGGACATACAGGGGAGAAGGGAAATTGGTCTGTAATTTTCGATAAGGTGGGGGGATTTGTTAGGTTTGAGGACGGGTATAATAGTGGCAATTTTCCATTGTTGCGGATAAATTCCGGAATCAAAGATGCTATTATACAGGTTAACGAGTCTATTTTTAAGAACTAGTGGGATATGTTTTAAAATGGGATACGATATTCTATCAGCTCCAGGCGTTTTTCCTGAAAGCGATGCAATTGTGGTATCAAATTCTATTGCAGTAATCGGTGAGTCAACCATAAGGGCTTTTGGAGGTGGGTAAGGGTTGGTATAATTTTCATTTAAAACATTTTCTTTTTTAAGGGTAAATCTGTTATGAAAATTTTGATCATTTGAAAGGGATGACCATGTTTGGCCAAACTTTTCAGAAATATCTTTTTGCGAGTATATTGGACCTTCTACTGTCTGGATATGATGTATACTAAATCGTTGGGTACCGGATGTCAGATATTTTATATCTGACCATATTTTCTTGGGACTCGAGGACGGATTTATATTCTCCGTGATTTTTTCGAACGATTTACGTTTAGCTGATTTTAGCTCCTTTCTAAATACGGCATTGGCTTTTTTATAATTTATTAGGTTGGTATCAGTCATATTTTGTTTAAATTTAGACCACAGGTGCTTTTTGTTGTTTCTTAGGTAATTTAGGTTGTTGGACCAATAAGGAAGTTTTGCGGAAAATTTTTTGGAGCTAGACTGGGGAATAGATAAGTGCGCGGCAGAGAGAAGAAAATAATCCACTGCACCCCAAAAATATACAATTTACGTGTATTATAGTTTTTGTATAATATAAACAATTGTCTGACGTTAACGTTGGTCTTAAGTTAAGATCTCTCATTCCATCCCTTAAACGCATTTGGCCTCAGAAATGCTTCAGCTTTTCAATGCGAACATATTTTACACATTTTTTCCAAAAGCTTCGTGTATTTATTTTATTTAGCACTAAAGTAAAAATTCAAAATAAGTTTTCTGGCGATGAGATAGAGATAAATAGAAATTTACGCAAATGATTTTCACACGTATGTATTGCTATATGCATTTGTATGTACATTAGACTGCCTCACCTAAATCAGAAAATTTTGAAATCGAAATCGAAATCAAGAAAAATTCGTTGCCAACATAATGAAGGAAACTTAACTGAATTATGGAGACGCTTGTCCGGAAAAATCAATGTCGTACAATGGCATAGTTTATTTAAACAAAAAAGGGAATCCCTTGAAGACAACCCGATGTCGGACAGGAGCATCGAGGTTATCATTTGTTATAAAAACAACAAATTAAAAACCTTTCTCGTATCTGTTGACAAAATCTCTGTGAGAGAAATATTTCATGAAGGATATTAATTTTTGGAACATCTCAAAATATACATCCCTGAAAAGATGTGCGTTCAAAGATAGGCAGGCTTAGCGCTTCCGATTGACCAAAGTTCTCGAACACTGCCGAACCGAAGAAATTGTTTACAGAGCTTCAAGATACAATGCCCAAGGAGGAGAGATTGTTTTTTTTGTCAAACCCGACTATTAAAAAAAAAATTAATATATTGTATTATACCAAAGTTTGATTTATTTATTTTGTAAAATAAAATCTGCCAAGGATCCAATTTCCTAAATTTTATTATTTAATTTTCAGAGATTCTCCTTCAAATTTATATCTTTTAGACGGTAAATAGTAAAAATTGTTGAAAATAGACGTTTATAGTTCCTCATATCAGTATGTCTAATGGTGAAAAGTTTACCTTAAAGCGGCACAGATTTAAGTTAAGACTAATAAATTTAATTTAGCGAATTCTCGTATTAAAAATTCTATAGAAAAAAATTAGTATTAGGTGACCAGCCTAATGCAAGGGTGTATAATGTTCACGTATATCATGTAGCATAATTTCAAAGTGGTCGCCATTTCCTGATAGAATTTTGCCCTAGTCCGAAAAATAATACAGCATTACCAGTTAATAACTTAATCAGTAATTCCTCATTTTGATTGATTTTATAATTTATATTTCGCTTTCGCGTTTGTTAAAGTATTTCTTATCGTTTATTGCATTTAGCGTATTTTAATATTTTTTGGTCCTAACAATTTTTTGATTTATTAACGATAGTGGCATCCTCCTAAAAATCGTGTTTGAAGCCGCCGTTGGTAATTGCATGAACTTCTATCTACTGCAAACTAGACCAGTTAATTCACTACCAGCAATAAGTGTAAGAAATGCCAGATTTTTCCTAAAAGTAAGCTAAAAACATCCAAAAAAAATTTAAAAAGTTTGTTTTTTGTTTTTAAGTACACAACATGGTGAAACTTCATATATCTAAAAATGTAAGGTTAATTTGTAATTTCCTGTCAAAGCTTATAAAGAGATAAAGTTTTCCAAATATAGGAATTTTCTTGTATCAATTTCTTTAACTTATCTGTCGAATAATAAATAATTTTTAAAAATTTAATTCAATCTATTTTAGACTAATAATCACAATTATTATTATACTTTCCGTCATTTTGATTATTCATAAGTTTTTAGCTATTAAAATACTCATAAAGTGCTTATACCATGTTCAGATCGATATCGAACACACAATTTGAGAACTAGTTTTGTGGATTGTGCTGTAAATGCTAAATGATGTTTGCACCGACTTTTTTTGGTTACATTCATATGGAAAACATAAATGATAATTATAATTTATTACGCGAGGAATTGGTATTGAGAAATAAAAAACAATATTAATAAAAGCTAACATAATTTTGATAAAAGTATTGAAATTAAATGGGAATGAACAACTCGTTTCAGCAATTTTTCTTTTAAAAAATATTGGTGCATTTTGATTTTGAGGGTGCACCGAAGATTTAAAAACTATTGTAAATAATCAAAGCGAAATTCTATATAATTTTCTCGGTCTTATGGCAATACCCATGAGGTCTGCACGAATTAGTTATTTTACTACACCACAGGACTATTGAATGTCTTGGACTATCTTGTTGCAGCTACCACACTTCAAAATAATTGCCAACTAACTTTTAAGTACAACAATACGCTTAAACTATTTGCTTATGAATACTTGGAAACGACAAAATGAACTTGCGATAAAAATATTGAACAAAATATTGCAGAAACCAATTGGATTGAGTGGAGCCTGAACGAAAGAACGAAAACACAAGATTCAGCGCGAATACCAATTTTTACTACGAAAACATATTTTCGTTGTCAATACGAACAAGCTGTTAGACAACTAAACTTACTTACTTCTTACTTCTTTCGCGTCGTTCAAGTAAATTTAATTTTTTTTTTAAATCAAGCTAAGATATGTAAATGTTTTCCTGAAGCAAAAGCTAAATTTTAATTTTTCTAGCTAGCCACCGAAAAATAGAGTTATATCTGGCTGGAAAAAGGTTAAAATGGCAGCACTGATAAGTGTTATATGCAAAAATAATTTTGTATAAAATATTTTAATCAATGATTCATCTCAAAAAACCGAAAAAAACTGGTAACTGTTAAATTTATTAAATTTCATAAATTCTTATAATAATCATCTTAAATTAATCAGGTGTTTATAACCATAGATAATAACCTCAAACGTTCATTCCGTTTCGCTAACAAGAGAAATTAAATCAACAAAATGAGATCATTTCGTTTCGGCGTTATGTTATCAAAACGAAATGAAATCGTTAACGTTGTAACCACACAAACCGCTTGCTATGATTTAACAGCACACATTAATTTTAACGTTTAACATTATCTGTTAACTATTTAACATTGACGACAGTTTTTTGCATCGGGTAAAAACGAAGAGAAATTTATTTTCATACCTGCTTTAACGTTAATATTTCCAAATATTTCAACTGAAACGATTTTCGATTAACATAAAGTTTATCGTTAAAATGCAGCCTTGCTAATTATAATCAAAAATATATAACTAAGTAACTAGTTTCGAAGTAGTTTTTAACTACTACATTTGACTGCTTGGCATATACACGTACATTAGATATATTTACGTATAAGTATTAGCTATCTAATATATACTTATGCATATGCATGTATTTGCGTTTAAGTGTGTGCATTATTATTATTGTATTTTCGCAGACAAACCTGAATAAGAAGAACATTGCGCATTAAGCGTCAATATGAAATCTTTGAGGCAACTAAAAATAGCAGCACACATTTTCTAAGCAAAACTAATGTACCGAATGCATTAATACAGATATTTAAATATACATACTAAATATATGTACGTATGTACGTACATTCATATGTATATACATATGTACGAGTATGTGTTTAAATGTACTAAAATAGTCGACGAGCAAACGACAAAACAATGTTTTTTTCTTGCCTCTTTACTTTAAAGAAAAAGAAGCAACTATAAATTTACTTTAAAAACGTGCACAGTGTGTGTATGTATGTATGGACGATCAGGTCCCCACACTACTTAAATACACCTGGGTGAACCAAAACTTTTCCTATTTTAAAAATAGGGCATTTATAGCAAATTAAGCGTGAATAGAGAAATTCTTTCGATTCAATTCAATACTATTTTTAATTAAATTTGCATTTTACATATATATATAATTGTAAATGCAAAAATTAAAAAAAAAAAAATTTAGTTACTATTTGAATAATTTTGTATTGGAAAATAATAAAATATTATACAATATATAATAATTTATAACTGGCCCTTTGTAACCGCTAAAGCGATTTTCGGCCGAGCTCCTCCTCCAATTTGTGGTTTAGCGTCTTCATGTTTTTCTAAAAATGAAGGGACCTACAGTTTATACAAAGCCGCCTCCGAACGGCTGATAGTTTTTATTGACACCTCACCTCCGCGTAGATTAAAATTACAAAAAAATCTGAACCATAAATTTGAAAATAAATATATACGAGGGGATTAACAAAAGTTCGGTCCGTTGGTGACTTTCAATTTGTTTTTTGTTAAATATAAAAATACCAAATCCTTTGCAATTTTTTTGTTAGTCGTCCTTTCAAATTTTAGAACGATCCGCTAAAATGGAGACGAGAAAACGCAAGATAGCTGAGAATAGGTCAGACGAAATTTCACCACCAACGCAAACAGAAATTCGCCATGTGATTCTCTTCGGGTTTCGGCGTAATTTAGAGCCAATACAAATATTCACTGAATGCCAAATTGCATATGGAACATTTTGCACAGTCTTTAAATACTAGTTCCGTAGAGGACGAGCCCCGAGGACGAGCTTCCACTGATGACGTCGCTTTAGCTCTGGTGAAGTCCAACATTGGCAAAGACCCACGATTGATACAAGAAATGATTGCTTATGAATTGGGCTTGAATGCAATGGATGTATCGCGAATATTAAGTAATCATCTGAGATACACGAAGAAATCTGCTCTATGGGTAACACGAATTTTAAATGAGGCCCAGTGCATTTTGCTCGATTTTTCGTAAACAAATTCGAAAATGGTCAGTTTAGCAACTTTAGTAAAGTCGTTACTGGCGACGAATCTTGGTTCTATAAGTACGTTCCAGATATCAAACAGCAGTCCATGGAGCCCAACAAGAGCCAACTCAACCGTATATCTAATCAACAAAAACCAGCAGCAAGAGTAATGATGTCAGTTTACTTCAGCCGATCTAAAAAAGTAGCTGCTATTCCACTGGGAAAGGGTCAGACGGTAACTGCAAAATAGTACACCGATAAGTGCTTACCAAAAGTTTTAAAAAATTTATTGGAAAACATGAAAAAAAAGGATTTTAAACAAAATTAAAAAAATTTACAGCGCTGCTGAGGCTTTCAATATTTTGTCCAATTATTACTCTAATTGCTATTGCAAAGAAGGAAAAACACAGTTTGGACCCTCTTGAAAATGCTGGATTCACAAAGAAACTCAAAGTATCGATGCCACATGAATTAACGAGAAAAAACCTCATGGACCGTATTTTGATCAGCGAATCGTTGCTGAATCGTATCCTGACTGGTGGTGAAGAATGGATCACAACAAACGAAAACAGCCGTGATCGAAGCGTAGTGAGCCGGCAGAAACATCCCCTTGACAGAACAATACCAAACCAGGCACATCGAGGGTGACAACTCCATCACTCGTCGAGTCCTTGGTTGGGAGCTTTTTACGTATCCTCTTTACAGTCCGAGCTTCGCAGCAAATTCTTGTCTGTGGCGAATGATTTGGCTGTGAAGACTGTGATTGTCCAACTTTTTTTGCCAATTACGAACAAGGGTTAATATGAGAGACATAATGATATTACCTTCAGAGCAAATCGAGCAAATCGGTACATATTTGACATAAATCGTATACCATAATTCTAACTTTGGTAAACAAAGCCTTCAATCTAATGCAAAAATATGTCTTTTTATTAGACTCAAACGTATTTATGGCATGATAGTTAGATGTCATACAGCCAACGAAACAACCAATTTATTGAAGGAAACTTTTGGTGAGAGCATTATCTCGAGTCGGGGGCCTTCAAGATCGTGAAATTTAACACCGCTGGACTATTCTTTGTGTGGTTATGTGAAGTCGCTTAATTACACAGATAAGCCATAGACGACTGAAGCCTTAAAAGAGAACATTCGTCGCGTTTTTGATGGCATACGGCCCTGGCAAAACGTGGCCGAAAATTGGGTTTCTCGGCTTGAATTAATTCGAGCCAGCCGCTACGGTCGCTGGCCCGAAATCATTTTTAAAACCTATTGGCTAACGCTTATCTTTACAATAAAGTTCAATTTTTGGTCATAACATTAAATTGTAAGCGTTTATTTTCAGCTTGAAAGCCACATGGCTGAAAAAAAAACACCCAAAATGGCATGGTAGTCTCATGGTATATATGTACATATATGAACATCCATTAAATTTCTGTTCTAATAAAAAATGTCACACTTTTAATCCGAAAATATTCTGCTTTATTTTGGTAAACATAAATATAATAAATATCTATAAATCAACATTTAATAATGGATTATCACTGTCAATCCCAAATGCCGGCGTCCAATTCGTTCTGCCGGCAGACTCAAATATGCAGATACGAGTATGTACAATGAAAGCCAAATATGTGCCTTATGATCGTCAACAAATTATTAAATTTGCAAAATCCACTATTGAATTTTCATAGAATATCTATGGCATAGAGGCAGATAAAAAACCAAAGCGAAAAGAAATCAAACTAAAATAAAAATAATGAAATTTTTTGGCACAAATTACCAGAGTGGCAAAATTTACCAATTTAATTTCTGTTAATTTCACGCACACACAATTTCACAATGCAATTTGTTTGACAAAATCATTCTCATTATTTTATAAATATTTTCGAACAAAACTATTACAGTGCGAAATTTTTTACATTTATTAATGAAAATTCTTTTATGACAGTGACACCCTTCGCTTTTCGACAGAGTACATCCACATAAAATGACATCTTCACATGAAATGTCATGCCATTTCATTATTTTTGAGTGCTGAGCCTCTATAGTACGAGTATATTTGTGCACAAAAAATATCATTTTATTCCAGATTTTAGATACGTCTCTGTTAATCGTCGAGTATACCGAAAGTCATCAGTGCAAAAATTGCCCTAAGTAGAAACTTGAAGAATAAGAGGTGTTTATGAAAGATCGAGAAACTGCGTCTATTAATAGGAAAGATTTGGACATTATTTTGCTCTTATTGACGTGGAAATCAGTTCTCCTACGATGAATGGATTTCATATACGAGCGCTTTTTGGGTTCAGACATGTTGTTTTAAAAAAAGACCGTGTATAAGGGTTCGTCATAATGTTTTCAAAAAGGCTTCGGGCAAGTGACTGCCGTACTTTTTGCAGCAATTCGGGCCGTGTATCAGCAAATATTCTCTTTTAAGGCGTCAATCATCTCGGGCTTATCTGTGCAGACAAGCGACTTGGTCTTACGTTGTACGATCTTGAAGGCCGCGCTACAATCCCACGCCGCGACTTATTGGAATCAAAGGTCGTCCACATCAACATTCTCAAATTTGAGGACGAAAAAGTCATAAATCATGCCTTTAAGCGTGCCTCATTGATTGCAACATTAAGACCAGCTTAATTTTTGAAGAAATATGGACCAATGATTCTCTCTGCGCATAGAGCACACCACCATACAGTGGCTTCTTGAGGATGTAATGGCGTCTCAATAATGGCTTCTGGATTATTTTCACTCCAAATGCGACAATTTTGCTTATTAACAAACACATTAAATCAAAAGCCAAAAAAATATTCTTGTGAAAATCGGGATCGATAGCCATCCCGTTCTGACCCCATCCACTGAACGTGCGACACGCTTGATGGTCGCTCGACTTTAATTCTAGCAAAAGTTGAGGCGAAACCGATCCATGGTTGCTCGAAAAAGCATTAAGAGTTTGGATTGACTTACATCCGATAGAGTTGGCCTATAACCAGATCAATTTTTTCATAATAAAAGGAATTGGATATCTAATTTTATTCGGATCGTACTTAGATTTTTCTGCTTTGTTGCTATATAAATATTTTTATTTTATATTTTATTTTTAGTATTTTTGCAAAATACGATCGGATAAGATGATTCGCAATATCTCATATAAGGATATATCTGACAAACTGTGTGCATGTTCATCGTCCTAATCGAACTAATCGGAACTTATTAGAGTGAAGACTGGCTGCAGAGCTCAAAAGAGAAGGTACAGTCTTCTTCAAGAGCGTGTAGCTCTTGGCTTCCACGTCACTGTTGATACTCATAACTTTAAACTTCTAGACAATTTCGTTTAACACAAGCAGTAGCATTGCCAACGTGCGATACTTTGGAACTGAGTACACAAAGCCAAGCCTTCAACTGACGTATAAAAAAATCTCTGCAAGTAATTAGTCCTCCGGCTCTACATTGTGGCGCAGAGCTTTGGGCTATAACGATATTCGAAGAGGCGGCACTAAGACATTTCAAGAAAGGCATTGCGAAACATTTCTCAGCCTTAACCTATTGGTGGACGATGGAATGAAGGACATACTCCAGCTTTGAAAATATCAAGTGAAGAAAACAAAGACTGTAAACAATGGTTAATTGACTTTTATTAATGAAAAAAAAAAAAATCATTCACGTAGAAAAGCCGTATAAAGAAAAGGATTTCACCAGAAGCCCCACTTTCGTACTATCATTAAATTGTGCTTTATATTTTATAACTTATAACTATTAAGACAGCGGCAATAGCCGAGTGTTTAAGTCCTGGTTCGATCAACATCCAAAATTATAGAAAATTATTTTTTCTAATTTCAGTCGCCCCTCGGCAGGGACATCCGATACTTTGTCAATTTCCAATTAAAAGCTCCTCATAAAAAAGCATTAGTCGTTCGGAGGCGGCTTAGAATAAACTATAGGTCCCTCCATTTGTTTGAAAAACCTTAAGACGCACACCACCACGGCCGAAAATCGCCTCAATGGATACTCGTACAAAGCGCCAATTATAATTATCACGGTCCTTGGAAGAAATACCTGGATTCACATGGTGTGAAAAAGAACCGGCTGGGTGCTAATTTTGATAAGAAGAATTTAAGCGTTTCTGTTAACTTTTCTATCTTTGGTGGTTGGTGTAGTGCCGGGTCTTATTGCATGCAGGGCATACGTAGATCAAGTCTAGATAATCAGGAATTAAGTCGACTACAATATTCATATCTCAATTGTGCCGGTATTACTCATGTTTCTCTATGCCGCTCTCTTGCTCTCCAATGAATGGTACTTGGATTCCGAAAACGCCGTTAACTGCAAGTGAGTTCAAGAAGGTGTATTTTTGTACTGTATTAATGTACTTTCCGGAATCGGTAAGATCGGACGATTATAACATATAGCTCACATACAACCAATTTGTTTAGATATGAGGTTTTAGGTAAAAAATCCAAGAAAGAAGCATCTAAGAGTGTGAAACTTAGTATTAGTATTAGTTCTTGATATCATAGAACAGATTGCATTTTGAATTTTTAAGACATTTCGAGCATCAGAATTATGCGACGAAAAACTTGCTGTTTTACCTTAGGGTGTCAATTGTCATGTATAAATACGATCGATAGAACAGCTAAATTTTTTTGTGTGCAAGTTATTTCCAAAGCAAAGAAGCAAATAAAACTGTGCTTTAATTTGCGTAAATAAATTTACCCTTTAAATACATATTTTGCCTAGTGAAACACGGAAGCGCGAATCTGCAACCACTCTCTTGCCTAAGATTTGCAACCCCATATATTGTACATACACGTATGCATACATTTGCATATAGTATATTTAAATGCGTATGTGCAGACTTGTTTTTAAGTACCTACAAGTATATACATATGTACATATCTGCGAGCATTGTACGTAGAAAGCTTTCACACTGCTGCTTTCTACGAATATTTCCTTTAAGTATTTTATAGAATATGTTCTTGCTTTTAGCATTGCACGAGTACATTTCACCTTTTTGTCTCATTTGATGGTCATCAGGGCACACAAGTGTGTCTCCGCATAGTAAATATGTATATGCGTATTTATATATATTTAAATTTAAATCCCATGAACGATAGGAGAAATCAACTAAATTCAGATCACATTTATAATGACTAATAAAGTTGCATATCACACTTCTCTCCTAGAATCTGTATTTCAAAGTTACGATTATAACAGTTAATACAAAAATGAGATTTAAATTACAAATGTGTGATTTTTAAACTTTTCATGAACATCAAATGGTATAAAGACCTTGGTCTGAAGTATGTAAATACCAGAGGGAGAAAAGATAGATCCATTAAAATTTATACCGATAGGTTCAGAGTGACGAGTCGAGTCGGTTTAGCCATGCCCGTTTCTCTGTCCGTTTGTACCCAAACTAATCCTTCAGTTTTTGAGATATTTCACCGTAACTTGGTGAGCAGATGCACTAATTTATTTGTCTAAACCGGCCAAATCATACCACTATATATACGTGTATATAATTGGCCCTTTGTAACCGCTAAAGCGATTTTCGGCCGAGCTCCCCCTCCGCCACCGAACGGGTGATGGTTTTTTTACGAGGAGCCCTGCAATTAGAAAACTTAACTTTATTTTTTATTTAAATTAATTTTACATAACCTTTGGATGTTGGTGGCACCGGGACTTGAACCCGAGCCTTCCGAATGTCAGTACGCAATGCTAACCACTCGGCTACCGCAGTCTCCACTATGGTGTATGTATATAGGACCGATTCGTTCAGACTTGAGATTGTTGTTTATAAATTTGTCAAAAATGCCCCTAAGAGTGTGAAATTTGATATTCTATTTTATTCATATATATATGATCAATTACACATTGTTAATAAATATCATCGATATCGTAGGACTATATCATATAGCTCCTATGCATCGACCTTTTATTTAAGAGGCTTTGTTCAAAACTCCGTCAAAAAAGCATCTAAGAGCATGAAAATCATCGGAATCGGAAAACGTCATCATTAGTCCCTTAGAGCAATTTTTCTGATACGAGAATGGTGGGACCTACAGTTTACACAAAGCCGCCTTTGAACGGCTTATGGTTTTTTATGAGAAGCTTTTATTTCATGTTAGAAATACACTTAGAGGGGTTGACATTATCTACCAAGTGGCAACTCAATTGAAAATTTAACTTATTTTGTTTAAATAAATTTTCTATGATATAACTTTTGAATGTTGGTCGAACCGGGACTCGAACCGGGACTCGAACCGGGACTCGAACCCTGGTCATCCAAATGGCAACACGCAATGCTACCCAATCGGCTACCGTGATTTTTTATACCTATTAAAAAGTAGTTAGGGTAGTACAATATAATTTTCTGGTCAGGTCATAATTTAACTCAATCTGAACAACCTCCGAAAGCGCGAAAATGAGCTGCCTCTAGACACTGCTATTTCCGAATGTGGTATTCCCGTAAAACTAAGCGGGTGTTTAAGTTGACGCTGAATAATAACAGAAGCGCAGTTAGCATTGAGAAGCACCCTTTCGT
Source organism: Ceratitis rosa (assembly GCA_037013455.1). NCBI lineage: Eukaryota > Metazoa > Arthropoda > Insecta > Diptera > Tephritidae > Ceratitis > Ceratitis rosa. The sequence continues at coordinate 22,586,879 of JAWMAG010000004.1, forward strand.
TCGGAACCAAACAAGATTTCAGACAGGTTGGCTCTTTATCATGAGATTTCTTCAATTTCATGCTGAAGTAAATAATAAGAGCTGAAAAGCTAAATAAAGACGATGACGTTGATGTCATGCGACTTAACAACCGTGCCGTTAGTTCTGCTTTCTCCAGACTTGATAAAGTAGCGAAGCGAATTGATCTGGTAGTGAGCGAGCACAATACGAAATATCTTCTGCCATCAAATAAATAGGCGGCTCACTTGCATCTTGACTTCCACGTCACTGCTGATATGATAATTTCAAGGTCGTACATACGACTAATTTCATCTAACTAGAGACCAGCATTAACACCAACAACAATGACAGCTTGGAAATCCAACTCAGCATGCTATTGTCAACAGGTTCTACTTGTAACTAAGTAGGCAATTGAAAAGTAAAGTCCTCTCTCTCGAATTTCCAAAACCAAACTCAAAGACCCACATCATTCCCGTCCAGAAGCGTATGTGATGTCGGCATCCATTGAGTCGGTCATGGCAGTGCTCGAGGGAAAAGTTTCACGAAAGATTTATAGACCTTAACGCATTGGCAACGGGGAAAACCGCAGACTATAGAACGATGAGCTATACCATATGAGTTAAGCGGTAGTATGGACATAGTTTAGCGAATGAAGAGATAGAGTCTACGCTGGCTAGGTCATGTCGCCCAAATGAATTAAAGCACTCCGACTCAGGTACTGGTACTGGTAGAAGCAGAGGAAGACCTTCAGTTGGAGAGTGACCTGGTTTCACTTGGCGCCTAACAGCGAAGAGAAGGATCGAATGGTGCGCTATTGTTCATTCGGCTATAATTGCGTCAACGGTGTTTATTCCAATAAAAAAGGAAGTTGTGCATTACATTGATAATCTAAGAGCTACACTTATTTGCATAGGAGATTTTGTGTTTAGAGGACTAAATATGATTAAAAAATGAATGAAAACAATAAGTGGATGAGGAAAATTTTTCTTCCACACCAGTGCAATGTAAACCCTCCCACTCCTCTATATATTTCAGAGCACAGCCTTGAAGCAGTTTCAGTTTTTGCGCTATTCTACCAAATACATATATACGAGTACATATGTATATAATAATGTAATGAAAATTTTCAAAAATACTCAATGCTAAGCTGAAATGATATTTTATAATTTTTATTTTACTTAAGAAAATGAATTCAACACGAATATAGCGTGTATTTATGTACATTTGTATGTAAAGCTTCATATTAGCGAATTCATTTTAAGGAGAGATAAAATTCGTGTTGTTACCTATGCGCCAAATTACTCAAAATGTAAATCTACATATTTGATTTGTTTGTTTTTCATCTAGAATATTCTGTGAAATTTTTGTGATGGTAAAGTTATTTATTTATTTATTTTTATTTTTATTTTCTGCTATTTCAACGACTTTGGCGACAGCAGCACATTTCGTTGTTGGTATTGAAAGCAAACAAATGTACGAATATAAGCAATACATATTTATGTATGTATGTACAAACATATGTATGTAAGAATGTAAGCCAACTTTAAATTTTATAAAATGAATCTATATACATGCATATATCACATTTATTTATGTGTTAAACAGTATTTAAAGAGAGTATTTACATCTACGAGTATATACATATGTATGTATATAAATATAAAAGAAAATTTTTGGCAAAACTAGAGAATGTCCATGAATTAGAAAAATAAAATAAAAATTTGCCACTTTTAGTATACATACGTGTATATGCATATACTATGTACTGCATATATTTCTATGTACTGCATATATTTCTATGTACTGCATATGTACACGTTTGTAGGTATGTTTAAGAAAAAGTGTTATTGCGGGTGTTGTGTTTAAAGGTAACAACTAGTTAAATAAATTGGTATTTCTGTGTGAAAAGGTACACATCAAATGATATATGCACACGCATACATATACATATTTTATGTGCCTAATTATGTATATTATAAAATTAATATATTTTAGTTTTTCTTTAATATTTTTATTTATCAATAACAAATTAATTTTTCGCTTACTTAATCTTGCTTAATCTTCTTACATATGTATATAAATACATACATATGTATGTACACATATGCATTTATTATTTCTATAAATTGTAAAATCATCATGAAATTAACAAAAATTAAAATCTCAGTCAACATCAACAAACGAGTCATAAGCTCGAACGATCACATTAAATGATCGATACTGTCATAGATCATTTCGTATGCAATTAATTAATTAGTCTGAGCGAACGCCGACAGTCATAATTTTAAATACATACATACATCTATACATACATATCCATATGTATGAATATAAGTATGTGAATATGATGCATTCTGTTGGTTCATCTGAATGTTAATGCGGTAGCAGATCGTAAAATCGGCAAATCTGTTGCAAGATCGATATGTTATGTAGCGCTGGCTTATGTCTATCAATTTGGCATAACGAGTGCCAAATGTCTGCGGCATGCGATTAATTTGTACAATATAATGCATTTATGTGCATTTGCATATGCATGTAAATACATATGGGTTTATGCCACGAGGAATATATGGGACATGATCATAGATTTAGAGCAGTATTAAGTAATTAATAGTAATAAGAGTAAACTGTTCTCGTATTTATTTATTTTTTTTATTTGAATTTGCTTCTATATTGGTAGACGAAAAAATACTAATAAAATCTTAAAATTTATTTTATATTATAATACAGAAACTGATTAGATACGAAATGCTCTTTCAAATTTGAAAAGCAAAACTGAAATCCTAATGAAATAAGCATCATAAAAAAGAATTTTCTAAAGGTAAAGAGTAAGTGGGAGAGGGTAATACTTGGACCCCTTTGGTATTTAATTTAAATTAATTTTATATATTTCATTTTATTATATTATATTTTATTTTAATTTAATTTATTTTTTATCATGGTGTTTAGTTTTACTTTGCTAATTAATTTTATTTTATTTTTCCCATTTTAGTTCATTTTATTTTTAAATTTTGTTTTATTTAATTTAACTTTTTTATTTTATTTTGTATTAATTTTTTTATTGCGGATTTGAGGTCCATGTAAATGAAAATGCAAAAAATTTAAGTTAAAGTAAAAAAATTCTCGGAACCATTAATTATTTTATTTTAGTTTATTTATTTTTTATTTTATTTAATTTTATTTTTGTTCAGTAATTTAGTTTAATTATATTTTGTTGTAATTTATTAATTTATAAATTAAATTAAATTAATTTTCTTTATAATTTTTTTAAATTTAATTTAAGGTTATTTTTTAATTCTATTTTATATTATTATATTGATTAATTTTTTAAAGTTATTTTATTTTGTTTTATGTTATTTCCCTTCATGTTACTTTATTTCTTTATTTTACCTTATTTTAGCATCTTACTTAACTTTATTTCTTTTATTCCATTTAAAATTTAAATTTTTGTTTCATTTCATTTCATACTATTTTATTTTATATTATTAATTTTTTTTCTATTTTATTTTATTTCATTTAAGTTTATTAATATATTTTGTTTTATTTTATTTTATTTTTTTTTTAATGTAATTTTTTGTATATATTTTTTTAATATTATTTATTTTGTTTTATTTAATCTCAATTTTTACAATTTATTTTATTTTAGTTTAAATCATGTACTCCATTTTAATTTATTTTATATTATTTTATTTTATTTTATTTCATTTTATTTTATTTTATTTCATCTTTTTTTATTTTATTTTATTCTGTTTCATTTTATTTTAATTTATTTTACTTTATTATATTTTATGTTTTTTATTTTATTTGAATTTATTTTATTTTATTTTGTTTTATTTTATTTCATTTTAATTTATTTTATTTAATTTTATTTCATTTTATTTTATTTTGCTACATATATATTATTTTAATTTATTTTATGTTTGTAAATTTTTTATTTGAGTACTTCAATATTATTTTCTTTAATTTTATTTTATTTTAATATGTTCTGTTTTATATTTGTTTATTTTTTTAACTTTGTTTTATTTCTTTTTGATTTATATTGTATATGTTTATTTTTTAATTTACATACAAAATGTAATTATTTTTTACTTTTCTTTTATTTTTTATTTTATTCATTTTCCTTTAATAAATGATAATTTGCTTGCATTGCTCAGTTACTTCATCTCATCGTTGACAGTTCTTTCAATTTCAGTTGGTAATTCGATTGGGGCGCCATTTGACGGTTGATGTTTTTATAGTAACCTTTTCTTTGCCACTGCAAACACATCCCAAAAATTTGAGCCGTTCTATGTATATTGGTGTTTGCGTTTTTTATATTTTCACATCACATATTACTTTTTGAAAATAGCGGTTTTATATATGTATTTAATTTCATTTTTGTTGTACTCATATGTTTTAAGCAATATTAACCGCATACCTTTCTATTAAATAACAATGTGATATATGGTATTTCTATATAAAAGTCTGCATACATACATATTTATAGTACATATATTATATTTATAGTACATTTGTATATATAGTGTATATGTACATCCTACGTATGCATTCAATGGTAAGATCACCTAAATATATATTTTTACAAATACATACACATTTGTTTAAAAGTTCATATGTAGAAGTCCATATGTTTATTTAAATGTGTAGCTTGAAGTTAAACTAATTCACATACATACACACGAGTATATACGCAGGCAAAAAAATATTGAAAATGAGTCCGAAAGTTGTTCAAGAATTCAAAACGATTTTCTGAAATTTTTTACTTGCGAATTTTACTTATACAATTTATCTATGTGGGTATGTATGTAACATATTTGTATGTATGTGTGTTTTTATTTTATGGTATGTATGACTGCAGATTGAAATAATTTCGTATATCCAAACACACACATATGTAAATTTATTTCAATTTCTTAATTATATTATTTATTTTATATTGTTTGTGAATTGGCAATTGCAAAGCGCTTTCCATACAGCTTTCATCGTTCTGTGAAATACTCATCAAATGGCAAAAGGAAACGTCAAAATTTTGTATGAATGTGCAGTGGACCCTCGCAAATTAGAATCACTTTGATTTAAAAATAATTCTACTTTTTGTAGTTTTTTCTTTTTTTTTTTTTTTTGAAAAATAATAAAAATATGATGGCGTACATATGTATGTACATACATATGTAAAATAAATTATATCAACAATCAAACATTAACCAGAAAATAATGTATTAAATAGGTTAATACAAATCCTAATAAAAATCCCAGCAAAATGCCGACTTCCGACATTCATTTACACAAAGGTTCAAATTTGTGAGCGGCTTCTGTATAGGAGTTGGTACAATCTGGCACACATTGTACATACGAGTACATATTTGTGAGTATACGCGCCCGTTAAATTTGTTCGGCTTTATAAACTGAATAAATTTGTAATGTCGCCGAACTTACAAGCATCGTAGAGGCTTACAAGTCCCCTTATTTTGTCGAAAGGGAAATTATTCTACGTTAGAAATATGAAAAAAAAATATATTTTTTAAGGTCATAGATTTTATTTAAAATTTATGTAGAACTAGCACATCCGACAGACATTGCTCTGGCTGGACGTGACTCTCTTCCCCCATAGTTTATCAAAACAAGATTATAAAGAGTTATAAACTGTTTTATAAAAAATCCAAAGTTTTCTCAATCAGATTTTATGACAAGTAAATTTTTAATTTTAACTCAAGGGAAGGGAAGGGAAGGGAAGAAAAGGGAATATTATACTTTTTGGGATGCTGATTTAAGATCTAAAAAATCACAAAAGGTCTCAGATGAGAGACCCCCTTTTGAAGACGGCCTCTGCAAACGTTCTATGTATTCTGATTTTAGGGCATGCCCCTGGAATATCTAGTCCCTCAATTAGGAAGATACTGCTGCCCAGCTCGTAAGACTAACGACTAATTTTCATCCCAGAAATGCTATGGACGGGACAAAGACGAAAGAAGGGGTGTTCTTATGAAATACGCCACAGCGGCCATATAAAGGAGCATAAATTTGGTGTCAGATTTGTGGTGGGAGAGAGCCTACGTTGCCGAGACCTATTCGTGAACGTATCGCCACAATCCAAGTTAAAACGAAATTTTTCAACACATCGCTGATTTGAGCCTATGCCCAATGGAAAAGAAGGACGATGTGACAAAGAATGCTCTTTATGAGCGACTGGAGCCTACTTACGAGCAACTAACTGCTGGAACCTTATCGGTGTGGCTTTAGACTGGGAAATTCATCATTTACCAGATATTCATCATACGTCAAATCTTGGAGAAGAACCGTGAAAGAGGAGCGACACACAGCACCTCTTCGTCTATTGTAAAGCAGCCTTCGAAGCACGATAAAGAGCTACCTCTTCGCCGCAATGTCTGAATTTTGTATAACCGCAAAACTTATACGGCTATGTAAACTGATGTTAAGCAGCTCCAGCCAGGATCGGGAAGGATCTCTTCGAGCCGATCGACAGCAAACGAAATTTCAGAGAAGGTGACTTTATTTAATTTAATGCTGGAGAAAATAATAATGAGCAGCAGAGTGAATAGGAAGGTACAACCTTCTATAAGAGTGTAAAGCTGCTGTCGTAAACCGATGATATTGACATCATTGTGTCGTCAAACAAATCGTCATCGCATTCGTGGCTCGGTTCCCGCATCTCTGTTGACAATCATATGGAACCAGGAAGATGTGAGCTTGAAAATCTAACGCAGAATCACTCTTGCCAGCAGGTGCTACCTTGGGCTGAGTAGGCAATGAATCAACCGATTCAATGCGGAGTTGATGAGTTTTCGACAGAAAGGTTCTGCACGTTAGAAAAGGCGAATGTAGCAGCCTATGGAACGATGAGCTGTACGAGATACATGACATACGAGTACAACGGCTACACTGGCTAGTGCATATGGTCTGTACGGATAAGAATACTTAAGTTATGCCAGCAAAGAAAAAAGAAGAAGAACTGTCAAACACGGTGCAAATTTTCAGTTCTAATATATCTATAGTACCTGGCGAGTAAATTTATAATACAACTGTTTATTAGTGAAAACTTAAACAAAATTTTAAATTCTGATGCTACAACTTTCTTAATTTTTTGGCTGCAATAACAAAAAATTTTGAATTTTTTAGCGATACGCACCCCCCGCATAGAAGCTGAAAAATACTTTTTACAGAATCAAAATTTGTTCAGCCGATTGGTGAGCCATAGCCATCGCCATCATACGAAAAATATATACTATAATTTATACATACATATATTGTACTGTGTCAATAAAAACAAAATTTATTAGTTTTTGGTTTTATGAAATTTTAAAACTATAAACTTCTCTCATGAGTAAATTCAAAATCATACCGAGTCAGTTATGACTCAAGAACACATATGAATATACTACGACATTTGTTTTTGTAACATTACAATATTGCAAAAATGTATCATAGATTTCTAATATTGATAAATACTAGTTGCTTCGTAACCGCTTTAATGATTTTCGGCCGAGTTTCTGCCGCGGTTTGTGGTGCGAATTTTGACGTCTTTCCTACAATCTAAAGTTTTAGGTTGCTTCCGCACAGCTAATGGATTTTTATTAGAAGCTTTGCAAAAAATCAAGAAAAATCATTTTAGGCTTTAATCTGACCATTGCTCGAACTTTTGGCCTACCGTCTCGTAGTATGCACCGCTAGCTTCTCCTCAACTACAGCGGCCGCAAAACGTTCAATAAATACACATACATACGTATAATGGAAAATATGTGGCTGATTTATTCACAAATATATCTAAATTAAAGATATTAAAAATAGAATGAATTAAAATAGAATAGTTTATTCATGGAATAGATGTTCAACCTCTTGACTGTGAAGAAATTCGAATGTTGATTGCGCGTCTAATGAACGACGCTACAGTGGATGCTTTGCTGGCTGAGCTACTCATACGAGACGACGGCGAAAACTGAGAAAGTGCAGTGGTATCTGCTGCTACTTAGACAAATGATCGAATGTAAGGAAGACTTACTGAACCACACAGTCTGTGCCATACTAACTGATTGGTTATTATTAGCGCTGGGCTCTAACCCTGACCGTTCCGAATGTTGCGATAATGAGAACTGCAACGCTGACCCATCCGTAAATTTAACCTAAAGTATCTACCAAAACTCAAATTTACTTGGATAATGTATTTCCTTTAAAGAGGATTATTTACAGCGGCAAACAAAAATAATATAATAGAGAATTATATAATTTGTAGATTTAAACCAAGCATAACTTTCATGTATTTTAATCTCTTCAATGCTAATTCTTTGTGACAAATATAAGTGTTGGCGACCGCAATAGCAGAATAGCAAAAATTATAGAAAATTATTTTTTTAATTGCGGCCAAACCCCCCGAGTGTATTTCTGACACGAGATAAAAGCTCCTCATAAAAATCCATCAGCTATATGGAGGCGGAGGAGAAGCTCGGCAGAAAATCGTTTCAGCGGTTAAAAAGAGCCAGTCTATATTATTATATAGTATATACAGAGGGGTTATTTTGATATTCAAAGAAGCTTCTTTATTAAAATATCGTTGACTTCGTTGCTTGTGTGGCAAGTAGCTCCGTCTTGTTGAAAATAAATGTTGTTCAGTTCAATACCATCTAAATCATTAACCATCTTCCGATTGCGCAATCCGTTAATTACCCAATGACCTCGCCGGACCATACACCGCACCAAATAATTACGCGTTGAGGCCTCAATAATAAATATTTGCCAACGAGGCGAAAATGGGCTTCATCAGTCAATATGTTCAAAAAACAACGTCGATCAAATGACCCCCTTCATTGCGAAAACAAAACTTCGCTCCTTTTTCGGCATTTTCCATGAGATTTGCCAGCATCTCGGGCGATATCGCAGCGATTTCAACTCGAATGTTGCTCTTCAGCTCGTCCAAAGTCTTTGGTTTTTTGACATACACTTTGCTTTTCAAAAAGCCCCACAAGAAAAACTGGTGCAGTTAAATCGGGCAAGTATTTCATTGTCGACTCCGCTGTGTGAGTCTCCCGTGAGTCTCGAAATTCGAAGCCAAGCGACGAATAGTTTCACTTTTAGGCGCAGCACGGCCGCGATACTTTTTCCGATACGCACGCTGTGTTGCAACAACTGAACGATTGCACTCAATGTACATTGTAACTATTTCCGCACGTTCTTTGGGCGTAAGGCGATACATGGCTGAAATTGCTTTGGAATAACCTTACCAAAAAGCTTTTACTCCACGCAATCGGCTGAAATCTGTTAAAGTTATTCAATGTTTCCCTTGATCACATATAGGTGGCTCACCCTGTATTGTTTTTACAGAAAAAAGCAATTTGGTAAAATTTATATATATATATAATTGGCGCTTTGTAACCGCTGAAGCGATTTTCGGCCGAGCTCCTCCCCCAATTTGTGGTTTTTTCGTCTTGATGTTTTTCCAACAAATGGAGGGACCTACAGTTTATACTAAGCCGCCTCCGGACGGCTGACGGTTTTTTGACGAGGAGCTTTATTTCATGTCCGAAATACACTCGGAGGGATGGACATTCCCTGCCGAGGGGCGACCGCAATTGGAAAATTTATTTAATTTTTAATTTAAATTAATTTTCCATAACTTTTGGATGTTGCTGGCACCGGGATATGAACCCGAGTCTTCCGAATGGCAGGACGCAATGCTAACCACTCGGCTACCGTGGTAAAATTTGCTAAAAGTTATTTTCTTAAAGTTGTGTTTTTGAAAAAAAAAAAAACAATCATTCAACCAATTCGTCAAGAATTGTATCTCGAAGATCCCTCTAAAATTGCATGAAGATCCGTCTAATAGATTATGAAGATCGCTTGTGTAGTAATCGATAATCTTTTGACAATCGACCTTGAAAGCACAGTTTTGAGAAAAATTCGTTTAAAGTTTACAGCACTGAGTGCACACCTATCCAAGCCTGTTTCTCCGAAACTTTTATTTGGATCGACTAGAAAATTGAGTATAATATTCCCGAAATGTTATAGAAGTTAATAAAAAAATATTGTTTGAAGCTGTGATATAATTTCTTAAAAAATGGTATCGCTGTAAAGCCAATACGTTAGGCTACATAATTGTTGTAACAGAAATTTATACAAGAGATTTTGTTACATTACATTACCATTTGTATAGTTTTAATTACTCATTATTTGCAGATGAATGTTAATTATTGTCAAAAACTGTAAAAATATCAGGTTAATTATATGTATATATGTAGCGCTTTCTGAAATAAAACGCTAAATTTATTTTAGTTTCGGTAATTTTGATGTAAAATATTCTCCCCGGTGTGAAAGGCCAAATTTTGAAAATATCGAGAAAGCAACGGAAATTGCCGAATAAGACGTCATGCGAGCACTGTTTCGATGGGTGTCACATGACTAAACGAGAAAAAATCTCAAATACCGAATTTCGATCTGCGAATCGCTACTGAATCGTGACAAAATCAATAGATTTCTGAAGGAATGGTAACTGATAGATGAAAAGAGGATCACTTACAGCAACGTCAAATGAAAACTGTCCTGGTCAAAGGACAGTATGGTAAACCGGCACAAACTGTCTCCGAGCCGGAATTGACAGCTAAGAAGATTTGAAAAGGAATCTTTCACTATGATCTGTTCGTAGCTGTAGGAATCTACTTTAAGATTTGTAACTTACAATTTTCAACTTTTCAATTTTTATGTTACTGAATTTTCAAATATTTTCATTTTATGAATTATTATAATTTTCATTTTCAAACATTGTGAAATAAATTTTATTTAAAAAATAAATATTAAAGTTATTATTTAAATATATAAATATATAGATACAAGCATCTAAAGTGGCCCTACGGCCAAACTCTTATTTCGTCTCTCTCTGAACGAAGACATCGCCCAGAAGCTTCCAGCTTTGCCCAACAAGAGTGCAATTGTGTTTCATCTGAATAACGCCAGACTGTACACATCGATAGTGGCTCGCCAAAAGCTTCGTTAAATTGGTTAGGAGTATCTTATGCATAAGCCCTATAGCCCTGAGCAAGTGGTTGCCATCTGTTCCTGTCTACGGCGAATGAAATGGCTGGTGAAGAATTGACCTCAGGAGAACTGGGAAATTTGATTTTCCAAAATTTTTGCCAATAGGGGTAAATATTTCCATAAGAGAGGCATAATGGCATTACCTTCGAAATGGCAAAAAGTTATCAAGCAAAATGGAGCCCAAAAGACTTCGATTTAATAAAAAATAATGGATTACATTTGACAAATATTTACCAATAGATATTTATTTATTTTTTGCTTTATTCAAATTCATCATCACCATACGTACGTATGTACATGTAAGTTGTAAGAAATTTAAAAATTACTTGTCGCTGTTTAATTCTGAGATTTTCTTATAGTAAAATGTCACACGGACGACTTTTGCATTGGTGACCAATGAAAAATTTGTTTAATTGTATTGGAGCCTCGATCATTTCAGTTTTACAAAATACCATGCATATAAAAGTTAACACAATTATCAAGTACATATGTGCATATATATGTATGTATGTACATAGGTATATATGATTTATATGCTCAATTGAGTATGTGGTCGTATATAGATACATACATTTGCATATAATAATGCTAATAGTAGGGTACTGTGAAAATATAGCAAATTAAATTGCATGAAGTGCATTTATCTTAACGAAATATAAATACACTTAAAACGATATATTTAAGTTTAAAAATATCAACTGAAGGGGCGATACGCCACACCAGCAACAATAAAATAGCTAAATGCATAAATTCAATATCAATCCTTAATGACATTGGCAACCGATTTCCGATTTGTGTGCATACATAAATACATATATGTATATATATATATATATATATTGTACATGCGTATCGATGTATGTATGTATATACACACGTGTTTAGGTATGTGTTAACATATTTTTTTTCAGCTAAAAAGATTTCGCTCATCAAAACAACTTATCTAGCTTTTGTGATTGAGCGCGTGTGTATGCATATGTATATGTACGTGTGTGTACAATTATTTGTACATCGTATATGGTACATACATATGTTTGAATGAAAGCAACGGACTAATCTCTTCTGATCATGCCACACAAACACTGCACGATTTTAGAAATATTGGAAAATAATAAATCGAAACTTGCTGCGCTCTAGAGTTTTTTTTTTGTTTTGTTTCAATGGAGAGAAATTTTGAAATGAAAGTAAAAATGTTTTTCTAATAATATGATTTATTGAAAATGCAACTATTCGTGCTTTAACGAATTACTTACATATGTACATACATATATAGATAGGCTTTATACAGTTTATATATGTATGTACATATATATTCTATATTATTATGAAAACTGAGTATGCAATGACAATGGTAGGCATACTTTTAATATTTTCAAAATTCATACATACATATGTATATCCATGTTTTACTAGTTACTTTTTACTTTAAAATATTATTCTTATTTATTTATTTTTTTATTTATTTAGAAATATGCACGCAATTGTATATGGATGTACATACATAAGTACAAATGTATAAATTTTTGTTAAAAATCAAAAATTATATTATTATTTAGTATCACCAAGTGACTTTCTCTCTTTCACTCTCTCTCTCTCTCTTTAACTCACTGCCACACACACACAAATTACCAAATTAGCTCTCAAAAAGCTTTCATGATTACATATTTCAGTGCGGCTCTCCTTATTGTATCCTGATATTTCATTCTAAGTTTATACTAACGTAATCGATTGCATCACTTCTACGGCCACTATCATTACCAATACAAATACCAGAGTAACTGAGTCATGCCGTCGCATACAAAGCTCAACAAATTCGACATTGTTATGCTGCGTACACAGCAATCCAACAACAACCACAACAACCAAACTAATGATCATTAACTTATACATACACCGTGCATAGTCCGTCGCCTTGTGCACCGAAAAAGGGAGCGTAGACCCATCAGGACAAGCGTTTCGTTCGTATTATACGAACACACATATACATGTACATATACAAATGAATAGCAAATATTTGTTGTGTGCACTGCTTTATCGTTGTGTGGGTGGTTGGTTTTGTTGGGTGAGGGTGTATGCGATCCAACGGGGGGCGGTTGTAATGAAAATTCGTGTGCTTTTTGGCGCTTTGGCGCAAGCGAATCGGCAAATTTCGGCGGCGCTATGCGAAGTGTATGGTATCAAATTGCCTCATATAAAAAGGAAAGTTACCGGCTGTGTGGGTCAGAACGGCTTTCGAACGCGTAAGTGCAACACCTTTATGTTGGATTATTGCTTGGTTGTGTATTTTTATGTGAATTTAATTTGAAAAAAAATTAAATAAATTTTTTTTGGTGTTACCACACATGGCCATTGGATCGCCATTGGTTGTGAGCGCGAAAGCAAGAAAGAGAGCGAATGCGTATGTGTACACGAGCTGGCAAGCAAGCGAGCGAGAGAGAGAGAGAGAAGCAGTAGCTACAATAAAATAAAAATCCTTAAAACCTTTGATTTCTACTGGATTGCAAATATTACTGGATAGTGATAAATAAATTATGTGACATTTAAAATTAATTCCATATTGTGGAAAATATTGAAAACAATATAATTCAATTGAATTTTATGAAAAAATAATACTATTGTAAAAGTGAGTTCATAAAGAGCCATAAAGGTCAAAAAGGATTACTTAACAGACATTTGTGGATTATCCAACACAGAAATCAAAGTAAAAGAAACATTTAAATTGAAAATAAAAAGTAATAGGACACAAATTAATGGATTACAATGCGGCGAAAAATTACTCCACTGAAAAAAATATTATAATTGAAAAGTTTTTGTGACTTGCCTCAAACAATTTTTTTTTATTTATTTATTTAGTTATTTAATTTTTTTTTAAGAACTAAATACTCATATACACGCATACATGCATGTTACTGAGTGCAAATTTAAGTTCTAAGGCTCATGATATTAGGAACACAGTGAGCTGGGAATCAAGTAGCAACAAGTGGGATTTTGACTTAACAGCGAATTGCTGTAAAAAGGCACACTTTAGTAAATTTTGAGGTGGCAAAACGTGCAAATGATAGTAATTTTAATCACATATGTACAGGCCATTAGAAAATGCGGTGAATGCATATAGTATATCCGGAAAAAATCATACATTATACATTCAAATGAATCTTTTTCGGTCCACATATTTATTTAGTTGAAATTTCTATATGTATCTAATTAGAAATATTGTCAGAAAAATGAGATTAAGCAGACTTGAACTGAAAAAAAAAATTTTGAAACATAAAAATTATATAAAATAATAATTATATTGCATAAAAGTGTTTTTTTTTTTTGTTTTTAACACAAAGGTGAAGATCAAGTTCAAATCTTATGAAACAAATAGCTTAGAACACTGCAAATGCAATAGGGTATATGAAAATTAGGTTATCGGGGTTTTTCTGCATATAAACTTTTTTTTTAGAAATTAGCAAATGTTAGTAGAAATAAGTGTATGTAAATCAACAGGTAGTGGAAATTTCCTTTGAGCGGCAGGCCAACAATTATTTTTTTTTTGCTGATTTACGATAATTTGCATTGCAAATTAGAGAAAAAATTCTTCTTTTATAATTAATGTTAAAACGACACAATTACTCTGCCGCCGCTATAGAAGGAAACATTTTTCACTTAACCACCTGCCATGAAGTCGGCGCTTTAATTCTCCTTTTTTGGTGTAAAATTAAGTTATGCGCAGTATATACATATGTACATATGTGTAGACATATGTAAATATATTTAAAAAAATAATATGATGCCTTTTCGAATATCATATTTCTATTTTATAATTTCATTATTTTTTTTAATTTTTTAAATTTTTTTATTTATATAAAAAAGTATTTTTCAAAAAAGAGAATATGCGCAAAAGGATACATAGCCAGACACATAAATTGAATTGCCAATAAAACAAAAAAAAAAATTTTAAGAAATATACAAATTTACTGCATATGTACATCTACATAGCTTGAAGTAACTTGAAGTAACAGTGTCTAAAAAGTGAGCAAAATTAAATAGCTGGAAAATATTATACATACATATGTATTTGTATGTATATATTTGTAGGAAATAAATGAACAGTACGAACTCATTGCTTATTTTGGCAATCAAAGCGTTGACTTCATGATGTCGTACCTGTATAGGAAAAGCACATATCTAAGACATATTTATATGTATGTATGTATATACATATGTTTGTATAAAGAAAAACCAAACAACAATAATAACATTTCCAAAGGAAATTCAAGTAACCATACAAATTAACACATACAAATATATATACATGCATACATACATACATACATATATACGAGAGGCAAGGTGAAAGAGCATGATAGAAATAGAAAAATAAAAAAACACTATACATTCTTGAGCAATGTAGGCACAAATGCGTAAAAGCATACATACAAACATACAAACATACATATGTACTTATACAGCGTTGTATGCCAGCGAACGGCGAATGGCGAACGGCGATCAGCGACCAGCGGCCGAGTAGCTTTCGCACGGTGTTGCTTGTGTACAGGAATAGACAACGATACATATGTATATATGTACGTATGATTGTATGCATGCATGTATGTGCCTTCGTATGCGATAGATCGTCGGTTTCGAAATAATGTCGAAAATTTTTTAAAAATATCGCTTTGTGTATTGAAAAATCCCGCAATGCTTTTTTAGCCTGTATGTTTTGTTGTTGTTATTTTGAAAATTTCGGTAGTTCGGCGAATATATGTATGTATATGTGTGTGTATGTACATATACACATATACATATATATGCGCGGTATACATTTTCATTAGATTTGAAATTTCTATACGACAAATTTTCGAGTTTTCCAATTCATTGCGAACTCGCAACTCGGACGTTTTAGATCATCACCTCTTGTGCGGATGCGGTTAGAAAGCGATTTAATTGAATTAATCAATTATTTTAAAACGGTTTCATTTTCAAAACGAAAAAATACTTTGTGTTGCATTTTCTCTTGTTAGAAAAAAAAAATACAAAATTAAAATAAATAAATAAATAAAAAACTTTTTTTTAGAAAAGTAAGTGAAAACACACTTCCAATTGCAGTGGTACCTAAGTATACAGAAAAATCTATAAGAAAGTGTACTGAGAAATTAACGAGTATTAAAAATAAAATCAAGAACGCAACCTTTCAAAATAATTTGAATGAAAATTATACATACATATAAGTATATGAAATAAAATAAAATAAAAGAGTTTATACAAATCAAGTGCACTAGTGGTGGAAAATTATGCATTGCTCAGTGACAAAAAAAAAATTTTTTATAGCTTTTCGCGTAACTTTTTGCGGCAACGTATATATTTATTATATAACTTTTCATTTATACACTACTCACGACAATAAAGACAATTTTTAAGAATTATTTGCGTATAATGTACACATACATATACATATATACATACTTAGATATATGTATGTTAAAAACAAGTGCCTTGTTTCTCGAGTATACATGCATATATTGGCCTACCCAACCGTTGAATATTTATTATTTAATTTTTAGTATAGAATATATTTTCCTGTGTTTAAGAAAAATGTTGCAAATTTTCGAAAACTTTACGTAACAGTTATACCACCGCCCCAAAATGAGCGAAGCCTTTCACATAAATACATATATATTTTCATATACATACATATACATATGTATGTAGGCGCATAGGTATACGCGTTTAGTTGGTAACCCATACATACATACATACATAGATACATTCAATATGAAACATTCCAAGTATTTATAGAATGGTTCCGCACACATACATACATATGTACATATATACATTTGTATGCGTGCGTATGTGTACGTGTATATGTGTGTGAGTGTATGACGAGGTTGCGGCATCGCTCTGTGCTATCTTTAGACAACACAACCCACACATATTACACGTGCACACACAAACAGGTAACACATTTTGGGTGCAAAAAATTATAACCAACAATAGCGCAACAACAAAACTAATTAACTGAGAACCAAGCTGTTGAAACGATCTCCATTACTGTTGTTGAAGTAGTGCTTTTCAGTTTTCACCGTAATTAACTGACATGCATATGCATATCCGTTGTATGTAACTGCACAGTAAATGCAACCTACGCATGCATACTTATACATATGTACATACACGTATATGTATATGTATAGAAGAAGCTTTTGGTAAACACATGCACATAAATTTCTGATCTCTGGGACTCCGAGACAATTAACTAATTAATGCGGCGAAATGTAGTTTTTAATGAAAATTAAAAAAAAGCAACAACAAAATGCGGCGAAAAACTATCCAATTACAAATTGCAGCGAAGAAAATCAAAGAGCATAACAGGAAAAGTGTATTGAGCATCAGCTATTTTGGCAGGTTGCCTACATTAACATACATACACATGTACATATTTGGAAATGCGGAAATTTACTTTCCATGCATGTTGGAATATTATTTCCACCGTTAGAAGGATGGCGATAGGGAAGGAATTTTTCAATTTAACTTGCACAATTTCTATCTAGTTTTAATTTTTTTTTCATTTTTTTTATTTTGTACTGCGGAAGACGCGAACTTGAAAAGAAACTATTTTGAATTTAGGTCAAAGTAATCATATTTAATTGGTTTACATAATTTCTCTCTTACTCGCACATACAGCATATTCGTATCTACTGTTACTTTCGCACACACAAAATTCATTTGTATGTCAAATATGCAGAAAATACGCAACCACGAAAAAATATATTTATGTTTATTATGCAAAATACAGTTAGTGATGTTGGATTTCAAAAAAAAAAAAATAATACGAAATTTAGTAAATAAAAAAATTTAATAAAATAGTGTTAGCATGGAGTTTTGCACTAAATAAAAAAATAAATAAATTTAAAATAATTCTAAAGCCTAAATAATTTTCAGTTGAAAATTTAGTTTCCAATAAATTATTCTAAAATTAAATTTTACTTTCAAATAAATAGTTTTAATATTAAAATCTAATTTCAAATAAATAAATTTCGAATTTAAATTTACTTTCAATGAAATAATTTTCAAATTTAAATTTGGTTTCAAATAAATAATTTTAAAATTTAAATTTACTTTCAATGAAATAATTTTAAAATTTAAATTTAATTTAATTAAATTACTTTTGTCATTTAAATTCAATAAAAATAACTGTAATACTGTTTCCATTTAAATTATATTTTATTTACCATGTACCTATACCTAAAAACAAAAACATGTGTATATTTGAAACCTAAAGTTTTTATAAATAATTTCCAAAAATAATTTTTATACATTGCCACATCACACATCACTAGCTTTTGCGATTTTTTCCCTGATTACAAAATTTATAACAAAATACGAGATAGTAATAAAAATAATATTTCTTTTCTTTAATTTTCAGGGAAGCATTTGGGCTGAGACGACGCGAAACACTTCAATCATTTATTGAAAAGAAGGAATAACTTTTGCAAAAATCTTTGACTTTTGCACTCAAGCCCCAACTCTCACTCGAGTTACGTTTTAACAAAATTTTATTTACGTTTTCTGTTGAGAAAAAAGCGAATCTTTAATCAAGATGCCGAAACCAATTGCTAGCCAAGAGGATGAGGATCCAACCCCATACTTGTTCGTGTCTTTGGAACAAAGACGTATCGATCAATCGAAACCTTATGACTCCAAGAAGAATTGCTGGGTGCCCGATGAGAAGGAGGGTTACCTCCTTGGTGAAATTAAAGCCACCAAGGGTGACATCGTCTCCGTAGGCCTTCCCGGCGGCGAGGTAAAACAAGCGTTAAACCAAATGCGTATGCAGCTGGTGTAACCAGAAACGAAATACATAAAACAACAAAAGAAACAATTATTAAATAGGCGTAATAGTTGAGCGTTGTTGCAAGAAATTAGTTTTCATTGGAAGAAAAGTGAAAAAACAAATGAAAAAAATTAAAAAATTATTTAGAATGAATTTAATTAAAAGATCATTAGTTACTTATGGATTTTCAAATGTGCGAAATTTTTTCTTTTCCCAATTGAAAACTTTTGAAAAATGCAGACAACTGCAGTTTTCTAAATGAATTTTGCAATAAAGTAGGCTTCAATTTATGAAGAAATAATATGAATATATTCAAAATTGCATAAAAATAAATTTCTTTATTTTTTTAATTAAAATTAAAAATGTATCATACTAATGATAGAATTCCATGCATATCGATATGGTAAACATTTTAAAATATTAATTTTCTAAATTATTAAAAATTAAAAGTAAATTCAAATTCTTAATTCGTGCGTTACTACTGAGAGTATTGGTTCTTAATTTTATTTGCATTGAATTTTTGATACAAAATTTCTTAACAAGAAATCAAATCTTGGATAATGCTGCTTTATACAAGTTTTGCTATAAATTTACTCATTTATATTAAATATACATATATGTATTTATATATACATCATATTGAATGTAATTTAGACCAAGGATTTTAAAGCCGATAAAGTCGAAAAAACGAATCCTCCGAAATTCGAAAAAATCGAAGATATGGCCGATATGACTGTACTTAATACACCTTGTGTCTTGCACAATTTGCGACAACGTTACTATGCCAAACTGATCTACGTAAGTTTCGTCACAACGTTTCACTAATCAACCCTTCTTTTTTCTTTTTCTCTGACCCTTATTTATAAATAAAACAAAAAATAAAAACTTACTTACCCGCAAAAAAAAAAAAAAACAAATTAAAAATCCTCTAACAATTTTAATACCAACAAAAAATTGTATATATAACAAAAAATAATATAAATAAATGCAAAATAAAAATAAAAATAAATCGGGCTCATAAATTGCATAATATGTTAATAATAAATAAATAAAAAAACAACAATAAAATAATAATAAATGCTTGAAATGTAATAATGAAACAAAAAAAACAAAAAACAAAAATAAATAGTCGAAAGACTTCAAGAAAGATCAGCTCCAACAAGTAAATCCTCCAAAATACGAAAAAGCCGAGGATATGTCTAACTTGACATATTTGAACGACGCCTCTGTGCTCCATAACTTGAGGCAGAGATACTACAACAAGCTCATCTACGTAAGTACAGTTGGCACCGATACATGGGAATTACAATTGTTTTGAAACGGTTTTCGACTGCAATCTGCAATGTTTGCTTTGAATGTATTGTTTTTTCGTTATTGTATTGTATTGTATTGTATTTACGTCTTTGTAATTCTTAGTGAAACTGTCACACATACATACATCCATACGTACACATAAAAACTTAGAATTCATACAGAAGATTATTTAAAAAAATTTAATAATTTGATTTTTTCTTTATTTTCTTTTTTTTGCAAATTGTTATACAAAATGCCTAAGCAGCTGATTAAAAAATCTGTTTTAAAAATATATTCAATGCTTATTTACATACATATATGTAGTATTAATGCGAAATCTTATTTGTAAAGCTAAAAGCTTAAAAGCGCGTAAAGTGAAAAAAAAAATTATTGAAATATTAAAAAAAAATATTACAATGAAAAATTAAAAGAAAGCTCTTAACAAAATAACTGAACTAAATTTTTAGTTATTTATTTGCTTGCTATATACTTGCTGGTTTAAAAAATATGTGTAGAAAATTTAAATAAATATAAAAAATGTTGAATAAATTTGCTTTAGGTGTGTAGTAGTATTTTAAATAAATTTAAAAAGTTTTGTTTTGTATTTTTAAATTAAAAAAAAAATTGAATAAATTTTATCTATTTTTTAAATCAATTTTTAAACAAATTCAAAAAATTTTAAATAAATTTGATTTAGATATCTAAAAAAATTTAAATAAATTTAAATACCTTTTAAACATGTGTAGTAATTTTTAAATAAGTTACAAAGTTATAAATTTTATTTAATGTGTAATTTTAAATATACTTATGAAAATTAAAAAAAAATTGCTTGAAAAATATAAAAAACCATATTTATTAACAAGCAATCAATATTTAATAAAACATAGTTCAATATTTAATAGAACATAGTTTAATTAAATATTGAAAATATATTTTATAGACGAATAAATAAAAGTAGTAAATAGTTTTCTTTTGATTTGAAAAAAATTAAAAATATGCTTCCAATTAATTAATTTAAAAAAAAAATTAAAATATTTAAATACAAATTATTTTGAAAGTTGTGAAAAGAAATAAATAAGTCAGAATTTTTTTTAACATACAACAAAAAAAAATAATAACAAATTTTTTTAAATCAATATTTTTGCAGTTTATGCTTCGCATATTCTCTTTTGAAAGACCTACACAACAAATAGCAAAAACAAAAACTGCACATATTTATGAATCACTTATTTTTTCTATTTTTTTATTTATTTATTTTTATTTTTTTTTTTTAATAAGATATTCATTCACTCATATAATAGCACAGAAACTTTTCGTACGCTCTAACAACGCTACATAACATCTACTAAATGCAACCAAATATAATATACCAAATGTTGGTATTATCATCAATAGAGAATGCCAGAAGCACGAACATAAGCACGCCACCAACAAATATCCAGTGAAAGGAAAAACTTCAAAATGAATATAAATCAAAGCAAATACATATATCACTTGGTTATACATATACTACTGGAAATCCACATAAACATACACATTGACATATATATACTTGCACACATAAATCACCAACCACAAACCACACCAACCCAAAACCACCAACCACAAACCACAAGCACAACCACATCACATCTTCTGCGTCCAAAGGAGTATTTCCTGGCAAGCGCAGAGACAAAAACAACAACGGCATGATTTAAAACATATTTTATTATGGAATGGAATGCAAATTATCGTATATCAAGCAGTACATCAACCATCATCCAAAAAAAAAAAACAAAACAAAAAAAACTCATACATACATATATGTTTGAGCTGAAGAATTTTACATTTATCAAGCCAAACAAACAATAAATTACTATAAAACAAAAACATAAATCAACAAATCATACGTATACATCAAATATACTACTCGAATGTGTTGACTTTTTATCAAAAAAAAAAAATAAAAATTATAATAATTGAATGCCCAATTTTCTATATAGTTCTATTGCTAACATTTAGTAGATAAGTAGTTATTGTGCATACATTTCCATACTAAAAGATATTCTTTTATATCCTATTCCCTTTCAAAATTAAGTTCACACATGAATGAATCACATTATAAAACATTATCTTTGTTCAATTTGTGTAATATTTTTTTGAGTTTACACAAAAAAATTAAAAATAAATACACAGATAATGTTTTTGTAGTTTTTTTTTACTGCTATCCAGAGATGTTGTCATGTCGAATGACTCTCAACTGTGCTGCGTAAAAAAAACTACATCATTTCATTTTGAATGCTCCATACACCATTTTGTTCTGAATTATTGTAGTTTTTTTTTTTGTTAATTATTCAAAATTTTACGCGTATAAACTGTAAAACTAATAACATTTCTCTTTCTCTCCCACATTTCTCTTGTAAATTCCTCTATCTTCGGAAAAAATACAGACTTACTCTGGTCTTTTCTGCGTTGCCATCAATCCTTACAAACGTTACCCCGTATATACCAACCGTTGTGCTAAGATGTACCGTGGCAAGCGCCGTAATGAAGTGCCACCCCATATTTTCGCCATCTCTGACGGTGCCTACGTTGATATGTTAACCAATCACGTTAATCAATCTATGTTGATTACTGGTGAGTCTGGTGCCGGTAAGACTGAGAACACGAAGAAGGTAATTGCGTACTTCGCCACTGTGGGCGCATCAACTAAGAAGGATGAATCGCAAAAGAACAAGGGTTCATTGGAAGATCAGGTTGTGCAAACCAATCCTGTACTTGAAGCTTTCGGTAACGCTAAGACCGTGCGTAACGATAACTCGTCTCGTTTCGTAAGTATTATGCAAACATTTACTACACATATGTACATACATGTGTACATGTATATACGTGTACGAGTACATATCAGAGATAAGCAATGAGGAAATTTGTGTACTCATAGTCAACCATACTTCTTTAAATAACAACAACAACCTGTATAATGTTCAACCACTTAACGTAATTCTATCCTTGTATTACAACGAGGAAAATCGGTATGATTCGGCTACTAACAAAAATCGTGCGCTGTATTATTTATTATAGTATAATTACGCTTAATAATAATAGTAATTTTTTATGTTGACTTTGAGTAACAAAAAGCGTCTCGATGCATATCTCAAATATAAGTATATGTATGTACAAATTAAAGCCAAATAAAATTTTAAAAAATCCATACTCACTTTAAAACTTTCTCTCTTCTTTTTGCTTGCCACATATACATACTTGCTGCTGTTTAGGGTAAATTCATCCGTATTCACTTCGGCCCTACCGGTAAATTGGCTGGTGCTGATATTGAGACTTGTAAGTTTACTCTTGTCTATTCTTTTATATGACGCCAAATAATAATAATAATTTTTCTCTCTCTTTAATTAAAGATCTATTGGAAAAGGCTCGTGTCATCTCTCAGCAATCGTTGGAACGTTCATACCATATCTTCTACCAAATTATGTCTGGTTCTGTAGCCGGTGTTAAAGGTAAAGCAGAAAGATTTTCATCTAAATACTACATACATGTATCATTCTATAACTCATGGCAACTCTTCAGTCCATACAGTAATCATAAAAAAAAAAATCACAAACAAAACCAAAAGAATTATAAACACTGTTTATAAATTAATTGGGTGTGAGTAAGAATTTTAAAAATAATTTTTAGGTATATATATACTATATAGTTAATATGGATTTAATTAGGTCTATTCTTTTAGACATTATTATAAAGTTCATAATTTTTTAAACATTCATTCACACACACCCCTACATACACGTTTATGACTTCCACATAACCAAATACAGTTGCATTTATTTATTTATAATCTTATGCATTATACCCGTATATTACATAAATGTATTAGTTGTTATATGTACCACTACATATATACATACAAATGTACTTGCATATATATTTTTCATCAGTACAAATATTAATATAAAGTTTATTTTTAATTTTTACCTTTCCATCTTAAAACAAATGAAACCAAAAACTGAACAAAACAAAAACCCAAATATGTCAATGTTATACCAAAACATAAAACAGATTACTGTCTGTTGACCAATAACATCTACGATTACCACATTGTCTCTCAGGGCAAGGTCACAGTCGCCAGTATTGATGATAACGAAGAATTCCAATTGACCGATGTAATTCCCTAATATTATTTCCTATTTGACAGTTTTCTACTTTTGTTAATTACTACTCAATTTACCAAAAAAAAAACATATTAATTTTGTTGTATTATTAACACCTTTTATTTAGACATATTTACAGTTTTTACTAATATAATTTACATAGTAGTTGATTCTTTGTGGTTGTACATATGTACATAAAAAGAATTAAATTTTTATTTTATTTATAATAAATTTTTAATTTATATATATATGTATAACTACAAGTAATCTATGTATTATTAGTGCGTAGTGAAAATATTCTTACATATACGAGTACATACACGTATATTGTACGATGCACGATTGTACATACATGTCGACGTATTTATATTTTGTAGTAGCTTAGGTAGCTTGCAGCTTCACATATGAAATTCCCCAACTGCACATTGAAACCGAATTTCTATTTATTTTCTTCTCAAGGTCATTTATATTATTTTTTTAAACCCATAAAAGAAATTAAATAATACCTTGATTAAAAGATGTAAGAAATTTAAAGAAAAACAAAAGAAATTATGCGTTCTCATCGAAATTTATCTTAATTTTATTTCCAACCCAACATGCATGAACCACATTTTCTTCACCTTCACCTACTGTATACCACCAATCCATCATACCCACCTCAACCAAACATGACCCCAAATGCTCATTACACCACCAACACCAACAGAGTATTGTATGCTATCGAACAATATTTACGATTATCGTATTGTATCGCAAGGAAAAACAACTATACCCAGTGTTGACGATGGTGAAGAGTATCAAATTGTTGACGTAAGATACAGCAAATGATAAAAATATTTGAATATACTCTAACACGTAACTAAGTGTTTGCTAAAAACAAACCCAAACCAAAAATAAATTGTAATTTGTCAATATTTGCTAATAAATGCATTAAAAAGAGGCATCAAGTCGTGTTTAAAAAAAAAATGCCAGCCACTGTCCGTATCTAAAAATTCTAAATTAAAAAATATAAATAAATTTTTAACTTAAAATTTTACTTATAAAAGTCTAACTCTAAAAAGACTGCAAAATACAACATAATAATACCTGAATATACATATATATATTTAACAGTTCAGCTAATATTTAACTGTAAATTTAATTGCAACTGTCAAGAACGTCGCTGATGTTCAGATTTCACTACTCACTGGGTAATAAAATAGTTTACATTTCAAGTATACATATTTACATTTCAAGGTACATAAAAAAAACTATTGGCCTTCCTAAACAGCTGAATTTATCTAACGTTTTCTGTTATTTTCAAAAAAAAAAAATAAAAAACAAATAGAGGAAAAAGAAAATTATTTAATTTGTAACCTATATAACTTTTCTATAGAACTTCTGCTTTGAAACTATTCAGTGATCTGAACATATAACGTCATGCCCAATAATATTTAATAACATAAAACATAAAATACTCTATCCTCAACTATCGTACTTCGAACTTTAACGCTCTTACTGTTACCCAACAGTTACCAGCGCTGTAAATGTTATTTAACATTCTCTGTCGGCGCACTGCTCAATATTGTACAACAGCCGTAACTGGTAATTAACATTCTCTGTTGGCGCCACGCTCAATATTGTACAACAGTTGTATCTGTTATTTAACATTCTCTGTCGGCGCCATGCTCAATATTGTACAACAGCCGTAACTGGTAATTAACATTCTCTGTTGGCGCCACGCTCAATATTGTACAACAGTTGTAACTGTTATTTAACATTCTCTGTCGGCGCCATGCTCAATATTGTACAACAGTTGTAACTGTTATTTAACATTCTCTGTTGTAAAACATTACTAAACTTTTTCACTCACTCACTGTCATAAAAATCTCAACGCTGAAAATTACCTGTACATATGCTGCTAATGCATAGCTGCGCTAAACTACTTATATATGTATATACTTATGTATATATTTAACTATAATTTTTATACTATATTATTACATTATATATTTAATAAATTATTTTTAGCGCTAGTAATAGTTACAATTACATATCATTTATTAAGCGAATAGTTAGTTAAGGCCTATATTTTACAAAAACTTTTTAGACGAAGGTATACAATTTTATTGAAACTAAAACAAATATATACATAATGACAACTGAAATATCAAAAACAATTCTGCAATACACTGCAAAATATTGCATTTGAGTACAAAAAAATGAAACTCCTTTTAAGTTGTGCCAAATATTTAATTATTTGAAATCACAAAAAAGAAATGACAAACATAAATGCAATTTGCAATGCTCTCCCTATATCCTAGACACTATACAAATACATACATACATATTCATATGTACCTATGTATATCCTAGAATCAATCTCACAAGTAATAAATAAGCACACACTTTATCATTTGCGTTTGTTTGTCATATTTGCGCACACTCTCGCTCACTCATTATTATTATTATTTTTTTTATGATAATTTTATCGGCGTTACTTTTTATGCGTCCAAAAAATCATACATACATATTCGTATATGTATCTAAACAAATGCTACTACATATAGAGATGGTATATTTAACGAATCATATTGGTGATTATCCTGGAGTATGTCAGGGTAAAACAAGGATAAACGGTGTCAACGATGGCGACGAATTTGAATTGACTGATGTAAGTTGGTGTGTGAGTGAGTCTGTAATGTACAATACTCATGATCACCGGTAACCTGCTCCCAACTTGATATGTAACAACCAATATTTAGCACTAGCACTATACATATATGTATATTATATATTTAAATATATAATTCTTTATAATACTTTCTTTACTATTTCTCTATGCGTATTGAATTGCTATAAAATCTTTTATAAATATTTTCTCTTTCAACAGTTTGTAAATTTTTCTATTTTTCACTACGTTTATCTCTTTTATATTTTCACTTGTATAGAAATATATAAATAAATGAGAGTTGGGATTAATATTTCTTTGTATAGTTATATAACTACAGTTACATATTGTACCTACACGGATCTCACATCAGTGGCATATCAAAAAAAAATATATATAAAAAAAATTAAAAAAAGAATCTTTAAAATATTTATTATCTGGTATTTTCGATAAGAATTCTTTGTAAATAAATTTAATTTTCCAATGTTATTCCGGAATTTCTATCTCATACAAATTAAATAATTACGCTTCTTCTACATATTAAGTAATCATACCTCTGCTGTAGTGTTGGTTGTATTGGTTACCCTCTTTATCGCAGCCATTTCATTATCCAAATACACCACCACAAATTATATTAGAATTTTGTATATACATATATATATATACTTAAAAAGTTTATAATATCTAATATTATTTAATCTTATATATATATTTTTTTAAAATAACTTTATGAGTGTTAGGAAGAGAGAGCAAAAAGAAGATCGATTGAACGATTGAAAATTAAAAAAAAATTAAAATAGTTTGGTTATACATATAAGCAGAGCTTTTGCCTCCTTACAATGGTTTAATTCAAATTCTCGGTACAGTGGTTTTGATGCCGGCACAACAACATTTTACCCTGACTTTCCACACACATGATTAAAATTGAAATTACCATTCAACCTTAACATATACATATGTATATGACACAAACGCCAATTAGAAATGTTTTATAAAATGGTATTACTAATAAAATTTGCATTATAAATGCATTTTGTATAAAAAAAAAAATAATAATAATAATGAAAAGAAAAAACATTAAAAAAATTTAATTAAAAAAAAAATATTTTTAATAAAAAAAATAGAAAAAATATAAAAATAAAAAATGGAGTATATATATAAATATAAAAAAATTGAAAAGTTAGAAAAATAAAATTAAATAAATAAATAACCTTATAAATAAGTTTTGTAAACAGAAACATTTATAAATATATGCATACTGTTACATACATAATTCTTGCGGATCCAATGCTATACGCACAATTTAATTCACCATACATATCTTCCTTATACCATTTTATAGACATATAAACATGCTTACTACAATAAATATTTATTTAACTTTCAACTTCAATAAAATCTCCCTTCAACACTACCACAACTTTCCGTTCTACTTCCACCTCTACTTCCAACGCACACCATGAACTCATGACCTTACACCATACACAGTATTTTTACATGTCTCTTTTTTGCCCTCCATCAACCAATTTGCATATATGAAAAAAAAATATATTATAAAAATTTCTTGTGTAAATACAACAAAAAAAAATCTTCTTTTAACTACGATGCAGATACTTGCTTCTTATCTGATAACATTTACGATTACTATAACGTGTCCCAGGGTAAAGTCACTGTACCCAACATGGATGACGGTGAGGAATTCCAGCTGGCAGATGTAAGTTTTCAACAAACCAATAAAAACAAAAAACAACAAAAAATACAAACAAACAACATTGAGCAAACCATTAGAGTAGTTGATGACTCTATATCACACAAAACCAAAATAGAAAGAAAAAAAACGCTATTATTACGCTTGTCACCACAACCACCACCACAAATACCACTACCACTTATATATGCATATGCATAAATACAAAAAAAAAAAGAAAAAATATAAAAATGTGTGTAGGAATTTCGCAAATTTGTTGTAATTACTATTACTATTTACAAACTACCACAACCAACACCACTACCACTCACCACCACCACTTAGTATTTGCACATACTTTCTTGTACACCAACAACAATGCCCACTTCTCTTGTTACTTACTTTCTGTGACATGCGTATGCGTGAATTTGGAAAACTCCTTCTTACATCTGCTCCAAAAATATTTCTACACGTTTGTTCTGCGTTCTATCGCTCGTTTGTACGTTGATTTTTATACCTTAGTGTGTACTCTAAAATGTTTTTTATTGCATCTAGTATGAAAGTATTTCTTTTATTTGGAATGTTTTGAAACACAAAATCGGTTACGACTTGCAAGGCTGCTCCTTTCAATATTATGGTATGTTGGATGTGACAACACACCTGCTGCTGTGTCATGTGAGCTGTCACTCCAAAATCAAAGCAAACAAATATTATTTTTGCATCCACTTGTTCCTCGTGCTTTTACTATTTAGTCAAAGAATGTCAAGAAAAAAATATATATAGTGATCTACTTTTCGAAATGTTTATAATTTATAAGTATGTATGTATTTCACTTTCAAATGCCTGTTGGTATTTTAATTTTATTTTTCTTATTGAATATGGTTTGCAAGATTGCCTGCTGGTATGCAATAGTTTATATACGTGTATTTGATATGAAAACCAAATCAGTATAGTTATGTATGTGTGTAGAGTTATGTGTAAGCATGAGTGCTCGCTGTTTTGAGCTATATAGGCTAGAGAGGAATGTACAATATTTTTAAATTATGTATAATTTTCTTCTTCTTATGCATGCTAAAATTTTGGATATGTATTTTATAACGAACATTCTATGCTTTCCAAAAATTCCGGAATCAATTATGTCTACTCCCTAGTGGCTTTTACCAATTTATTATACATATGTAGTAGTTCAGAATTTTATTTAATACTATATTTTATGTAATTTGTTTCAAAACTGGTAACAAGCGTTTAAGTGTAAAAAAAAATGAAAAAAGTATATATTTTTAATATCGTTAAAAAAATACAGAAAACGCTTTTGCGATATCAGAAATCACTTTTATACTTTTGGAACAGTAAGAAAAAAATCGTATACACAAAAAAAATAAAAATTAAATTTCTATAAAATACATTTTCATGGCAAATAATTAAATTTTTTGCATAAATGCTTACGATTATGAGCCAATAAATTTTGAAAAATTACAGAAAAAATTCGTGTGAACAAAAAAAATTAAAAATATATTCCATAAAATTTATTTTCATGGCAAATAATTAAATATTTTTTAATAAATTTTCTGTATATTTTTTTCAATATTTATTTTTTTTAATGAATTTGTGTATTAAAAAATAACAATTTGCCTTCACTCAATAATATTTTATATATTTTTCAATATGCTAATTGTTGAATTAAAGTCAGACAAATGAACTAAAACAGAAGTATTATTATTAAAAAAATTAAAAATAAAATATAAAAATAAAAATAAAAAAATACTACAATTAACGTAGCTTTTCGTTTCACGAATATAGCGGTAAAAAGAAATTTATTTTTTCTCGAAATTCATAAATATTTGCCATATACTGTAACAAAAATTACAAAATATCTATTTATGTAAAAATCATATTTACATACTGTATTAAAATGTTTATTTATTTATTATATTTATTTTATGTATTTTCTTACTTTGCATGTTTGTTTGCTAGTTTGTTTGTTCGTTTCTACCTTTTTTTATGAATATTTTACAAATGTCTTACATAATGATAAACACACACTTACAGCTGTACAAAAATGCAAAAAAAATCTCTGAAAACTACGCTTTCTAAACACCTAAACAGCAAAAAAAATTGAAAAGAATTAATTAGACTACTAAATATCAACTACTCAAAATTACAATTAAAATAATAAAAAAAAAATAGATTAAAAACAAAAGACACCAATATTAATATACAATTTTTCTATCATCCCTACTCATTTCACCCCACCTCCAGCAAGCCTTCGATATTTTGGGTTTCACCGCTCAAGAGAAACAGGATGTCTACAAGATCACCGCCGCTGTCATGCATATGGGTGGCATGAAGTTCAAGCAACGTGGTCGCGAAGAACAGGCTGAACAAGATGGTGAAGAAGAAGGTGGTCGTGTTGCCAAATTGTTCGGTTGTGATACCGCTGAATTGTACAAGAACTTGTTGAAACCACGCATTAAGGTCGGTAACGAATTCGTCACCCAGGGTCGTAACGTACAACAAGTCACCAACTCTATTGGTGCTCTCTGCAAGGGTGTGTTCGATCGTCTCTTCAAATGGTTGGTCAAGAAGTGTAACGAGACTTTGGATACACAGCAAAAACGTCAACACTTCATTGGTGTACTGGATATTGCTGGTTTTGAAATTTTCGACGTAAGTATGACGTGGTCCATGATCGCCACCTACACAACAGCACAATATACAGCGCACAGCTAGTGAAGTGTGTGTGGTATGTGTGTTGTGTATGTTGCATAACAAACACATGCACATACATACATACATATGTACATATAACTCACATGTGAGCTATTTGCTTTTATTACTTTTACATGTGTCTATCGCAAGGCAGATATATGTACATATGTAATAAAAGCAAGTGTATAAAGTGCACACTAACACTTCTTCCATGACATGACATGTCACTATTAGACAAATAAAAGACAGCAGACACCAAGACTCTACTATAAAATGGCTTATGAATTATTATAAGCTAACAAGCTACTACCCTGACACATATATACGAGTACATACATACCTATGTTCAGAGTAACACGTAACACTTTAAAACATTTTAAAGACCCTACATACACACACGTACATATGTAGTTAAATAATTTAATTAAATACATACATATATACTACATAAATATGTATATTTGGTATAAAAAAAAATTCCAATTAAAATTCATACATATTACCCACTCAATCACTGTATTGCCGCCTCAATATAGTACAATGGTTTCGAACAATTGTGTATCAACTTCACCAATGAAAAATTGCAACAATTCTTCAACCATCACATGTTCGTTTTGGAACAAGAAGAATACAAACGCGAGGGTATCAATTGGGACTTTATCGATTTCGGTATGGATTTGCTAGCTTGTATCGATCTCATTGAAAAGGTGCATATACAAAAACCAAGAAAGAAAAAAGAACAAACAAAAAAATTTTTAGAGCTTGTTTCAATGTTTTAATGTTTCGATGTTTCAGTATTTCCAATGTGACAGTTATAGTTTAGTCACGCCGTTTTGTTCTTGTCCATATTGTCCCTAATTTAAATACAATGTTGTGTGTTTTTTTTTGTGTTAAAAGAAAAAGTATTATTAGCACAGTGGACTTTGAAAAAAGCGATGCCTGGAAGTAACAGGTACTGGTATGCCTTGTGTGTTTACATTGAAAAAACATCAAAATCATTTTCCTCACATAGTAGTAGTAGTAGTAGTAGTAGTAGTAGTAGCACTAAAGTGGTTTCATGTGTAAACTACTGCCAGCACAATGTGTAGTATTTGTATTGTTCTTTATTCAATTTGCACATCCCACACAAACATTTTGTCAATACAAGTATTTGCTATATTCTTTCACTTGTACATGAAAATATCCACACGTAAATCTGTTTTGTATATTAGTAGTTAATGTATGTATTTAATCCATGCGTATTTCACCAAATCCACAATATGTATGTTGTCTTGTAAAATATTGCCATGAATCACCAATTATCACAACCACAACAAACAACAAACAACAAACAACCATTAGTACAATGGTTTCGAGCAATTGTGTATTAACTTCACCAATGAGAAACTACAACAATTCTTCAACCATCACATGTTCGTTTTGGAACAAGAAGAGTACAAGAAAGAGGGTATTGACTGGGCATTCATCGATTTCGGCATGGATCTATTGGCCTGTATTGAGATGATTGAAAAGGTATAGTTATGCGCTCGGTGTACTATGAAAGGGATAAATAAGGCAAACAAAAATATTGAAGTAAATTATTTAAATAATTTTCAGTACAAGGAATTTGCAAATTCAAGCATATATATATATATATATACATACAGACATATTTAGATAGTTAATTACAATAAACTCGTATAAACTACTGTAAGTGCTAGTGCGTGCAAAGGGAGCAAGCATTTTTAGGAAATGAGCGTTACTCGACGTAAATAACGGCATATTGCATCTACACAGACATATGAATTTGTATGCGCATCTTTATCCAATTCTATGTGAACATGAACATTATCATTACATAAAGCAAGTTCTACCCGGCATGCATTGAATGACCAGCGTCGTACATACATACATCTATTGCACGTATTCCTCTCTTATTTTTGACTTGTTTGCACTGAAGACAAAAAAGAATACATAAAAAGACCCAGCCTAACCTGGAACTATACCAACACACAAAGACTACAACCCACCATCTTCCACTATCTCTCTCTCTCTCTCTACATATATACTGTAACTAACCAACTCAAAAGATCCTTTGATATGAAATCCACTTAACCATAATCCTTATTACACCTTTTCTCGTTGTTGTGTTACATTTTCCACATCTTACATAAAACAACAGTACAACGGTTTCGAACAATTGTGTATCAATTTCACTAACGAAAAATTGCAACAATTCTTCAACCATCACATGTTCGTTTTGGAACAAGAAGAATACCAACGTGAAGGCATTGAATGGACTTTCATCGATTTCGGCATGGATTTGCAGATGTGTATTGAATTGATTGAGAAGGTAGCCAAATTTAAATTCAAAAAAAAAAAAAAGTAAAAAATAAAATCCGCAGTTAAAAACGCTAAGCTGTCGTAAAAGTAATGCTGTAGGCTTCGCAATAATATTGAAACGCGTTAATTTAGAAGTTTTTAAACTCCAGAGATTACTGACATACAGCCGATACACGCTGTAAACAAGTATAACTCCACCGTAAGAAAGCTTCAAATAATATAGTATAAAGCAAACTTTAAAAACACGCCAGCAGCAGCTTCTTATAAAGCAACAAAAATTAATATCAAATTAATATATACAATGTAAATTTCGCGCAGCCACCTAGTTCTACTCATAATAGATGGGTATAGTGAACCTTTCGTTAGTTTGAAACATGCCAAAATATATTTCTCCTACAATTTAAAAGCAAAAAAAAAAAAAGAAATAAACATTTATATAAAACTTAACACTACCTATACACTGTTTACACAGTTTTTTATGTGCCTAAATCATAACCTAACTAAAACTCATTTATTTACATTTATTAACCCAAGTACGAGTAGCTCGTTCGTCGCTCGTTCATATACTCAACGGCTCAAATGTTTGTTCGAAATATACAAAGGCTGCAACTTAACGATAAATTTCACGTTAAACGACAAATTGATAACGTTTCGGTTGAAACAGTTGGAAATATTAACGTTAAAGCAGTTATTAAAATAAATTTCTTTTCGTTTTTACCAGATACAAAAAGCAGTCGTTAATGTTAAATCGTTAACAGATAATGTTAAATATTTAACAGATAATGTTAAATCGTTAACAGATAATGTTAAACGTTAAAATTGAAGTATGCTGTTAAATCATAGCAAGCAACCATTTTAAAATTAACTTTAACGATTTCATTTCATAGCATTAATTTTTCTTGTTAGCGGAATTTCTTTAAAAATTTCAAAACTTTGCCGAAATTAAATTCAAAATAGTAACAATAATTTAAAATGAACATGTTAAGGAGAGAAAGGTCGAAGAAATCTAAATATATTTTTTTAAAGATTTCAAAAAGTGCAATATAATGGAATTCGCCTACGTAAATATTCAAATATTAAACGTAGCAAAAGTTTGCGACTACTCGTTACTGATTTGATCGACTTACTCGAAAATATTCGAACAAAATTTTGAGCACTATTATTGTTATTTTTTTAATTTTTTTATAATTTATTTATAATTATAATTTCTAAATGTAGTCAAAAATATAGATGTGTACATAGTGTTTATATACATACTTACATATAAAGTAGTGTCCTTGCTTGTAGTTAGTTAATTGTAGAAGTAGTCGAAATAGAATTTATTGTAGTTTTGAGTTCAAAAAATAAACGAAAGAGTAAAAGAAAAAGCATAATACAATAACAATGGTAAGGTTGCTAACGCTAAGGTAAGCGCTGTAATTGTTGTAAATATGTTTTATGTAAAAGTAAAATATAGTAAAAAAAAATTGAAAAAAATAGCTGTTAACTATCGGTAGTTTTTGTAGTTTTTATAGCACAGTATGTAGTAGTAGAACGCACGCTTACTTATATATATATATGTACTTATAATGCAAAAAGTAATATGTTATATATCTAATTTTTTTTCTCGATTTTATCCAATAAAATTTCTAATCAAATTTTATTTATTTCTCATCCAAAAAACACGCACACAAAACAGCCTATGGGTATCTTGTCCATCCTTGAAGAAGAGTCTATGTTCCCCAAGGCCACTGATCAAACATTCGCCGAAAAATTGACAAACACTCACTTGGGCAAATCGGCACCATTCCAGAAGCCCAAACCACCAAAGCCTGGTCAACAAGCTGCTCACTTCGCTATTGGCCATTATGCTGGTGTTGTCGCCTATAACATCACCGGTTGGTTGGAGAAGAACAAGGATCCATTGAACGACACTGTTGTTGATCAATTCAAGAAATCTCAAAACAAATTGTTAGTCGAAATCTTCGCTGATCATCCTGGACAATCTGGTGGCGGTGAACAAGCTAAGGGTGGTCGTGGTAAGAAGGGTGGTGGTTTCGCTACCGTCTCATCGGCCTACAAAGAACAATTGAACAGTTTGATGACCACTCTGCGTTCAACACAACCTCATTTCGTGCGTTGCATCATTCCTAATGAAATGAAACAACCTGGTGTTGTTGATGCTCACTTGGTTATGCATCAATTGACATGTAACGGTGTACTTGAAGGTATCCGTATTTGCCGTAAAGGTTTCCCCAACCGAATGGTGTACGCTGATTTCAAGCAGCGGTAAGTAATTTATTATTCAATATAAACATATATTAATCATACATATAAATAGTAGTATATACATACATATATATACATACATATATATTTAGTTTATTATGTTTATACAAATATTCACTTACATACGTACTGATAAAACAGAAGGTTCTTTTAGTAGTGTTTTAGTATTGGAAATAGCACAACAATAAACACTGAGAAAATTTAAAATAACAGTGAAAAAATCAAACCCTTATAAATAATTTAATAACAATTATTTTTATACGCCTTTCTATATGCAAAAACCAAAAACTGAAAAATAAACATCAACTCAAAATAGTTACATGATCTTGGCCCCAGCCATCATGGTCGCTGAGAAACAACCCAAAAATGCAGCAGCCAAGTGTTTGGAATCTGTGGGATTGGATCCTGACATGTACCGTATTGGTCATACTAAGGCAAATAAAAAATTAAAAATAGAAACAAATTCCCTTCCATTTTTGTTTCCTTGTTACTTTTTTTTACTTGAATTAAAAAGTGTTTCTCGTATGAATTCATGTAAACGTTAGTGCATCAGTTACATACCTACATACTCGTACACATAAATATTTATATCTTATATAATTCCCCAAATGTTCTCGTACTTCACTGTATTACAGTTTCACTTGTATTGCGTCCTTTCAAAAATTTATTTACATACATAAGTATATAAATGAAGCATCCATTTTGTAATGTCTTGTAGTACTGACGTACATACTCGTACATACATACACATACATGGAATTTGTATTGTCGTTAAATATGCATATAATATAAATATATTTTACCTCGTTTACAAGTATTTATAGTCATCATAATGCCCACATAATTCCCTTAAATAGACAATACATTTATATAAATACATACTTGTAATTTCTTAGTGAAATGTCTTATCGATTGAATGCAACCCTTCATTGGATAAAAAGTACCCCCCAACTCTGTTTTTGTTGTTGAAAAAAACTTTTGAATTGGTTGACCTATAGTTTGTTTATATATTATATTATATTATTTATATATGTAAGTTTTTTTTATAATTTTTACCATTACATTTATGTATTCATATTTTCATATATACCTACATACTTATATATACATACATAGAGTATTACTGTAAAATATTTTTGTTACTTATTATTATACAAAACAAATGGTCTCTACAGTAAAACCATTTACTTATTTTATTTTTTTTTTGACATTTACCAACATTTTAAAAATCGTCTCTGGACTTACTTAAATTATTTAAATAGTTTTTATGTACGAGTAATTGTTGCGGCCATTTTCAAAGAAAAGATTCGAATCCAAAATTATAGAAAATAAATTTTTCCAATTGCGCTCGCCCCTCGGCAGGGCTTGTCAACCCCTCGGCCTCATTTTCGAAAATGTAAGGTCCAATAACTGCGCCGTACCATAAGCCGCACCAAATAGTTACACGTTGACGATGAAGACGTTTGTTTTTAACAATAAATTTTGGATTTTCCGTGCCACAGATACGACAAATTTGCTTATTGACATAGCCAACGATATGGAAATGGGCCTCATTAGTCAAGATGATTTTTAGACGAAATTTTTATAGTGAATTTTAATAATTTCAATGCGTTGTTGAAACGTGTATTGTTCCATTTCTATTACTGGCGTAGTGTTTACTTGACAAATGTCGAAAAATTACAGCTTTTAAAATGACATCTACCGGAGTAGCGGGCTGTTCAAAATAACACCTCTTAATGGAGAACCTATAGATACGAGCACATATATTATTTTTTTTTTTACTAAATTGTTATGATTTCCAATAGTAGTAGCACACAAACTGTACTGTATGAACTCAATATACAATATTCCATATTTCCAAATGTTTGATGTCCCAAAAATATGTATACCATTTATGACATTTGTTTAAGAACAATTTCCGATTTGGTTTGGTTAGTTAATCTTTGATTGGCATGACTTTCTATTTGTTGTATATATAATTCTCTTATTTGATTTTAATTTACCGATATTTGATCCCGTAAACCAAACTCTCCAATTACATATTGTATTTATATGGTTTAAAGTCGTTAATACTTACCTTATACATATGTAGGGCATATGACACCATATCGTACACTTTGGTGCAATTATACTGAAACTAATACAATATGCCAGAGAGTTATATTTTTTCCAATTCCTACAAATCCATTGATACATTCCATAGGTACTGGAATTTATCTTTAATTTATTTGTATTGCAACCCTGTTTTTGATGAAATTTATTAAATTAACATAGTTATATGTATTTTGAATACTATATTTACATATATTGTATATACATACAATAAGTTGCACAGAAGTACAAATTATTTTCTAAAATATACATACATACATATGTACACTTAGAACACACGACGCGGTGTTGCGTTAGAACTCACAACAACTTCTTCGCACTTGTGTAACAAATGCGAAAAACAAAAAAACAAAAACAAAATACCTTCTTGAAACACAAAACTACAATACTACTTTCACAGGTATCAAAT
This sequence comes from Ceratitis rosa, assembly GCA_037013455.1. Classification (NCBI taxonomy): domain Eukaryota; kingdom Metazoa; phylum Arthropoda; class Insecta; order Diptera; family Tephritidae; genus Ceratitis; species Ceratitis rosa. The sequence continues at coordinate 22,625,333 of JAWMAG010000004.1, forward strand.
CCTTAATCCTCGTGACATTAAAGACGCCGATGAGAAGAAGGCCTCAAAGATACTTATTGAGAGCACTGGATTGAATGAAGATCTTTATCGGCTGGGTCATACAAAGGCATGAAAGATTTGTTTTTCTTTTTTCCAATACAAAATAATTAAAGGAAAAACTACCGTATTTCTTGCGCACCTCAATCAATGCTTCAATAAGTTAATACTACTAGTAATTGAGTTTTAGTTAATTGCCTTGCATTTGCCACAAACGCAATGGTGTTAACTGTATATATAAACAAAAAAAAACCAAAAAAACCGGTAACCGTTAACAGATGCATATACGCGGAAGACTTTTTTCAAAATTTTTTCTTTTTCAATTTTTTTTTATTTTTCAAATTATACTTTGTTTTTGCTGATTGGCTTTGAATTGGCATGATTGGAATGAAACAAAAATTTTACAAAATTTTATATACTCTTCAAACAAAATGATACAAAATGCTTTTGTTATAGATTTTATTACAAAACATTATTTAAAAAAAAAAAGAAGTATAAAAAAATCAGTACAACAAAATACACAAAGTACAATGAAGTCCACAAAGCAAAGCAACACAATAAAGACTACAAAAAGTATACATACCTACATACTTTTCTCTCTTTATCTTCTTACTCTACGCATAATCTACCACAACCTCAAACAAAAAAAAAACTTATAAACAAAATAGCTCTCTCTACTTTTACTCATTCTATTATACTATCTTAGGCTGCAAGTGTTTCACATTGTTGTTTTTGTTTTTCTCTTAAACACACTTTCTTCCCACAAACACACACCCACAGCTATCAGATATTGAATCCAAAGGACATTAGCGGCATGGAAGATCCGAAAAAATGTTCTAAAATTCTTATTGAATCCACAGCGCTCGATCCAGATCTCTATCGTCTTGGCCATACAAAGGCACGGGTTTCTTATAACAAATTTTACAAAACCATATTACAGAATAGCACAAAAATTTCTAATCGCATTTAATATTGAATATCACATGAATGAAGTGTGTTTTTTTATAAACAGTCAGCATATTTTTACTGTTATATTTTACTATTTTATTACCATAATTTTGGTTTGGTTTAACAATGCAAACGAAATGCGCAAACTTTTACTACAACAACAAAAGCATGTATTGCACAAAAATTCAATTATGTTCGATTTTGTGTTGCGCAACTGGTTACAAGCAACTGCTTGAGTGCATAAGCATTTTTTTTTGTATTTCATATACAAAACTTAAATATTCATTCATTGCAAGTGCAAAATTCCAAAGCAATGCCACATACGTGTACATGACAGACATTTCGCCCACTTCATGAGTATATAATAATATATAAATAATATCAAAACATCAGTAGGCGAGAAAAAAAAAGGATATCATGCCATAAGTGTATGCATTGTGTTAAAGTGTTTAATTCATAAGTACGCTTTACCCCTTACCCCATCGCCCGTCCACCATGGTTGCATGTATTTGCACAAATCCCTGTTGTATGAGTCTCGTTTTCCAGCAACTGAATTCCTATTGTGTTTTATAGCACCTGTTTTGGTATTTAACAATCATTTTATATGCATACATACAAACATATAGATAAAATTATACAATGACATTAGTGATTATTTAGATTATTTAGCTAGTTACCTAAACAATTTTATTAAATAATATTTTTTAAAACATAAACAATACATATTAAATGTGCTTAAACACACAAGTACAAAAAAGTAAAATATCCAACAACCACTGCAACCACACATACATACATATAAATATACATAAATATATATCAATATTCCACACCCACAGCTACCAAATCCTTAACCCAAGAGGCATCAAAGACTTGGACGATCCCAAAAAAGCCAGTAAGGTTCTGATCGAATCTACTGAATTGGATGAAGATCAATACCGTCTGGGTAACACTAAGGCACGAATCAATTTTTTACCTCACTTTTTGTTGCAAACAAAAAAAACCATAAAAACTTTTTAAACAAAATGCCACATACAAAAAACCGCATAAGTATACATATATACATTTAGTAGTTATTCTAATAAATTTTATTTGACGTTGTAGTTAGATTTTCCAAAAAAAAATTCCATTTCAAAATTTCAAGTCAACATACATACTCACGCACAAAACACACATACATATGCCACATATGAAAATCCACAACCACACACTAAATATATTATATATACATATATACATCCATATGCATATATAGTATTATTGTAATCAAGTGTAGTTGTCAAAATGACGAACTTTGGCTCACCCTCCACGCATTTACAATGCATGCATTACATATATATATATACATAAAAACATAGGTTGATACTTTTGTAAGACCACATACACATACATACCAACAACAATACCCATGACGCATGTGCTACGATACCATACACTTTATACATATATATTTATATTTATATATAAATATGCATATATGTAAACACCCACACATCCCATATACATACATATACATACATACAATACATACGTAGAGAGTTATTGATGCATGTTAGCAGTTTGTTCAAAGCATCTCTACGTTTATCCACACAATATTTACATTCTAGAAGCAGAAATATGAACCACAAGCAAGCATGTCCTACGCTTAAATATCTTTGATATGCATCATAAAGCATGTGGAAAAGCTATTCAATGCACCATTCATGGTATTACGAAATATACATACATACATTAATTTTAAGTTTCCTTGCATTCTTTTTTTTTACATACCTACATACATTTCGACTCAGCAAAAAGTCAGGAAGCGGACTTTACGTCATCACAATCAACGAAAAAATCTCATTACCCAAGCGTATAGCATAGAACTCATACAACCAAAAAAAATTATTTTCTTCTTTTTTTTGTTACTTGAAAAATATAATATTCTTGCTTCAATTTTTTTTATACATATAATATATATATTTTTATTTTTTGAATAAAATTTGCCAAAAACTGCCAGGAGTGCAGCCGACAAATTATAAATATTTCCAAATTATTTTATTTTTTTTTTATGGAGCGCAAAATGGGTATTAAATAATTTTGCGTGATTTGTTTTAATACGTGCCTACCTATTGTTAATTTTAGTTTTTATATAAATAATATATATTTAATATTTATTAAGCGTATTGAAAGTTTTTCACTCACAATATATAAAGAAATGAAGCAAATATTAAATTATTCTTCTTTTTCCTGAAAATCCCATCTTTCACACCTCAAAAAAAAAAAAAAATTTACAAAATCATCAACAAAACCAACAACAATATCCCACCACAATACCACCACCGAACCACCAACCAAACAACCATTGCAACATCAAATAAAAAACAAACAAAAAAAATTAAAAAAAAAAATGCATAAATATATGTCAACATATATACATGTATAGCTACAAGATCATGTGTCCGAAATTATTGCTCGGCGTAGACAAAGATAAGAAGGCAACTGACATCATTATTAAATATATTGACTTGCCAGAAGATCAATATCGCTTGGGTAACTCCAAGGTACCTTAAAGAAAAATACAAAAATAGAAGAAAAACATAAAAAAAAATAATAATATTATTAATATTTCTAAACCAAAATTGTCTTTTGTCAAAAATGTATAAAATATATAAAAAACCACTGTCCAGAGTCAAAATTTTTGAATACTACATTAAACCAAAAACTGTAAAGAAGAACACTAACCTTTTTTTAATAACCTTTCGGTTAACTATGCAAACAAATTTTTTTTAATTAAAAATATTAATAAAAAAAATAGAAAAAAATTAAGAAAAAATATTAAAAATAATAATAATTAAAATTAAAAATAATAAATAATATATGTCAGTATCCTTACATTTGTCCAGTAAATGTATAAAACACTAATATTCACCTCTTACATACATACATACATATAATATAACGTATTATACATACCAACAAAATACACTAAACATATACATATATATAACCATCTTAGTCTCATATTCACATCCACATACTCACTTGAATTGAGTACCAAAAGTATTTTAAACACACATACACACATAACTTAACAATTATCTACATATCTACATTTCAATAAATCCTGTATATTTCAATAAATGTATGTAAAACACTTACCATATAAGCACAAAGTCTTCACCGTTATATTTAATGCTTTAAAAAAATCATGCTTCTTCTTCACCATTTTATTGATTGTTCTTTTCATACACGTAACTACTCAATGTTTGGAAAATGTACATATATACGTATATTAAAAAAATCAACAAATTAATGTTTTTAAAAATATCCGTAATTAATATTTGAATGCTTTATAAAAAATAAAAAATAATTACGACTGGCAGTGAGCTGAAAGATATTTAGAGATTTAACTGTAAAGAAAAAAATTCAAATATTGTTAAAATAACATAACAAAAAAAACAAAAAAAACTATAATCAATTTTTCCTTTTATCCCACAATAAGACCACAAGTACCGCATTAAATTCAAATAAACCCAAATTGAATGCGTTTTTGCATCGGCTCTTTCAGCTCAGTACAAGTCTAACGCTCTATATGTGGCATAATAAAGCCTCTATGAAATTGTATATTAATCAAAGTTTATTTTTTCTCTCTCCCTCTCTAACACCCAACAACACTTTAACAAAAAAAAAAATTAATTTAAAAAAATAGGTGTTCTTCCGCGCTGGTGTCTTGGGTCAGATGGAAGAATTCCGTGATGAACGTCTTGGCAAGATCATGTCCTGGATGCAAGGTTGGGCCCGTGGTTACTTGGCCCGTAGGAACTTCAAGAAGTTGCAAGAACAACGTTTGGCACTCAAAGTTGTGCAACGCAACTTGCGCAAATACTTGCAACTCCGTACCTGGCCATGGTACAAATTGTGGCAGAAGATCAAGCCTTTGCTCAACGTTTCACGCGTTGAGGATGAGATTGCTGTGAGTATACAAGAAATTTTGCGTTAAATTTTTTTTTCTCAATTTACTTGCAGTTATACGGTTTTGAAGGAGGCGAGCGATAGCAGCGTTGTTGTTGGTGTTTTCTTTTATTTTTTGTTTTTTTTTTTTCGACTTCATAAAACGTGTGAATTACTGCCGAACTGGTGATAGAATGAATTGGAAAGAATTATATTAAAAAATAGAAAAAAAATTAAATTATTTTCTATATAGTATGCAATACATAGAAATGTATAAATATATATACATATTCGTATATGCATATTAACCAATACAAACAGCGACAATCTTCATTTGTGTTCGTGTACTTGCACGCACACACACTCACTTTTCACGCTACTGTTTTTGCACCTGCCGAAATTGATCACTTTTTCTGCCGCTGCCACTCAAACATGCATACATATATATAGATGTATGTAAATACGTTCCGTATTTAATAGTTCGCGCTATGAATAAAAATTCAAAAATAAGAAATGCTACATTTAAAAATAATTCCACTTAAAAGCATACATTTCGCTTCACTATTTCCTTCACCCTCTGGCATACACATGTACATACATATGTATATACACTGTATATTACATTGTAGATGCGAACATAGCTGACAATGTTGGCAAGGGTATACACATAATTAGCACATATGTACGCCAATCGCGTTTAATTTTTCAGTATAGAATTTTTACATATATACTTATTATTCCTTTCACAAAACTACCAATCACAAGCAGCAGCAGCGTAATAAGCATCGACAACAGCAGTATGAAATTTGTCACGCAAGCTTAATGTGAAATAAATGATTAAATATTAGCTGTGATTGAGTACATACATATGTACATATGTAGTTATGCTAATGTGATTGGCGTTAATCATACGCCCTCGTGTACCAGCCATACTCGTACATATTCATTGTATTGTATGAAGTCACATTGCACGACCATTCAGTGTGTGAGTGAAATTGTCCACACATTTGTCTGTTGGATGAGCGGCACAGCAAACGTTTGGCCTAACAAAAAAACAAAATTAAGAAAGAATGTATGTAAAGTTCACATCAAATGTGTTAATAGTTCGAACATGCAAAAGGCAAACCAATTTTCATCTTTCTCGCTGAAAATAGCCTTATAAATGTACAATTTTTTTTTTAAATAAATCTCAGAGCATAAAAAATTATTATTATTTTTTTTTTTTGTATACATGACAACATACTGCCGAAGTCATTAGTCATTTGATTGAATCTGTACAAGCGCAAAAGTTTGATCGATAGAGAAAAAGTTGTAGCTTTTAGCCGCTTTCTCGTGATCTAACTTGACTTACGCCAAAAATTTTGAATATGAAATAATGAATTGCCTTACACAACTGACGAATTAATGTTGATTGTACATTTTGGTGCGCCAGATACTTCCTTATTACTCAATTGTACAAATTGCAGAGCTTTTAAACCATTCCAGAGAAACAGAACAAAAATTTTTCAATTTTATACACAATGAATAAATAGTTGTGCGTGTAGCTACAAGTAATAAAGATATAAAGCTTTAAAAATAAAAGTAATTAAAAAGCTGAATCACTTACTTAATAAAACGTTGCCTACAATTAGGAGCACTTTAGCGAAGTCACATACCTATTATACTTCTTTGTATTGTTATTCACATTTAATTATTTTTCACACGATATTTTCAAGACTCTCATAATACAGCTGATAGGCAATAATATTCAAAACTTTTCAAATGCACGAACTGCTTGAAATTGTTCGAACAAAATCTTGAGCTGTAGTAAATACTAATTTCAATTAGGAAATAATGGAGTTACTAAAAATTATTTGTTGAAATTTAAAAGAAAAATTTATCGGATATAGCTTCGGTGAGCTCGATTTGCGACTATTGCTAGTTGAAAGCCGATTTAGTTCACTTTCTTTCACTATTTATTTTTTTTACAAATGTTTTTTTTTATACCAATCAGCAAAAAAAAAAAAAATTTGCAGCTGCGCGTCTACTTTCTAGTTTTGTAATAAAGCACATGTATACAGCTTTCTTTCAGCAAATGACTTAACTCTCATAATTAATGACACACATGCGCGTCTGAGGTACATAATCTCGTTAGTAGGAAAATAGATATAAATATATATATATATATATATTTATGTATACATAGATAAGGTTAGCTCAAATTTTATGCCATACTACATACAAACATACATATCTGTCTGTCATATTAAAAATACTGTTAATAATTGTCAGTTTTAGCGAATCATTTTAATTTGATCGAAATAGCAGCACAGCCAAAAGTCACCTAATCGCTTATACATATATAGTGTCATATATGTATATACATATATCCCTGTATTGTATTTCTATACACATATATATGCCACACCATCTCTAAATGCTCTACTCAATTAGCAGCTGCAATGCCAGCTAAGAAGCCAACAACAATTGAAACAATCTTTGGCATGAGTAATGAAATTCGCACTGTCATTTTTTAAACCAAAAAGAAAAAAGCAAACGAAAAAAAAATGGCATAAAACGAAATCTCAAAGCATAGCAAAAAATGAAAAAATTAATAAATTTGCATGTGGATTGCTTCTCTTTTTTCCGTCTGTGCTTATTAATAATTCTAATTGAAATCTCATCATAATAATTTTGCCAAATCATATCGGCAAGCGAGCAAGCAAGCAAACGAGCGTTTGACTGAAAGAGAAGCTAGCATATTTTATACGCTTAATGCAAATGTACGAGTATTTAGCAGCAGCAGCAGCAGCAGAAGCAGCGGCAATAACAAATCATATGCAATAAATGGTAACAACAATACTACCAATAATCAGCAAGCAAAAGCCCGCTAGTTTTGAAAGCGCCAAATATGCGTGGCTCGCGGAATTTTTGTGGCACAACACCTGTGCTGTATCATTGATGGCCCCACACACGGGAATTTAAATAAAAAATGTGAATAACATCCTTGCCGGCTTGTGTTTATTTGCGTACATGTTGTTGTTGCTGCTTGTTTACTCTTTATTTTTATTTTTATTTTCATTTTTTTTTTGTTTTTTTTTTATATTTCGTTGAGGTGAATAAATATGAAATTCATTTATAACATTCGCAGAATCTTCGATTCGATCATATTCGGGGCGTTGCTAAATTTATGAACCCCTCACACACATACATGTATATATGTATATATATACAATACACACATGCGATCAGTGCGATATGTGTGGGTACGTGTACTCGTATGTAAGTACTTGCAGATAGTTGAAATTGTAATTGAATTGAAGAATATACCTACATATATACATGCATATGTATGTACATATATACTTTTTTGAGCTGCGCCAAAATTCAAATTTCAAATTGGCGAATTGCTCATAGCTGCTGCACTCATCATCATCATCATTCCAGCTGTTGACCAGTAGCTAGTCGGACCTGGTTTTTGAAACGCGCCCTCAGGCAGTTCAGTTCACTCGCTGACCGCAACGAAATCGCATATCGAATTGAAAAAAAAAAAATAATAATAATAATTTTTTCAAACTTCAAAGCAAATAAATTAATAAATAGTTAAATATAAGATACATATTTATAAAGCATATAATTTATTTGCTGATAAACGACTATTATTACTAAAGAGTTATAACGAAAGCTCATGTGAAAGTTATACAGTTCTACAAACTGAAAAACTTACACATACATACACACGGCGAAGTATTAAAAATAATTATTCTTTGAAATCTATCAAAATATTTGATTAATATAATCAAATAAAGTGTAGTAGCCATTGATTGAAGGCCATCTCTCCTACAAAAACAATTGCCATGGCAGATGAGAAAAAGGTAAAAAAATCAAAAAAAGCAGCTGCTGCAGCTCCTGAAGATGTGGCTGACTCAGCAGCAGCAGCAGCAGCAGAAGCACCTGCCACAGAATCGGGTACAGTGGAAGCACCAGCACCCGTCGAAAATGGTGTGCCAGCTGCTGCAGTAAATGGTACTGAGGCCACACCCGAAACTACGTCTGCTACTACAGCAGAAGACAATAATAACGCCAACAACCCGCCGCCTTCTTCTGCCGTTACGGAAGATAACGTAACTGTACCTACTAATATAAAAACTCCATCCGTTCCCTTGGATTCATTTGAATTACAGCGTCTAGAGGAGAAGGCTAAGAAGGCTGAAGAATTGCATGCTGCTGAAGTGAAAGTACGCAAGGAATTGGAAGTTCTCAACGCCAAATTGTTAGCTGAAAAGACTGCCCTTTTGGATTCATTGTCCGGTGAGAAGGGTCAATTGCAAGACTTCCAGGAAAGGAACGCCAAATTGACTGCCCAAAAGAACGACCTCGAGAATCAATTGCGCGTAAGTACAATTAGCTATAAGTATGCACATACATACGTGTACATATATATTTGGTCAAATAAAGTTGTGCATAACTCAGAGAAATTATTAATGAAATAATAATAATAAGCCATTCGACAAAGAAAACTAGTTTAAAAATTAATATGTACATATGTGCAGAAGCTACGCATATATACTTAGGTAGGAGTGCGTGTATTTATATATGTATATAAAGCGGAAATAAGTAGCTCAAAAACTATAATCGAAAGGAAAAAACTAGCAATACTTTTGAAACGTTCATGACAAAAAAAAAACAGAAATCTTTAATGGAAAAATATACAGTTCTTCAACGCCAATTAAAGTACTGTTAATTGCTTTTTGCCACTTCGTTTAACTTTCGGCTCATTTAGCGTAATCCACTTACCTTTTTATGTGAATTCATAAATTATTAAATTCATTACATTCAGTTACACATTCTTATATACATACATATGTATATAGTATATACACTCTCTGCAACCTTCCGCAGCGAAGTGAAGGCGTTAGAAACTAAAACTAACTGTAAAAATCGAAGTGCATAAAAAAATTTTTCCGTTCATCATGGCTAAATCGATCGCTAGTACACATATACATACATACATATGTACATACACGTACATAGGTATACGTGCAACATTTGGCGCTACTCATCAAATATTTGTAATTTCATAATCCACAAGCACAGTTGCAGCTCATTAAGTTTGGCCGAGCAGCAGCCGCAGCAGCCACAGCAGAGCAAAACAAATCGCAAATCAATAAAATTAACACACACGATCGTTGCAAATTAATCACAACTCTCGGATTCTCTGTGTAGAATTTGCACTTGCTGTAATAGATCATGAACAAGGAGAAACATACATACATACATACACACGCACATGCCATATGTGTGTGTGTACGTGGATAACATAGCCGCGCAAGAAATCTTCCTCTATGAGCATTTTAGCTATTTTTAGCTACAAAAACAATTTATAATTTCGTACAAGCACTCAAACGGTAGATATTTACATTTTAATTTATTTTTTCTTTTTCACTTGCGGTATAAATAGCTACACAGCAAATAGCTTTACATTTAACGGTAAGTGCACGCGTGTTGAGTGCTGCCGTTCAGGTTTCGATCAAAGAGAGTGCCCAAAGCGTCAAATGAAAAAATATTAATTTAAAAAATTATGCATAACTTTCGACTCATGTATACATATATACACACACATACGTACATATGTATATAGATATTGATTATATTTTTTTCTTCTCATCTTTACCACAACAAATCCCTTACACGCCATTATAGGATATTCAAGATCGTTTGAGCCAAGAGGAAGATGCACGCAACCAATTGTTCCAACAGAAGAAGAAGGCTGATCAAGAGATCTCTGGCCTGAAGAAGGACATTGAGGATCTCGAATTGAGCGTACAAAAGGCTGAGCAAGATAAGGCTACCAAGGATCATCAAATCCGCAACTTGAACGATGAGATCGCCCATCAAGATGAGCTCATCAACAAGTTGAACAAGGAGAAGAAGATGCAAGGTGAATCCAACCAGAAGACTGGTGAAGAGCTCCAAGCTGCCGAGGACAAGATCAATCACTTGAACAAGGTTAAGGCTAAGCTCGAACAGACTCTTGATGAATTGGAGGATTCATTGGAGCGTGAGAAGAAATTGCGTGGTGATGTTGAGAAGGCCAAGCGTAAGGTTGAAGGTGATTTGAAACTTACCCAAGAAGCCGTATCCGATTTGGAACGCAACAAGAAGGAATTGGAACAGACCATTCAACGCAAGGACAAGGAACTCTCATCGATCACCGCCAAATTGGAAGATGAACAAGTCGGTGTTGGCAAACACCAGCGCCAGATTAAGGAATTGCAGGCCCGCATCGAAGAATTGGAAGAGGAAGTTGAGGCTGAACGTCAAGCACGCGCTAAGGCTGAGAAGCAACGCGCTGATTTGGCCCGTGAATTGGAGGAATTGGGTGAGCGTCTTGAGGAAGCCGGTGGTGCTACCTCTGCTCAAATTGAACTCAACAAGAAACGTGAAGCCGAACTCAGCAAATTGCGTCGCGATTTGGAGGAAGCCAACATTCAACACGAATCCACTTTGGCTAACTTGCGCAAGAAGCACAACGATGCTGTTGCTGAAATGGCCGAACAGGTTGATCAGCTCAACAAGTTGAAGGCTAAGTAAGTATGGTTTTTGTATAAATCGTAGATTTGGTAATAATTGTTTCCAGGACGGAAATGTGTATGAGTCGTTTTGGGGTTTCAACACGTCGTAACGTTTTGTGTCTTAAAATTGCGTCATTGTGTCAATGTGTCAGATTTGGTAGAAAATTTTATTTTTGTTTATTAATTTCAATATTTTCCTCCGACGCTATACAGGGCTGAACACGATCGTCAGACTTGCCACAACGAGTTGAATCAAACTCGTGCCGCCTGCGATCAACTTGCACGTGATAAGGTAATATTACCGCAGGGCAATACAAGCCAAGTGTCTACAATAATACACTGTTCCCACATTAAGTTCCAAACAATAATTGCACATACTATTCCAGACACAAGTACTCACAAACGAATTCACATTTCAAAATGAAATCAGATTCTAGAATTTCTTTTAAAAATAAATAATTCAATATTTTTACCGCGCTTCATAGCCCAGCCCTATCGAACGAAGGTCGTCTGCAGCAAGTCTTCTCATAACAAAATCGCGTACGCTCTCCACCTGAAGCAATTTATCTGTTTATCTCTTTAACTCGAATTCCCTTACACACTTTAACAAATCGCTAACCATATCCAAATCTACTCTGTTATTCACATTATCTAGGGCTGAGAAGGAGAAGAACGAATACTACGGCCAGTTGAACGACCTCCGCGCCGGTGTTGACCATCTTTCCAACGAGAAGGTATACAGAACAAGAATATTTTCAACGTTTTTGTTATACGCATTGCCGCCGCTGTAATTATGCTGATATTCTCAATTGTATATTTTCATGTAGAATTGCTTTTTTATTATTCTAAACTTGATATTTAATCAACGAATGCGCACTCGGGAGAGTAAGGATACTTTCTATCCGTACTTTCTCATTTGTGTGCTGATAAATTTTGCCTAAATTGCAATATATCTGGATCTGGAAAAAAGGATCATGCCGGTAAAGCGACACTGATCGCTGAAATCAGCATTTAATTGATTTTGTAAATGATGCCTCAATTCCTTACTACAATACCTGCCACACTAATCCGACTTCTCTTTGAAAGAAAAATATACAAATTAATTAATAAATGCGCCACTACTAATTGTACATAATACACATACCGCTATACAGTAACTGGAATAAATTTTGCCTGAAATTCAGAATATCACTAATCTATTTTACTTTCTCATTGCCGCTAAATAGGCCGCCCAAGAAAAGATTGCCAAGCAATTGCAACACACTTTGAATGAAGTTCAAGGTAAATTGGACGAAACCAACCGCACCCTCAACGACTTCGATGCCTCCAAGAAGAAGCTGTCGATCGAAAACTCCGATCTCTTGCGTCAATTGGAGGAAGCCGAATCCCAGGTGTCGCAATTGTCCAAGATCAAGATCTCCTTGACCACCCAATTGGAAGATACCAAACGTTTGGCTGATGAAGAATCCCGTGAACGTGCCACCCTCTTGGGCAAGTTCCGTAACTTGGAACACGACCTGGATAATCTGCGTGAGCAGGTAGAAGAGGAAGCCGAAGGCAAGGCTGATTTGCAACGTCAACTCAGCAAGGCCAACGCTGAGGCTCAAGTATGGCGCAGCAAGTACGAATCTGATGGTGTTGCTCGCTCTGAGGAATTGGAGGAAGCCAAGAGGAAGTTGCAAGCTCGTTTGGCTGAAGCTGAGGAGACCATCGAATCACTCAACCAGAAATGCATTGGCCTCGAGAAGACCAAGCAACGTTTGGCTACTGAAGTGGAAGATTTGCAATTGGAAGTCGACCGTGCCAACGCTATTGCCAATGCCGCTGAAAAGAAACAGAAGGCATTCGACAAGATCATTGGTGAATGGAAATTGAAGGTTGATGATTTGGCTGCTGAATTGGATGCTTCACAAAAGGAATGCCGCAACTACTCCACAGAGTTGTTCCGTCTCAAGGGTGCCTACGAAGAAGGTCAAGAACAATTGGAAGCTGTACGTCGTGAAAACAAGAATCTTGCTGATGAAGTTAAGGATCTGCTCGACCAAATCGGTGAAGGTGGCCGCAACATTCATGAAATCGAAAAGGCACGCAAGCGATTGGAAGCCGAAAAGGATGAACTCCAAGCCGCTCTTGAAGAAGCCGAAGCTGCCCTGGAACAGGAAGAGAACAAGGTATTGCGCGCCCAATTGGAATTGTCGCAAGTGCGTCAAGAAATCGATCGCCGCATCCAAGAGAAGGAAGAGGAATTCGAAAATACCCGCAAGAACCACCAACGCGCTCTCGATTCCATGCAAGCCTCCCTCGAAGCCGAAGCCAAGGGTAAGGCTGAGGCCCTGCGCATGAAGAAGAAGTTGGAAGCCGACATCAACGAGCTGGAAATTGCTCTGGATCACGCTAACAAGGTATGCTCAATAACAAATAAAGACAAATGTAAGCAAATATTAACAAAAATATATATATATTTTTTTTAATTTTCCAAAACCTATTAGGCTAACGCCGAGGCCCAAAAGAACATCAAACGCTACCAGCAACAACTTAAGGACATCCAAACCGCCCTCGAAGAAGAACAGAGAGCCCGTGATGATGCTCGCGAACAATTGGGTATCTCCGAACGTCGTGCCAACGCTCTGCAAAACGAACTCGAAGAATCCCGCACATTGCTTGAGCAAGCCGACCGCGGCCGTCGCCAAGCCGAACAGGAATTGGCCGATGCCCACGAACAACTCAACGAAGTTTCCGCCCAGAACGCTTCTATCTCTGCTGCCAAGCGGAAGTTGGAATCCGAACTGCAAACACTCCACTCCGATTTGGATGAACTTCTAAATGAAGCCAAGAACTCCGAAGAGAAGGCCAAGAAGGCTATGGTTGATGCTGCCCGTCTTGCTGATGAACTCCGTGCCGAACAAGATCACGCACAAACCCAAGAGAAACTCCGCAAAGCCTTGGAACAACAAATCAAGGAATTGCAAGTTCGTTTGGATGAGGCTGAGGCCAACGCACTGAAGGGTGGCAAGAAGGCTATCCAAAAATTGGAACAACGTGTTCGCGAATTGGAGAACGAATTGGATGGTGAACAAAGAAGACACGCTGATGCCCAGAAGAATCTCCGCAAATCTGAGCGCCGCATCAAGGAATTGAGCTTCCAATCCGAAGAAGACCGCAAGAACCACGAACGCATGCAAGACTTGGTTGACAAACTGCAACAGAAGATCAAGACCTACAAGAGGCAAATTGAAGAAGCCGAAGAAATCGCTGCCCTCAACTTGGCCAAATTCCGTAAGGCACAACAAGAACTCGAAGAAGCCGAGGAACGCGCTGACTTGGCCGAACAGGCCATCAGCAAATTCCGCGCCAAGGGTCGTGCCGGTTCAGTAGGACGTGGTGCCAGCCCAGCGGTAAGTGTTCATCCTTAGCTGTGCTAATTTATACATATATGTATATAATTATTATAAAAAAACTTTCTTAACTTTTTTACTGAACTCTGCTTCAAAGAAATTTATTTTGCTAATTTCTTTTTGATTTTATTTTCATAATTTTATTGATTTATTTATTTATTATTATTCTTCCTTACGACTCATGCGCTTGATTAGAATTAAATACGGCACAGCCAATGGCCCAACAATATAGTGGTGGCGGTGTCATCAAACCATAAAAACATGAGAAACAAATGCAAAGAGAATTGTAGTTCATAAGCAGCAAACCAAAAAAAGAAAAATTAACTAAAATAATAAACAAAAAATGCGCATTCAATTTATTTTTCATCATCACAAAACATGATAGAAAAGTTTAGTTGAATCAGACATCGTTACCTCGAAGCTAAAACAAAAAACAAAAAAAAATCATCTTAAAATCTGTAAAAAAAAAAAACAAAAAATATTTAAAAAAAATAACAAAAATCTTAAAAACTGTGCTTTTTTATTATTATATATGTATGTGTAAACTGTAGCCGACAGCGTCAAAGGGCGACCGCCAGAGTGCGCTGGACCAATAATTACTTCTTATTACATTTGTAAGTGATTGAATGATATTCGTTATACAATACGACCTTTACTCGCTCCCCGTAAACATAAATAAAAAAAAACCGTGCTCCCCGCAAGAGCAATGGCACAGTCATACACACGTAGTCTCATTCAGATTCAAATCATTCTCATCAAATAAATTTGATCGCACACCAATCGATATAATCACGCACGCACGCACGCAAGCACGCACTCACGGGCATATATATAATACATATCTACATATGTACCTATCCATGGATGTGCCAATTACCGTATTTGAACTTCATGCAATGCATACGATTACACACGTAATGGTTTTACCCTAACCACATCCACCGAAATTGTTGCCCAAGCATTATGTTTTACTACAATATTTATAGTACATACGATATTATCATTTCACGTTAATGTTGTCTTATTTATTTGCTATTTACCTTTAGTTCTTGTAAATATATATATACTCATATTAAATAAATATCCCCCTCTCTCTCTCTCTCTCTTTCGTTTAACAGCCCCGAGCGATGTCCGTACGGCCACAACTCGACGGATTGGCTTTCCCACCAAGATTCGACCTTGCTCCAGAAAACGAATTCTAAATGCCATTTATATTCTTCGTTTTTAAAAACCATTATTTTAAAATAATATTTCATAATTATTTGTTATGTTTAATTTAAAAATATTTACAATACTTTTTCTTTAATTAATTTAAATGAAATAAAGTATAATTCGAACGACGGGAGGAAAATGCACTTAGGCAAAAAATCTCTTAAAAATAAAAATACCAAAAAAAAATAAATAAATAAAAACAAAACAAACAACAAACAATAAAACAATATAAAAAAAACACTAGCATAAGCTCACCCCAATGATGAAGTTATCGTATAGTTAGTTCAGTATGTACGAGTATGTTATTGTTGTTATGAAAATGCCAAAAAATTTTACTGCGATTCACAATAAGAAAGAAAGTCAGTCCAGCTCATATTGTATTTAATTTTTGCTTTTATACAAATAATGACTTTTAACTAAAATAGATTTGAAGACGAAAAATGGCTACCACCAACAGAGTACTATTAGTGCACGAGTGAGAGTATTTATTTAATTTGAAAGCCGTTAATATTGTACGTAGTGCTTTAAGTGTGGAGAAGAAAGTGTAAAGAGTGCAACCGCAGGAGAGGAGTGCATTTTACACTCACACACACACACATACATACTATCTATCATACAGACACATACATACACTCCCATTATGGCAGAGCTTATGTTTATTGTTAGTTTTTTAAATAATCTGAAAGTAATATTAAATTTAAAAAATAAAGTATACAAAAAAGGAACAAAATAAATGTAAATCAATAAAAACAAAATGTGTTTTCATTTAACTTATTCTTATTCTTTATTAGCATAGGCAACGCCAAATAAACAAAAGCGCGCCATATATTCCTTATCTTCGCTTCTCTTCGTTGGAAATAATAAGTGAAACCAGAACGCTCTCCAACTGATCCTTCTAACAGAGTGGAGGTCTGCCTCTTCCCCTGCTTCCACTAGCGGGTACTGCATCGAATACTTTCATTCATTCGGACGACATGACCTAGCCAGCTCCTGTTGTTGCCAACCCGCAAAGAACCATAAATCGCTCACAAAACTTTTCACTCGAATAATTCCAAGTCCGACTCATCGGATGTCGATATCATCTCTATTGAAGGGCGGAAATGTTGAGCGACTCGTCGAGTTTGATCTTTGTTCGTCGAGAGAGCACATTGCTTTTTAATTGCCTACTCAGTCCAAAGTAGCACCTATTGGAAAGAGCGATTTTGCATTGGATTTCCAGGCTGTCATAGTTGTTATTGTTAATACTGGTTCCAAGATAAACGCAATTATCCACAGCGACGTGGGAGCCTAGTCACGACTGCGATGCCTAATTGTATGTTAACGGAAGATGTTTCGACTTATCTTCGTTCACTTCTAGACCCATACGCATCGCTTCCATATCCAGTCTGGAGAAAGCAGAACTCACGGCGCGGTTGTTAAGACCACAGTTCTCAATGCCATCGGCAAACGCCAGCAGTTGTATACTCTTCTGAATGATAGTACTTTGACTATTTACCTCTGCAGTTCTTATTATTTTCTATAGGTTTTAAATTAAAGTGAAGAATGAAGAGTCACCTTATCTGGAACCTATTTTGACTGCGTTTCTGATGTTGTCCAGCGTCGATTCATACAGCCGTATAAATTTTGCGTGGATACCAAATTCAGACGTAGTGGTACTAAGGGACAACTTCTTTTGATCCTATCGAAGGCTGTTTTAAAATCGACGAAGACGTTGTTTGTGCTGATCCTCCTTTCACACATGGCTCGATAAGACCTTATATGTGATATTGAGCAGGCTTATCCCACGGTAATTGGGAAAAACTATGCAGTCCACCATTTTATGAATTGGGCAGAGCACATTTAGATTCCAATCGTCGGGTACGCTTTCCACCGACTATATTCTGTATCAAAGCAGATACATGCACCTTATCACTTCTTCGCCACCTAACCTGAATAGCTCGGTAAGCAATCCAACGGCTCGCCGCGGAGAATTAATTTAAATAAAAAATTAAGTTAAATTTTCTAATTGCAGTCGTCCCTCGGCAGGGAATGTCACCCCTCCGAGTGTATTTCGGACATGAAATAAAGGCTCCTCGTAAAAGAAAAACACCAGCCGTTCGGAGGCGACTTAGTATAAATTGTAGGTCCCTCAATTTGCTGGAAAAACATCAAGATGCAAAACCACAAATTGGAGGAGGATCTCGGCCGAAAATCGCTTCAGCGGTTACAAAGCGAAATCATATATATATATATATATATATGGGTGTTTTACCTCTTCTCTTTAATTCCATCTTACCACGCAAATGCAGTGGTAGATCCCAAAAGAAAAGCCATGAAAATCGACTTCCTAATTTTTACCAGTAGAGACAGGGGTTTTTATGAGAGAAGCATAATGTCATAACCTTCAAAATGGCAAAAAGTTATCGAGCAAAACGGTGCTTTTATGATATAAACTAACTGTGATAAATAAAGCCTTCGTTTAATGCAAAAATAATGGATTACTTTTTACTATACCAATATAGACAAATATACGTAATATACTTGATGGAAAAATAAAAACAGCAATATAAAATTCGTTCCTTAAATTCAAGGTTATGTGTATATATTCATAGTTACACTAAAACTTAGTAGATAATCCAAATTTCGGCTATAAACGTCTTAATTTAAACAATCAATTACGCTTAGATAATATATATTTACAAGCAAATATAGATACATATTATATTTTCAAAGAAAAAAAATTACATTTAAACTCAAACACCATTTAATCATCAGCTCCTGGTGGTTTGGTATTCGGTTCGGTGCGCAACAACTGCCTATGCTGGCCAAGCATGTGTACTAAATGATTGCATTCGCGCAATTTACCTTTAAACTGGTCCAGTGTCTCATATAGAATAGGATAAAGTTGTGGTAGTATGCCGTGATCCAAAGTTGGAAACAAATGATGCAAAATGTGATCACCGAAATGAGTCAACACCAAGAACTGTGAACCCTTCAAATCGCCACGATCAATAATGGTATCCACTTGGAAGAGACCCCAATCACGATCTTCGCGATGAGCATCACCTTCATGATAAATCTCTGGATCGTGATGTGCAGCATTCAAACCGATAACGCAGAAAGCGAAACTGGCTATCATGGTAATGAAAAGCCATTGACGCAAAGTTAAAAATAATGATAAATCCGAAAAGAGAAAAATAGCAAGTGGAATGCTAAGTGGTAAGCTATCGTGCCAGTACATGACATTGTCATAACGCAACGAGAAAATTATCCTGAAAGTACAAATGTATGTGTTAGTACATGTAATTCGTTTTAATAAATTTAAGTATTACCTGGTTATCTTTTGCAGTGGAAAGGCGAGTGCGTAAAACACTGGTTCTGTGATAATTGAAAGATAACGCATTAACTTGCTCTTGATGTGTGGATTTGGTACCCAACAAAAGTACGGCTCAAACATTGACAATTCCAGATCAAAGTAGGAATTCGGATAGATGTGATGAGAGAGTGCATGAGAGACACGCCACGAACAGAAGTTCATCAAGCTCAAATTGAACGCATACATGCGCCAGTTATCGCGTCTATGGAAGTAGTTATGAGAAACAATAGTTGTCCAACAGAGAGCAGTGCCGGCCAATGCCAAGCATACTAGACTGTTTAAGCGGGCGCTAAGTACAGCGAAAATAAAAATGGACGCAAGTAGTGAGAAGTGTATTAACTGAAAATTAAATATATGTAAAGATTAAATTCAATTTGATCAAGGGAAAAAAAGTCGACTTACATCGCTCCTCCGCTGTGGTGATTTGTCAATGGTTTTCAGCTTCTCACGAACACGCTCGCGCAATGTCTTATAAAAGCCGTCTTCGTGAAGTGTGAGTGTGTAAATGCGTGGATGCTTTGCATCTCGAACTTTATATTTACTTAGCAGTTTATGTGGTCCAATGGAAATGTGATGGGCTTCAAATGCTTCAGTAATATCTGTACCCTGTAGGAAATTAAAATATGCCATATAGCTTTATTGGAAGTATTTGCTTCTCAATTTTCTCACCTTCGATTCGGTTAACCAAAATTCACCGCCGGGATGTTTTTCAATGAAATCTGTAAAGTCGTAAATTCCATCATAAATTCGCCACAAACCCTCAGCTTCGTCATCTTTTTGTTTGCCCAAAAGCCAGCTATGGAGAGAAAAAGTTATTATATAATATACCTATGTATTTGCTGATTGCTACACATACAAATAAATTTACAGATAAAGTTAATTAAAGGAATAAACTTAAGAATTAAAAAATTATAAAAAAATATCAAAGAAGAGCTGACTTTGGTCATGCCGAAGTCTTTATACCTTTTATATCAAATTTATGATATTTCATTGTAGTATTAAACATTAATTCTTATCTGATCAAATCAGTTGCATTGGGGCTATATGGCATAGTCTCCGACTTCATGTCATTATAACCCAAGCGATATAAATTTAATGAATCTATCACTTCTCCTTCTGGTACTTATATACTTCGGACCAAAGTTAATATACCATTACCTGCATATGAAAGTTGGTAGCCGCGGTAGCCGAGTGGTTCGAATCCTGGTTCGACTAACATCCAAAAGTTATAGAAAATTAATTTAAATAAAAAATTAAGTTAAATTTTCTATTGGGTTGCCCCTTGGTAGATAAAGTCAACCCCTCCGAGTGTATTTCTTACATGAAATAAAAAGTTCCTCACAAAAAACCATCCGCCATTCGGAGGCGGCTTAGTATAAACTGTACGTCCCACAATTTGTTGGAAAACATCAAGACGCATACCACAAATTGTAGGAGGAGTTCAGCCGAAAATCGCTTCAGCGGTTGCAAAGCGCCAATTATACATACATATATACTCTTTTTTTTTATATGCTATATAGTGATGCGATCCGGCCGGTCCGGTCAAGTGATTGTTTAAATATAGCATTGCATTAGTGCACCAAGTCCGGTTAAAATATTTCAAAAACTGAGGGACTAGATGCAGACGGGCTTGACTAAATCAACTCAACTCGTCATTCTGACCCGATCGATATAACTTTGATGAGTCTATCTCTTCTCCCTCTGGTACTTACATACTTCGGAGTTAGTTTACCATTTCATGTGCATGAAAGTTATCAAATATATCAAAATAAAAATTGCATAAGTGGACTTCACACTGTAAAGAACTGGTATGAAGTGGTTCCTCGTATGGCAGTTGAGAGAATATATATTGCCTAACTTGAGCGCAGTCTGATTTTACAAAGTTAAATCGCAGTCAAGATGGCGAACGAAAATACCCAAAAAATTACGAAGGAATAGACTATCCATCGATCGACTATGAAGAAACACGCATAACAACTGCACGACTAAAGAACAAAATTAGGCAAAAGCTAATGGTTTACCGACTGAGCTATACAAATGTGTTGGCAAAGTGCTGACAAGATACGAGTATCTACTTTTCTGCAAGATATGAACAGATGAGCGTATATTCTAACCAAACCACAGTGTGTGCTAATTATTCTCAATGTCGCATATAAGGTCATATCAAATATACTGTGCTAACGATTAAAGTCTATTTTTCACTGCGACTTTTCAACCTGATTCTATATAAAATAATTTAGTTTGCAACTGCTGGCATATGCCGCTCGGTTAGCTCTACTTTATCCAGCGAAGTAAACTTCGACAGTTATCGAACAAACGGCGCATTCATGTATCGATTTCACAACACTATCGAAAGCAGTAATTTTGAAGTTGTAGACAATTTCTTATCTATTAAAGCCCAATGCGGAAATACTCCTCGAAACTGGTGTTACTTTGAAGTAATCAGGCAATCATACAATAAAGGCCTCTTTCAACTAACAATGATCAAGATCCACAAGTCGAACAAGGCAGCATGCATGCTTGATACATCACGTTGTTCGTGTAAGTATAAAATGCCTGCGACCACTGATCCACAATTAGATAATTCCCTGATGATGATAGAATATCGATTGGATCATGTCATGATATTTTTTCTAATTCTTTAAGTCTGGAAGGCATGGCAGCAAAATTTTCAACAAAATTATTCAGTTCTGCACAAAACCAGTGGAGAACGGAAGTTAATCAGATGTCACTAAATGAAGTTAGCAAGCAGCAAACTCCTTTATCACACTGGGAGCTTTCATGTTCGATAAAGGCTCGGTAAGTACGTTCGAGCGTAAAGGTCATGCTCACTTTGTTCTTCGATTTTAATGGCATAGTGCATCATGAATTCTTGCCATCAGCTCAAATGGTCAAAAAGAAGTACAACCAACAAGTTCCACGCTGTTTGCGTGAAACAATCCGTATATGTGGAAAAGCAGATCCTGGCTTAGGCAACACGATAATGCACTTGCTCACATTTCATTACTTTTTCTTGAATTTTTGGCCAAAAACAATGCTGTAACAATGCTCTAGCCTCTACATCTGTGTGGCCTATTACTATTTCCAAAAATAAAAATTGGATTGTAGTCGATCTTGGAAGCGATTACCTATTTCATTGGAAATGTTTCACATCTATACGATGATTAATGTGTTTCGATTTTCTATTTAATTAATTGGACTGAAGCCCATTGAGTGCTTGTGAAAGTTTATGATAAATTTGAGCCGAAGCTTCAAGAGTGATAATTTTTGGGTCGAATACCAGGAGTATCCTAGCCAACTCAAAAATTTTGAATACGAGGAATTTAAGGCTTTACTGGATCAAGTTGCTGTGCTTTGCATGAAAAATGGTCAGAAACGACGGGAAGGCATGAAAAGGTGATTTTACAATACGACAACGTTCGGCCCTATGTCATAAACGGTCACAAAACTCCCTGGAAATGCTGAAATGGATCTTACCCCACTCGCCATATTCTCCAGGCCCTGCTCCTTCCGACTAAAGGCTTTTTCGGCGGATGCCAAATGATTTGCGAAGTCACCGATTCGCGTCTTCGAAGAGATCGAAATTTTTTAGAAATGGCATTCAAAAATTACAAGAGCGATGGGAAAAAAATAGTCCCTTCCGATGGGTAATACTTTGTCTGATGTATTTTTTAAATTTTTTTTCTGTAAAAAAGGAACTTGTTTTGACACAAAAACAACGAATGGAATTAATTTGTACTCCCAACCTTAAGGAAAGTAGATGACATTTAATAAGTATCACTGATGAAACCATGTTACAATAATTTAAAGGTATTTTCATTCTCTCTTTACAGTAGGCTTCATACCTATCTCACATTAAACGTGTTTCGTATTTTTTTTGTGCTACCTTCTTCTCTTGAAAAAATTTACCACTTTTTAATAAAACTTATGAAGAGAGTTTTAATATTGTTTAAACGTTTAAACGTCGAAAATCACGTATTATATTGTTTTTACCAACCCCTGGACTTCCGGTATAAGCCATCATGATTGTTGTACTACAACTTTAGTAAGTTGCTAGAAAGTATCAGAAAGGAAATAGATTGACCCAACAAAACTCAAACCGAATTCAAGAAACTGAGGAGCTTACTTGACTTGCTATAACTACCTGTACGTTTGAATGCAGATCGGGCTTAGAGATACAATTTTGTAAGCAGACAGGATATTATTTTAATAATTGTTTGTTTTTGGGAGAGTCCTTTAAGACGATTACATTTCCCAAAACTTTTAAATTTAATCTAACCGATAATTATATATAAATTTGGAAATATAGTCAGTCAGCTAGTTAAACAGGTTGCTCAATCAAGGAATCAGGCGCACTTAGGACTGCTGCCCAATAGTGATACCTCTGTTAGTCCTGTGAAGGAGATTCCTCTCACCTTTACAAATGCACAAACCATTTAGTATATTTTATGAAGTTCAGGAGGTTAACTATGCCTACAGAGGCAAGGATATGAAAGGCAATCAAAGAAAAATTTTTTGAGAAAACGATAACGGACCACAGTGTGAGCGGAGTAGTGTTTCACCGATTCCTCCTCATCTATGTCCCTGCAGCTGTGGCGAAAGTTGTTTGAGACGCAACCCATCCTTTTATCATGATTTCCCATAATACAGTGTTCGGTTATTTCGCGGTTTGTTATGCTTATGGAAGTACTGTTTAAAAGAAGTAAAAACATAGTTCTATTCACTTCGATCAATGACCAGATTTTTCTGGCCACATTGCGCGTGGTGTCACTCCGCCGTCTCCTGTAAGCCCTTCTGGTGAGCTATACCTAACAGATACCTTGGCGAAAAAAGAGGTATGCCCACATCATGTGTAAAGTTAACCGGGGCTATAACTGTTCTCATCGCCCTCACAGTTGACTGGGATGTCCCTTAGTCCAGGAACCCAAACCGGGGACGTTTCGTATTTCGTATTCGAAAAAAATCTAGGAATACAAGTTTCTGAAAAAAATTTCACCTCATTCGAAATTCTTTATAACAAAAAGCATCTAGAAATTACTTTTTTTATTTCTTGGGTCTAAGAGAGACGGTTTGAAATAATTTTCATTAGATAACCCCAAAAGTAATAAAAAAAAAGTGTAAATTGAATATCTCATATGGTAAGTGGCAAGAACAATCAATTCTGAGCAAACAGGCTTAGTGTAAAAAATTTCGAAGTGAATATAGGTACCTTATAGAATTTTTGTATCATGTATGAAACTATCTCAGATATCGAGCTTGAGAAGTGTTTCGGCACTATTTACAAGGCGACAACGAAAAAATAAAAATATTTTGTTGAAAATAAAGAAAATCTTTGTACACGACTATCGTTAAACAAATTCAATACAATCGGAGTAGATTTTCAAATCGAACTTTGAATACATATGTAGTTACAAACGAGAATGACCCAGCATAAATAAAAGTAAATTTAGAAAATAATTAAATAATAATTTAATTATACTTATACTGATGAGCGATAACAAGCAAATTGAAATTATTACAAATAAATACATGTGTATATACATGCATGCATAGGTATGTGACTTGTATATCATTTAAATATGTATGCATCTGCAAACAGCAGGGCTGAACTGATGTGTCATTATCTAAACACTATTTGAAATATGTAGTAAGTCTATATGTACGAGAACTTACTATGCATTTAGTAAATAGCTGAATAATTGATGATAATAATTTGTATTTGCTTAATTTAGGAGCTCATTGAAATCCTACTACTTTAGCTCAAATATTTGCCGCGCAAAAGCGAAAATCTATAAAAAATGTGTTATATTATATTAGCGATTAGTAATCTGCAGGCAAAGTTCACCCACGGTAGTAGATTGATTTTGAAATGCAATAGGGGTAGCTCGTCTAAAAATTACGTTAAAATTAAAACATCTTAGCACTTCCGCAGGTTAAAAAAATCGATTTTCTTATCATCATATTAATTTCTATAGCATCTCGAGAATATTATCCTAAATTTTAAAGACAATCCGGACAAAAGTATGATGGTTATAACCTTGAGAAGGTGCGCGCTCAAAAGCAAGTAGGCTCTCGTTTTTCTCGAAACTGTGTTTTCAAAGTCGACTGCCAAAAGTTATCGAAAACTAATCAACCGCTCTTGATAAAGATTTACACAGGTCTTCGAGACACAAGAACTGGATGAAGGATTTTCTGTCGTTTCAATCGTAACCATTTAAAAAAATTTTGAGCAAATTTTATCAAAATCCAATTTTCACTTTTTTTATTTTCCTTCACCCGAATTCTTGTTTACGGTATTAACTAAAACACGATGTTTATGTCTTTCACTTCGAATGATCATGTCATGAGTTTTAATACCTATGAACGCAGATACACCTTTTTTCCGTGGGGCATCGGAAATGACGTCACAATGGCGGAGTTATGAAAATTCTTTGAAAATTTCAGAAATTCTTTTTCAAAAATATGTAATATCTCGAAAAAAAAATTTATTTTTATATAAAAAAAAATTGTTGCAAATACCAATTCCCCTCCCGAATATACCCACGTAACCCCTTAAGCATGTGAAAGCACCTCAGTGCGGAAAGTTTTGGCTAATCAGCTGAACGTTCTCTTGCGACTTTATTGGGGACTGAACTGAATTTTTTCGATTCTTCAAAGAGTATATTATATAAAATGTTTTATATTTTTAAATAAACGGTAGATATATACTATATAGGTATAGACAAATTAAATCATTGCGGTTTTTTGTATTTTTGTAAATGTTGAATTTTTTGTTTGTTTATATAATAAGCATGTATGCAAGGTGGTTTATGTAATTAAGTATAAATAAACAAATTTGCTTTGAAAATATAAAAATAAACAGCAATTATTATCGCACAACCTTGCATTGTCATTGTGTCTTTATTACTCAATTGTGTACAATACATTTTTTAAAGGATATACATATGTGCATACTTATGTATCGTGAAAAGAATAAAAGTTCTAGAAGTCATCCTTGACATAAGGCCGGTTAAAACACAAGTGATGTTTGGATAATCCAGGGAGAATGGTTTGGAGAAACGAAAACACGGAAACTGTGAGGCAAGCAAATGAGCAAGGTTCGTCGGTGACTACCTCAATATCCTGGGTGCTTTCAAACTCAAAGACTACAACTCTGTCTTCCAGGTTTCAAGTAGACAGCCAAGCGGCGATTAAGGCAACACAATATCCAACTGCTTAGGAACATGCAAAGATGCAATTAAAAGGCTAAATACAGGTATAACACTTGAGTCAGCGGATGTAGAAGGCAGAAGAACTGGCTGGGACTGGCGAGGCTGTCGCTATCGACTACCTCAGACACTTCAGCGCTTTCAAATATTATTTAAAGCAGTGGACTATGGAGGAACACTGAAGGTCTTGAAATTATTCCAAATTATTGTGAGGAAGCGTGGATAGTAGATAATAGTAAACTATTGCTTGGATTAAGCAAAAAAGAATTTAGTATTCTTGTGAGTCTATTAGTAGGACATCTACCCCTGAAATATCACCTCCTTAAGATAAGTAAAGTGGGTTCGGCCTTCAGCCGTATGAGTCGTCACATCTTTCATTTATAGTTGTGTTAGACGGTGGAGCAGAATAAGCGTACTCTATGGTCTTCAGCTTCCCAACCAACGAAATAATTATTTATGACCAGCATTGACAGAATTAATAATCATGATCTTTGACAACCAATTAGTAAATTAGTATTTAATTAAGACACGCCATAAGATTATTTCACATCGAAAATGTTTTTTTTTACTAAAACCCGAAAAAAAAATTATAAATATGCCAGTTGCTCAGTGATTTGGATATTTTTCCAGTCATTCTCCTGGAAGTATAAACATTCCATATAAAGAACTTTTTATCTCAAAATCGAAGTTTTCAAAATTATGCGATTCAACTAAATTTGATGGATTACTTTTCTTCTCCTAAATGACTAATCGAGGAATATAAGATTTATTAACCCTTCCTTTAGTAGTTTACGTATTATAAACCTTATTCTCGATATTTTTTTATGTATCTCTGATTTAATGATTTATGTTATGATTTTTAACATTCAAGTCTGTAAAAAAGTTTACTACAGTTAATACCAATGTATTTATGAAAACCTTATTTGTAAGTTTTCATTGTGGAAAAAAATACATATAAGGAAGACACCTAAGAAACCTGCACATCGTTGCAACTAAAACAAAAAATTAAATTAAAAATCACTAAACAAAGTAAAAATAAAAACAAATCAAGCAAAATATTACCGAAAGAAATTCCAAAATATTATATGGTAAATACTTTATGCAAATTATTCCCAATACAAAGTTTCATCAACAAACAAAGTGGGAGATAAGGAAAATATGCACATGATCTTTCCCTCCTGCGGGTTAGAGGTTCAAGAATTTACCAGCGGTAAGGCATGTGTCTCATAAGAGGCGATTAATCACGAGATATTCACATCTTTATAACGGAACGAAAGAACTATCACTCCCGCAACAATCCTCAAAAATCACTTTGGGGAATTTTTGCACAAACAACAACAACACATAACGCTATTTAAGGCTGCACAAATGAAAGGTTTTGGCAATTTAATATAAGACGGAGCAACAACAACGAACGCCGCCTGAAAACGAAACGGGTGGGTCAGCTACTGTTTGTAGGTATTTTGAACTATGGTTCCAATGTCATTTCGGATGTGTCAAATATTCAGTGTAAGTTTTGCGGTATACGAAACCTGAAGAAAATTTGGGAAATAGTGAAAAGTCACTTTCAAAATGGTGAGTCTTTAACCTTAACTGCAAAAGTATTATGAACGAAATTCGACGACTTCGTCAAATCGGTTCGTTACCTGAGAAAACAATTCACTGACATGTTCGTCCAGTGCGTTCAGAGGAAAATATTTCTGCTGTAGCTTTAAGTGTGCTCAACAGCTATCAAAATCAACTCGACACCGTTTGCAGGAATTAAATATTATATTTAATGCATGTCTTTAATCAAAATTTTGCATGAAGACCTCGGCATGAAGCCGAATAAAACTCAATTGGTGCACCAACAGAATCCTTATGAGACTCCGTTGCGATTTCGCTTCGTTTAAAGTGCTGAAGATTGAATATTTTCACCGTAAAATCATCTTTTCCAATGAAGTTCTTTTTCACCTCAGTGGCTACTTAATGGGCTAGAGCAAAGTCAGTCGTAGCAGCCATAAAAATAAAGTGGTATTTTGTCATTAACCAGAATGTTGAAGCATTAAAATAATGGCAAAATCATTGAAAATATTTATCCGTTTTTTAATTACCCTGTTGACTCAAATTGAAATCAGAATCACTTAAATTTCTGTGAATTGAATCCGAGTGCGCTGATGTGAATGAATTGATAAGTAAGGCGAAACAATTTTTCCAATGTGATATTTATTTTTACTCAAAATGGAAACTCGGCTGTAAATTTATTTCAAAATTCGATGTATTAGTCCACAATTAATTCCATTTTCCGCATAACTGACAGACACTGTCGCTCCTTTTTTAATGGTCTGGCACAATTTAATGACAGAATCTTTTGCGACTTCTTTTAAATTTTAAATAGGTATTTTTCTATTACAATACTTTGTTAACACACACATCACTTACCCTTTAGCTGTAATTAAACTTGAGTTTCTATAAGATGGAAACTTTGTTGCTATTCCTGACTTTTTCCACGTTTCTATCACCATTTTACACTGGACTTAAAATGTATGTATGTATGTGTATAAGGATATCTATGCAGGATTATCAATCACTTAATAATAATAAATATTAAAAACACGACTCTTTTTGTAGTCCGCTGCGAACGATCACGAATTTTTGTCCGATTGACACTAAATGCAAACTGAACTTACGCAAAGCATTTTATTTGGGTTGTTTATATTAATATGTACATATATTCATCAAATGCCGGGAAAATGACAAGCGATTTCTTATCAATGTTTTGAAAAAGTACATTTATACAAATTTATGTATATACTTATTTATATTTTTTATGTGCATATAGAATATAAAGTTATTAAGACAATATATTTATTATAATAGTCAGTCATATTTAACGATAATGTGAAGTCGTGGGACCTGGTCCTATCAGCAATAATTTATTTTAATATATGTACATACATATATGTGCGTACATATATAATGAGATTTTATATTTTTTGATTGACAATAAATTGAATAATTGAAACTAAGTAGAATCTGCTGGAGTCCTAGTTTTGTCTATCTTCAGAACGTTGAAAGAATCATTCGGAATTATACCTAAGAGTACTTGTGTACATATAGCAGAGTGGAAAAATATTTCATACAAATTTCTACTCATCTGCAACCTCTTTACGAATTCTGTTGTACTTAGCTTATCTATTAAATAATATATTAGCCTTATATTATTAGGTGTAGTAAAAACGGAATCCATTAGGTATTATTGCTCTAAAAGGTAGACTCGATAATTTTTTGCCATTTTCAAGGCTCTCTCATAGAAACCCTTATCGTGGCAAAAAAACTGGGGCAATCGATTTTCACAGGCTTCTCCTGAGGCCAATTATTCACTTATTAGTTCAATTATTCAATTATTAGTTATCGCTAGTTGCGAGGCCCAAACTACCAAATTCTCCGAGTTTCTGGCGAGTGATTACCGATTTGTGTGTGGTCTGGCATTGTCCTGATGAAACACAATTCCCCTCCTGCTGGGCAAAGCTGCCCGATTGCTTCCTTCAAATCGTCCGGTTGGTGATAGTATAGATCCGAATTAAGAGACCGGTAGCAGAGAAGCAGCTCATAGTAGATGATTCCTTGCTAATCCAACCAAACACACAACAAAACCTTCGTGATCGTCAATACTGAGTTGGAGAGATCGTTTGTGTCGGCTCACTGCCCTTGGACCACTATCGTTTTCTTTTGACGTTACTGTAAGTAATCCACTTTTCATCACCAGACACCAAACGCTGCTGAAATGGGTAGATTTTTTATGATTCAGCAGCGATATGCAGATAGGAATTCGGCTCATAAGAACTCTTTTGTGTATCCAGTCTTTTTCAAGTGGTTCCAAAATATTTTTTGTGCTGTGTTCAGCTCCTAGGCAAGTAAAATAGTGCTCGCATGACGGTCAAACTCCACGATCTTCTTTATTTTATCGAAATTTTCGATATTTCGTATTTCTCCTTTGCTGGTGTCCATCTTCGACATGTGCTCGAACACGACTGAGTGAAGTGATCAACACCACTCCCGCTATGATTTTTAATACAAAATATCATATTTATAACGACATCTATCAAAAAAGGCTACTCTTCTCTCCGAGGAGTGGACCAAGAAACGAACTATTCGAAAAAATCGGGTTCATGGTTCCATTTACTTGAATTTCTATACATAAGTGATTTTTTGTGAAAATCGTATTTTTAGCTATTTTTACTTAGGATTTTTTTTTAACGGGAAGTGAATCGATCTATTTAAAAAAATATACATATTCATGGTTCATTTTAGTTAAATTTACATTACATTTAAAAGATACAGTTGTGGAAGCAGGAGAGACAGTCAATTAGCCAACAGATTCTTTTAACTTGGCGGTGGATCACAAAGTGCATATCAAATTTCGGTGTCCCCATTATAATGCTACGTAATTTTAATTAGCCAAAACTCTGCACACGACTTGCGGTACACAGGAAGTTAATAAAAGTAATCATTCTGACCGGACGTTTCAAAGTTGAAGACGTCCTCATTGCTCGAATCCCTATCACCTCGTCCGATACTTTCTTTCAATTCAAGCGACTACAGTTCCCTGTTCGATTAGCATTCGAAATCATAATCAAAAAAGCTCAGCGTCAATTTTTGGAAAAGTAAAAATTTAGGGTTATATGTATTTTGTAATGTCACATCATAAAAAATTAAAAAAAAAAAATTTTGTCCAAAATATCAAAAAAAATGTATGGGGTGGACTACCCTTATCACTTAGGGGTGTGTAAAATAGATGTTATGTTATTCTCAGACCTGCACATAAAATTTCATTAAAATCGGTCTAGCTGTTTCGTACGAGTATATCTAACCTACAATTAATAACAACAATCAACGTTGATGATCAGTTTTTTATTAATTATTAATTATTGAGACCATTAATTTAAATAATAACTATCCTATCATCTAAGTTGGACCAAATAACATATATATGTACTTCATGAATATCAGTTGACTCGTGTTTGAGTTATTTCGGAACATACACACGGACACGGATTTTTTATATAATATATTAAGATAGTATAGATTTCATCAACCAAGGATAGATTAGTTTTAAAAAGTTTCAATTTCGTTAAAACGTTGTTTAACACAATTGGAATTAAATTTCTAATCTAAGTAAATTTGTTGGTTGTTTCAAGGAACTTTATAAGAATTTAATTTTTATCGTTAATGTGCTAAATCAGTTTTCATGACTGTACATAATTTCAGTTTAAACCTTTAGTGGAATATTAATGCTTGTTAATTATATTTTTACAATAAGTTTCATGGCAAAATATTTAATCTATTAGTTGGTGAACGTCTGAGGTCGGTGATTTGTTAATTTACTATTTTGTGCTTGATTATTCTATGCCACACGCAGTTTATAAAGATTACATATACTATGTACACATAAAAATGATTACAAATTTCGGTAGATTTCATACAGGTGTGGGCACGAAAAATTTAATTCAGCCAGTTTCGTTATTGTCAAAAACGCATAAACTGTTTTTTTTTTAAGATTACAAAAAAAATTGTTTTTGAAAATAGATATTCGTAATTTTTAAATAAAATGAAAAATTAAAGCCAACATCTAAAAATTATAGAAATTTAATTTAAACAAAAAAAATTTTGTTAAAGTAAAAGTAAAAAGACCAGATGGCGCTAATATAAGCACCGCAAGTGGTGTATGTCTATGCTAAATTCAGCTTTTACAAAACTTCCGTACTGAAAAAAATTACAGGGTGACCCATTTAATAAAACTGGTCGAATATTAAGGCCCGACCTATTAACGGACTGGCATAAAACCATTTGTTGGAAAAAGTGGTAAATAAATAAAACGTAAATAAATAATGAAAAAAAAAATTACGAGGAAGGCTTTGAACTCATTGGAGTTACCTTTTCATGTGGTGGGTCCCATACCCTGCGCACAACCGCAAAATAATCGTTTCTGGCCACTCCCAGGTGAATTGCAGACAATAACTTTTCTCACTTATATGAACTTCGATGCTGTCTAGGGACCATCATCAACACCAATGATAAGTCAGCAGAATCACTCTTGCTTTTCTCGACGAACAAAAACCAAACCCTACAAGTCGCTCATCATACCCGTGCTACTATATGGCGCAGAAGCGTAGACGATGTCAACATCTGATGAGTCTACTTTGCTCGAAGACCCCGAGAGAAAAGTTTTGCGAACGATTTATGGTTCTTTGGAGCATTGGCAACAGCGGATACCCCAGACGATGGAACAATGAGCTGTACGAGTTATACGATGATATTGACATAGTTCAGTGAATGAAGAGACAACGGCTACGCTGTCTAGGTTATGTCGTTCGAATGGATCGATACAATACCCGCTGGTGGAAGCAGAGGAAGAGGAAGCCCTCCACACCGTTGGAAGGATCAGGTGGAGAGCGACCTGGTTTCATTTAGCATTCCCAACTGACGCCAAACAGCGAAAAGAAGAGATGAATGGCGCGCTATAATTAATTTAGCTATAATCCCTTAAGAGGTGCCAACGCCAATAAAGAAGAAGAAGGCTCTGAACTCGAGCCCAACCTTTTCTTTACTATCGTTATTTTTCTTGTTTTTAAACACGAAAATTTTTTAAACTTTAATCCAAGTTTTTAGGTAAGTATATTTTAGTAATTACTATATTTTAATAAATTCATTTATTATTTTATTTTCTTTTATTTTATTTTATGCTATTTCCTTTGTCTTCTTTTATTTTTTAATTTTATTATATTTTCTTTTATTTAATTTAATTTTATTTTATGTTATTTCATTTGTTTTATTTTATTTTTTAATTTTAGTATATTTTATTTTATGTTATTTTATTTTTTTTTTTTAATTTAATTTTATTTTTTTTTTTAATTTTATTTTATTTTTTTTTTAATTTTATTTTGTTTTATTTTATCTTATGTTTTTTTTATTTGATTTTATTTTATTTTATTTTAATTTGTATTGTTTTATTTTATATTATATTTTATTTTATTTTATTTTATTTTTTTAATTTTTTTAATTTAATTTTTTTATTTTTTTTTATTTAATTTACTTATTTTTTATTTTATTATATTATATTTTATTTTATTTTGTCTTATTTTTTATTTTATATATTATTTTATTTTATTTTTTTTTTATCTTATTTAATTAACTGCATCTTATCCGCAAACTCATTGCTCCGTTCTTCGTTATTCATACTATTAAAATCTGCATTTTTATTAAATAAGTATTTAAATGAGAAGTACGCTGCATAAATCTCTCATATAAATTATATATCTATTGAATTTGTTCCCGTTAATTAAATGTTCAAAATTAATTTCATTGCAATGATTCGTATTTGTTATGTGTATATACATGTGTATGAGTGGCTATGTGTATCCCAATATTTTTTTGCTATTAAATATTACCGTTAGGTTAGCTGGATAAAATGAAGTAATATAAAATAATAAATTGTACATACGTCAGGTTTGAGCACCGTACAGTCGTGTTTGAAAAAATGTTTTGAATTAATTTTTATTTTTTAATATTCGAACTTACAGATTTGCAATGGAGTTTTTACCAGAAAGACATGCCAGATTAGTAATATTAATAGCAAAAACAGGAAGAAAAATTTTTATTTTCGAGTAAGTTTAATTATTATGTGTTTATTAGGTAAGGAATCTATATATATATATATATATAACTATTGATGCACCGATGAATTTAAGGAAATTATCTACGACATATATAAATACCGATATTTTATGACCGCCACTGTATATTTACATTTTGAGTTGTGATTCTAAGATTGTTAATGTAGCAATTAATTGCATACTCTTTAATACTTAATATGAGAATAAACAACAGTGTATAACCTGCATGTGTGTATGTAGAATCTCAGCGCTTAGTAGACTTTTTTCGAAACTTTAGTAAAAAAATATCGTCAACGATGAGATACGCGTAATGTTACATATATGTATTTATATGCATATATATTTACATATAATCAATAAGCTGAAAAGAGTAAATTGCGTTTACGTTCGTCGTTTTGAGACAAACAAAAGCGCACTTCGCCGATACACCAACGCTTAGTCAATAAAAAAGAACACAGCAGATCGGTTCTAGCTTCAACAAATATTTAACGAGTTATTTGACGCTTACCACTTAATCGTTCTCGTATCGAAAGGGCGGGCAAAACGTCGCTCAAAGTACATACCTACATACATACACATTCATAATTTTAGTGCGCTGATAGTGGCGCGGTACCGCCAACTGCTCGAGCCGTCCGTTGACCTTCGTAATTTGCAATTTTCAAACTTATAGTCTGCTATTAATATTATTTTTGTTGTAAATAATACAGAAGCCATATTTTATGAGACGTCTTTGGCCTTTGGGTCTAGTTTGGAAATTTCTTGTTATTATCTATATAACAGTTTAAACTGATATTGTACACGTATATTGATTGCACCGTAAGGGCAAGTGTGTGTTTTAATATTGTTGTTAAAAGTTTAGAGTAAAGTTGGTCGCCATGGCAGAGTGTGATATGGAAAATACTAGTAAACAGGAAGACTGGATGGCATCGGGTATTTTAAGAAAATATCCAATTTATCGAGATACGCTAATCAAGACATGTGAAGGGTAAGATCGAAAATGAGTCGATATATATACATACATAAATATATAGCTACATATGCATATGTAGTATTTAATATACATACCTACATATGTAATACGAGTATTAATCACCTAAATATGTATGTATGTACATAAACACTACTAAATAGAGGGTTATCCATTTTACGCTTTGGAAAGTAAACTTAAATAAAATGAGTTTGGAATATTTTTTTACATGAAGTTCCTTTTTGACCATGAAGTTTTAGCCTTGGCATTTTATATGAAACACTACAGAATTTAACTGGCCGTCTCGCGAATTTTTGCAAATTGGCTCCACAAAAAAAGGTCCAACTATGTTGAATCGCCCTAACTCAGTGGCCAATTGACATCGCCAATACGAGAGAGTACGCGGCCGGAAAATTTCTCTCGCAATAACTCACCATTTTGTTTAAACCATATTTGTCCAAGTCGTGTTCTTCAAAGGCATGCCACATAAAAGTCGGATATAATACAATCATAACGCTCCGAATTGACAGTAATAGTCTCGCCGTTGTTGTTTTCAAAGAAGTAAGTTTCAATTACATCTCTAGACCACTGTTTTTTGGGATTTAACGGCCTCTCTTCAATTATTTGACAATATCAATTCAATCTCTTTAAATTTCTTTAAAATTTTACCAATGGCTTCAGTAGTTGGACGATTATCTGCACCATAATCTCCTGTTAAAGCACGAAAGCGATCAATTTTTATAAATACCTTACTTTTAACTAAAGCAATGAATAATACGACAATAGATTACATGGCTGATGTTGGCGCAATGGTAGAACACTCGCCTGTTAAGTCAGGATCCGTTGGTACCATCCCTGCGTTAAGAAGTCTGAAGGATGCGGTGATCTTCGAAACAGCTGTCAGTTCTGCCATTTTTCTTTATTGTATAACAAAAATATTGAATTCATACAAACAAACCAGGCCTTTAGCTCACTAAAAACTTATAATAAAGCAAAACATGTTTGGTTTGACAGCTAAATTTAGCAAATATCCAAATACAGCCACGTTCTTTTGAAACCACGAAATGGATAACCCTACATATTCAGATTCACAGCTAAAAATTACGGTCAAATTGGTATACATTTTCAAAGCTTTAAGCTTGATTTATAATAAGAATTAAAAAAGCATACATACGAGGGGCTTAACAAAAGTTCGGTAAGTTGACCGGAAAAAAAACAAACACAAATTATTTTTGTATTTATTCGTAATCTTTGTCCTTTTTTATTTTCTCTGCATAATAGCATAATTATCTCCTCGTTGCTATTAAAGACCTTTCCTTTTAAATTTGTTTTTAATTATTGGATTAAACCAGAAATTACATGGTGCTATATCCGCAGAATATGGTGCTGGACGCATTCCATCGATCCCACAGATCGCAATAAAATTACTCGTTATTTCAGCAGTGTTAGAATGTCGCGCTGTCATGATGTAAGAAGTAGCTCCGCAAATTTTCTTTCTTCCTGTTTTCCAACAAATTTTTGTAAACTTTTGGTAAGAACTCTTCGGTGTACAATTTTGCAGTTACCGTCTGACCCTTTTCTAGTGGAATAGCAGCAGCGATTTTAGATCGACCGAGATTCTTCACCAGAAACGACTTTACTAAAGTTTCTAGACTGACCATTTTCGGATTTGTTTAGGAAAAATTGACTAAAATGCACTCGAACCTCTTTTTGGGCCTCATTTAAAATTCGTGGTACACATCGAGCAGATTTCTTCGTGTATCCAAGGTGATTACTTAATATTCAGGATAGAGCCATGGCATTCAAACGCAATTTATTAGCAATCATTTCTGGTGTCAATCGTGGGTCTTCGTCAATTTTAGACTTCACCAGAGCTCCAGTGGCGTCATCAGTGGAAGATTTTGGTCGACCTTCTAAAGGCTCGTCCTCTACGGAAAAATGTTCGGTCTGGAATCTTCGGAATCACTTAGAAATGATCTTTAAGGACGGTGCAAACGTTCCATATGAAATTTGGCATTCGTTGAATATTTGTATTGGCTGTAAATTATGCCGAAACCCGAAGAGAAACACATGGCGAATTTCTGTTTGAGTTGGTGGTGGAATTTCGTCTGACCTATCCTCAGCTATCTTGCGTTTTCTCGTATCCATTTTAGCCGATCGTTCTAAAATTTGAAAGGAAAACTAATAAAGTAATTGTAAAGGACTTGGTATTTTTAGATTTAACAAAAACAAGTTTAAAGTCACCAACTGGCCGAACTTTTGTCAATCCTCTCGTACATATGTATATACACGTATGTATATGTATTAAGAAATTAATATAATCTAGAAACAAGCACAGAAGACTAAATTAAGGTG
The DNA here is from genome assembly GCA_037013455.1 of Ceratitis rosa. Classification (NCBI taxonomy): domain Eukaryota; kingdom Metazoa; phylum Arthropoda; class Insecta; order Diptera; family Tephritidae; genus Ceratitis; species Ceratitis rosa. The sequence goes on from JAWMAG010000004.1 coordinate 22,662,951, forward strand.
AGACCGAACGTTAGATACTCTGTTAATATTTATATAATAGTAAGTCCAGAGATTGGGCAAAAATAGAAGGGCAGTTATATGGAAAGTAGGCATTTTTTGGACCTATGTTTGGTAGTAGTACCAAAAGTAGTATAACTACCAGTTTGAGTTATTGATTAATCCCTCAATTATTCGATCTTGCGTCAAGCGCGAGGTGGCAGGTAAAATAAAAAAACGGTATATAGGGCAAAGGCATAGTTGTTTCCCGAACGTGGCCATTTTCAACTCGGGTTCATACTAAACCAAACGTATTTAAGTATCGAATTTTGTTTAGCGGTTTCTAAGATATACTTTTTAATCCAAAAGTCGCTGGTGCCACGTCCACCCGATTTTTTTCCATCTCATTATATTTTGTCCCAAATTTGATTTCAATTGCACGTTTAGTCAATGAAATATCGCTATTTTCGTACTTTTCAAAATAACCGTTATATGGAAGTTTGACGTACCAAGTTAGGTCCTTCTATAATTGATCTTTCCAACGGTGTAGATTGCTATCTCTACCGGCATGAAAAAGCCGCCTTTTCAATTCCCTGAACGATATTAATCTCACTGCACATATCGTACAGCTTACCGTTCCAACGCCTATAGCATTCGCCTTCACCTTACGCAGGCTTTACTTTTTGATTGTCTGCTAAGTCCGGTATTGCACCTGTTTGCAAGAGTGATTCAGCGTTGGATTTCGTTCTTGTCGGTATGGATACTGGTTTTTAAAAAGAAATTGCTTATGACTTGAAAGTCTTGTCCTCGTTCATTATCAAACCCTTTCAAATTCAGACATCAGGTAGCGTAGAGGCAGTTTCTAAGAGTGCTGTCGCAGCAGGCAGCTTCTAAATTTATGAAGTTGTAGTGTGTATAGATCTTTTTGTCATTGAACTCTTCATGGCTTAAGCCCATAGTAATAAACGCCAATCAATCATATTTCACATAATACGATCTATGTATAGGACCTTAAGTGTGATATTCAGATGAGCTTTCCCACGAAAAAAATAATGATGACTGTGGGGTCCCCCATTGAATGGATTGCATAGAGCACTTTTGTACATATTTTTGTCCTATGATATCCCGTTAGTAGAAATAAATCGATTTAGTATATTTGGAAACTTATAAGAAAAGTCACCTTAGAATTAAATGTATGCTGACCTATACATATGTACATGTTTAGTTTGGTTGTTCTAGTTACATATTAATTATTGCACCGTTTTATTAACATTTAAAAAATATACAGTAAGTACTACGAGTATGTATGTAGGTAAAAATGTATTCATGCATCAAATTTGAATTAATTTTATTTTTATTAAAATCTTTTTGTAATTTATTTTGCGTGCTCTCTGTGGAATATTTAAACCGGAATTATTGGTGCAATTAAAATTTGTAAAAAGGTGAAGGTCTTTTAGAAATGCGCATTTATTCATATGCATATTCTACTTTGTCTATATTTAACTAGCGAAGAACAAGTTCTTCGGATTACGAACGCGAAAAACAAATTTTGTTTGTAAAATTCTTTTTATGGTTTCTCATTTAAATTTTAATTTAAAAATTTTTGATTCATGTTGACATTTCATCAACAAAAAATGACATTATTTTGTATCTATCTTAGGCACAAGTCATGCGATCAGATGAAGGAAAAAATTAACAGCTAAATAAAATAAAAAATAAAATAAAGTAAATGCAAGTTTTAGGCTTGTCTTTGACAGATGACAAAAAAACCACAATCAAATTTAGAATTCTGAAGGTATTATATAAATAAATAAATAAAATAAGTTATAATGTATTAAAAAAAGTGATGAATAGATAGAAGTGTACTTAAGTGACCTTAACGGTCATGAGTTCAATATTTACAGAAATTATTGTAAGAGATTTTTTGAATGCAAAATGAAATATAGCCAGAAACGACTGCACTGGACGCTCGAAATTAATACCATCTTTCCATTCCTGTTTTTATACCTTTCATGAATATGAAATTGTATTGTATATCACTGCTACATTTAAACGATCATTTGTTGGAATCATTTAACATACATATATACGTGTAGGACTCTCTTATCGAATCTTTCTACTCATAAATTATATATGTATGTATGTACAATAAATTAGTTTTAAGTATCTAATTTTTGTTAGTCACTAGCTTTTATATCTAGTCTGTAAGGTTTATATATATATTTATTTATATATTATCATAGATTCAATAATAAATGAAATGAATTAAAAACCTTTTCACGGAATTCGAACGGACAACTGACTGGGACTGGGTTATATAAACTTAATAATGTGTTTAATGTTAAGATTTTTTCGTCTAAAATAATTACCATTAATCAGGGTATTTGCTTTAAGCAAAATGTGTTGAAATAAAATAAAAATGTTGTCATGCACAATTTAGACCTTTTAAATGTGCAAATGCAACATTGTAAACATATGTACAAATATGTATATTTTTCCACTTGATCATAATCATTTTATAATTGATTGTATAAATACTGTTAATATTTTCATCGAATAACACATGATCACAGCAGCTAACTTCAAGCAGCAATCAAAGTGCTGCCACTTAATTCTTATGTTTAAAAAAAAATTACCAGAAAACCGGCGAAAATCATACGTTTTAAAATTAAATTGAGTGAATTTTACGTTTTCACCTGGAGTTGACAATTAACCCTATTACATATTTCTTATACTTGTTCTTGTATCTCAGCTGGATAGCTGCTAAACGAAAGGACGATGAAGCGGAAGGCCTATGGCGTATAAAAGATAAACTTTACGATCTTACGGAATTCATACCGCATCATCCCGGCGGCGCATTTTGGTTAAAATGGACCAAAGGCACTGATATAACGGAAGCATTTGAATCGCATCACATTTCCAAGAAGCCAGAATATATGCTGACCAAATTTTATGTGCGTGATGCGGAGAAGCCACGAAATTACAAATTAACTCTACACGATAACGGCTTTTATAGAGTGCTCAAGACACGTGTTCGTGATAAGCTGAAAAGTGTAGACTACTCACCGGCGAAACGTACAGATGTAAGCACTTGAATAAAATTCAGTTATTACAATTTATTCTTGCTTCTATTTGGAGCTTTTATTATATATTTCTTATTTATCATTTGCAGTTTATACACCTTGGACTTTTGTTGTCAACTTTCATTCTTGCTTTTGCTTGTTCTTACACCGGCTATATTATATTCGAATTATTCGCCGGTTTGTCACTCTGTTGGCTCACCATTGCCACACACAACTACATGCATCGCAAGGATAATTGGCAAATGTACACTTTCAATTTGTCACTTATGAATTTTTGTAATTGGCGCGTTTTGCACGCCATGTCTCATCACGTCTACCCGAACTCTTTAACTGACCTTGAGATGTCACTGTTCGAGCCATATCTTTGCTGGTGGCCAAATTCACGCCTACACACGAAATGGCATCGTATGTTTGGTGTCGCCATACAACCAATCGTTTACACATTTATCTTTCCTTATCAGATTTTAATGAGGTATGTATAAATTAGATCTCCAGATACCCGGGTATCAAGCACTGTGAGCAGCTCAATACTTGCTCGATACTCGTTCGTTGCTCAACTGCTCAAATGATAATTTGAAATTTTTCAAATTTCAATTTTGTTTGTCAAAATTTCTTCAGTATTCCAATGAAATTTCCACCTTGCATAAATAAAATTAAAACTATAAAAAGCAGTTCTGGGAAGAAAATCAACTTTTTGGTTTAAAATGCTCGAAAAAGCTCGAATTGCTCGAGCTCAAGCTGGAAAATTTTCGAGCAATGACCAATGAACGTGTATGCGAGTACTCGTTGCTCAAATGCTCGAACAGCTCGTAAATGTTCGAACAAAATCTTGAGCTCTAGCATAAATAAAACATACAAAGGGTGCTTTTACAGGCATGTGGTTTTCAAGAAAAAATGAAACGCATACATTTATATAATGTAATGCCCTTTACTAAGATAAAGGTTTGCGATTATGTTTTAAAAATAAAATTTCAGGTATGGGAAGGCCGCGACTGTGTCAAATCAATCTCAGTCGAGGGGCTCAATTTTCGACAACTTTTTGTAGCAATACCGCGCCGAATATTCTTTTCCAAAGTGTTAACCATTCCGAACTTATCTGCGTAGACAATCGACATCACGCCACAGCCCAAATTCATTGTTGAAGAAATATGAACCAATGCCATAGAGTACACAAAACAGTGACTTTTTGAGGATGTAACGGCGTCTCAATAATGGCGTGTGAATAATCGTCACTCCAGTTATTATTAACATACTCATCAACCTACTTTGAACTTCATCGCTGAACAAAATATTCTTATGAAAATCGATCCATCTCATTTTGAGCCCATTCACCGCACGTGCGTGCGCTTGATGGTCGTTCGACTTCAATTCTTACAAGAGTTGGATTTTGTAAGCCCAAAAACGAAGATTCTTCCGCAAAATCTTCCACAAAAGGTATGTGCACAGCTCCAATTGTTGCGCGTGATGGTGGATGGCGGATGGATTCATTCAGGTTTTCTTCGATACTATGCCCCACAGTAACAATAGTGTCTTCGGTGCTCACTGAAATCGATCCATGGTTGATCAAATTACCGACACTGCTGGGCGATTATGTCAACGGAATGTTGGACGCCGAGAATCCTTGAAAACCACACGTCTAAAAAAACACCCTTTACAACTAAGCAATGTATATATGTATATAAACTATATTTTTTTTTATCATTACAGAATGACAGTCTCACTTTTGAGCAAAAATATATTATTTTGGCACGATATAATCGGCCTAACGCTACCCCTCTTCATGCTACTCGTAGGGCAAGTATCCACCTTAACTGTTATTAGACAATGGGTAGTCATCGTGGGTCTAGCTAGTTTCATTTTTGGTGTAATTGGCTTGAATGCTGGACATCATGATCCCAAGATTTTTCACGATGGTGATGCACACCGTGAGGATCGTGATTGGGGCCTCTATCAGTTGGACACAATAATTGATCGTAGTGACATTAAAGGTTCACAGTTCTTGGTGTTGACTCATTTCGGCGATCATTTTCTACATCACCTTTTCCCCACATTGGATCATGGCATATTACCACAACTTTATCCAGTACTTTATGAAACTTTGGAAGAGTTCCAGGCCCAATTGCGTGGTTGTAATCATTTGCAGCACATTATTGGTCAGAATAAGCAATTACTGCGCTCTGAATCGAATCCAGTACCACCGGGTGGTGTACATAAAAACAAACGTGGTTAGAATTTCGAATAAATTTTGCATACATATGTATATGTACATGTGTACATATGTATGTATATATGTAATACAAATATTTAAACATTGTGATATATTTTCAAATAAAGTTTAATAATCTTTTTCTACATATCATACACATCAAACCATATTATGATAATATATTATCAGTGGCGAAATTTAAATCCATAAACTGACTGCTTGCGATCAATCACTACACGTGCGGGGTAGGGTAGATACCAAGAATTGAAGAGAGAAGCAAGACGCAGACTAAAGGGAGAGACCAAGAGAGTATGAGGAGTTTGAGAAACTGATGGACCAGGGTAATGCTCAGAAATTCTACGAAAAGATACGGCAATTTACAGAATGTTTCAAGACTGGAGCAAACTCTTGTAGGACTCAGTGGAGTGGGATGGAACACTTCTCCAGCCTGCTGAATGTCACTAAAAATAGAACACCAGGAGCTGACAAACCCAATTTCTCAATCCCTGACGATGGAACAGATGTTGTTGACGGACTGTGAATAAGTTCGAATAGTAATCGTTCGCTTGAAAAGCAACAAAACGGCAGAGATCGATGAATTACCAAGCTATTCAAATACGGTGGCGAAGAAATGACAAGGTACATGCGTCAGCTTCTTTGCACAATTCGGTTGGCTGAAAGCATGTCCGATGAATGTAGTCTAAGTGTTACTGCCCAAAACACAAAAAAGAGTGCCCACAGTCGCGGGGATTCCCGTTGGTGTTGTATGAAAGTCTTAAGCTTGCCGTCCACAGATACTCACCATGCGCCAAATTTTGGAAAGATTCTAAAGCACACTTAAACAGCACGAAAAAGGAGCTGCCTCTGCATAAAATGACGTTAGGAATACCAAAAGCTCAGGCACGGGAAGGGCCACTCCGAGCCGTTCAGTAATAAACGGCTGTCAAAGAAGCGAACCGAATGAGTCTGATAGTAAACAAGGCCAAGAAGAAATGTTTACTGTCATCAAACAAACAGCCACCGCATTCGCGGGATGGCTCCCATGTCATAACTTTGATGTCGTATATTTCGTCTATCTCGGAACCAGCATCAGAACCAACAGACGTAACTTTGAACTTAGTGGGCTTTTAAAGAGTAAACTCATCTCTCGACGAACAAAGACCATACGCTGCAAGTCGCTCATCGATCCCGTCCTGTTTTATGCTACGCAGACTTACACGATGACAATATCTGATGAGTCGGCGTTGGGGGTCTTTGAGAAAAATGTTTTGCGCAATATTTATGCTGTACGAGATATACGCCGACAGTAACAACGTTGAAAGTACCATGTGGAGAAGTATTTCCAATTGACTTGGCACCAAAAGCAAAGAAGGAATGAATGCCGCGCTGCTGTGAACTCACTATTATAACCATATTTATTCCATCATCATCGATTGGGGGATCGAGCTCGCCACTTCCTGCTGTTCCACTTTCAGTAGGTTGGCAAAATGTTTCCTCTAGTGTCGCCAAAATAGCTGTGTGAGTTTGGCGCCAATTAGAACTACTGAGTTTCGCCAAGTCCTTCTTCCCCAGGATTTTTCAACAAAGTGGAGGTCTTCCTCTTCCTCTGCCTCGACCAGTGGATACTGCATCGAAAACTTTCATAGTTGGATTGTTGGCCTAGCCAGCAGCTATACGTAAGAAGCTTGAAATGCCGTCGTACCCAGTTGCTGATTTATGCTCTCAGAGAGCAGGAGTACAAGTTGAGTAGAAAACCGTTCGGCTGTCGGTTGTGGTTGCAGCATTTCGACTTCGAATCTACCTTGTGTTTCAGAGCCTGGTTTTAAGGAACCGATGTAAACTTAACTATGCTGGGAGTAATAGAAAGTATATACGATGGGCGGTTAATAAGTTAGCGACCTAATAAACAAGCAACAACACTATGTCCTTGTAAAAAAAGAACTACGCCAACTCTAACCCTTCATAAGCGATGGTGAAAAAATGGGTTCAGCTGTTTCAAGAAGGAAGAGACACCTGTGAAGATGACCTCGAAAAATTAGTATTATAACAGGTGATGAAACTTGGATTCCTCAGTATGATCCCAAAGAGTCCAAACTGGAGTCGATGCAGTGAATAAAAAAGGGGTAAGACCACCATAAAAATTCGAAGTGGAAAAGTCGGCATCAAAGATTATGGCTACCATTTTAGGGAATATTTTTAATTGATTACTTGCCAAAGGGAACTACAATGAACGGCCAGTATTACGATAATTTGTTGAGGCAGTCGTACAAAAGACACGTGGCAAGTCGGCGCGCGGAGTGCTGTTTTTTTTCAAGACAACGCGCCCGTTCACACAGGCTCGGTTTGCAAATGAATGCCATCCACCCTACAGTCTGGACCTGGCTCCCAGTGACTTATTCCTGTGAAAGTGAGATGAAAGCAGGGCTGCCGGAAAAAACCATTTTGAAGAGAAATCTAACGAACATTTTTTCAGTGGTAATATAAAGGCATTTTATTTACGATGTGAAAAGTCTACACACGTACATATTTCACTTGAGAGCACTGTATTGAAATATAAAAAAACATAAAACTATACATACATTCGTTTCACTAAGTACTTTACTAGTCAGCCGGCCCTGCTGGGTGTATCTTACGCGATCACATCCGGTGATGCGTACATTCAAATTTCTTTTGCAAAAGTATATTTTTTAAACGTTAATTATATCGCCTCGTGTGATCAATATCATCATAAATTTGTACATAATCATCAAGTCTAACTCCAATCAAGTTCTCGCTATTTTTGTATATGTATTTCAAGCGTACCGTTAAGTATGAATTGAACATTATTTGAATTTTGAATTCCCCTCGGCGAAGAAAGTTATTATACCTGTGAATATAGGTACATATGTATAATCCGTCTTTATAGGACAACACGATACCAAATAATAAATTATTTAAAAAATTGTTAACATTTCGCGCTTATATGGTGAAATAATTTCATTTTTATGCTAAATCACTTAATAAACTTTGATCGGTAATAACTCTCTTTGAGTTTTCGAAATGCGTATTTGTGAACGTGTATGCAAATACATACATACATATGAGCACATCCATATTGTAGTTCTCTATCAGTACGCAATTTTAATTGCTATTACGAAGCAGAATAGCAAAATTTCAAGGTTATTTATTAATTTTATTGTTTACACACCCCACTCTCCAGTCTATGTACATGTGTAGGTGTAAAAATTGTTTAAAAATATGAATATAGATACAATATATAATAGGTATTAAATACATTACAACAACAATTGATCTTATCATTACGGCTGTTTAAGTAAGTAGTATGCTTAAGCATTTCAAGCGTCTATCGATTAGATATTGTAGAATAAAACACTGTCTCTCGCGCTGAAATTAATTCAGTTTATTTTCAAAAATCAACGCGCAATGAAGTGCTGGCCGGACGATCGTTGTTTAATCGCTGTAGCGATAACAACATTACTAACTATTTCGCGCAATGTAGACCCAGTGGACAGTGCTAATATTCTAGGTGTCTTTCTTAGTCCGAGCCCCTCACATTTAATTGTACACATGTCACTTATGAAAACACTAGCTGAGCAGGGTCACAACATCACTGTCGTTTCTGGCTTGAAGCCAAAAGTGAACCATCCTAAAATAAAAAATATCATTATCGAACCAACCGAGGAGAAGCAACAGAAAATGAATGAGGAAATGTCCGCTTTTGGTACTAAAAAACCCAATCCACTTGTGATGTTTTTAAACTTTTTGAGCGCAGATAATGTTATGTTCACTATGCAAGTTGATGCACTCAAACATGAACGTTTCCAGTCGGTTTACGATAACAAATATGATTTGGTTATAATGGGTTATTTTATGAATAATTTTCAATTTGTCGTGCCGGCCAAATTAAATTGCCCAATGATATTAAGTTGGACAGGGCAACCGATGGAGATGGTTAACGACTTGGTGGGTGTGCCGCATGAAGTATCTTATGTACCGTCCATATTTACACCGCATAAGAGTGGAGAAGTTATGAGTTTGAGCTCCCGCCTCTTGAATTTCGTGTCAAGTGCTTTATTACGCCTTTTTACCAATATCATGGAATTTTCTATAGAAGAATATTATAGGTGAGTGAGTTCATTATGACTTTTATCGAAAGACATTTTAATTTGAGTATTAAATTTTTTCTAAATCTAATCAATTTTTACAGGGAATTAGTAGCTGATCAAACAGCACTTCGAACATTTTCACAAATGAAAGAAAATGTTTCGCTCATATTTGTTAATAGTCATTTTAGTGAGGGCCCTATTCGGCCATTGGTACCGGGTATGGTTGAAATTGGTGGCATACAAATCAAGGATAAGCCAGATCCTTTGCCAAAAGTAAGTAGACGATTTTTTATTTTACAAACATACAGATAATGGAGCAGCCATAATAAGAACAATCTAATCAATGGATTAAAAAAGCAGAAATAAATTAATTATTTCGCGTGCTAGAAACAGCTGGATAGTCTTTTTAATCTCAAAACCCTTTTATATCAAAAATATATATGTATGATACATAAGTTTTTATTGAAACTAACAACTAATGTGTACTCTATGTATTTGCAGAGACTTAATGACTTTTTGAATAATTCCAAAAGTAATGGCGCCATCCTCTTCAGTTTAGGCTCGAATATGAAAAGTTCTAACATAAAACCAGCAACAGTTGAAATTATTTATAAAGTTCTGTCATCACTGAAGCAAAACGTTATTTTTAAGTGGGAAGATTTAAAGAATACACCAGGCAATGCCTCAAATATACTCTATGAAAAGTGGTTACCGCAAGATGATGTACTCGCACATCCTAACCTCAAATTGTTCATTACACATGCCGGCAAAGGTGGTATGGCTGAAGCTATCTATCATGGTGTACCCATGCTTGCGATGCCAATATTTGCTGAACAACCAACAAATGCAGCTAAAATTGTTTCTTCTGGATATGGATTACAAGAGGATATATTAAATTTGAAAGAAGATACTTTCAAAAATTCTATCTTAGAGATACTCAACAATCCGATATACCGTGACAATGTGCAGAAGTTTTCAAAACTGTATCGCGACCGACCGTTAAGCGCGAGAGAAAACGTGGTTTATTGGGTGGAGTATGTATTGCGTCATCATGGTGCCGTTCACATGCAAAGTCCCTTAGTACATATGAACTTTGTGCAAAATAATAGCTTAGATGTATGTTTAATTATTTTAATAGCTCTTTTTATTGTTTGGAAGCTGCTAAAACTTGTTTTTAAAGTTATAGTTATGTTGATAGGCATGGCCATAAGAAAATTTAAGTCAAAAATAAAGTCAAAGAATGAGTAAAACCTAATACACTTGTTTGTATGTATACATGTGTGTGCTACTATGCGGACGGTTTTGGGATCGAATCCAGTATCCAAAAGTATGGAAAAGGTTATAAATATCCCTGCAAGATGGCTTCAGATCATTTGAGCAAACATAAAACAGGAATGCATGATGTCATATCCCGCCAGCACGTAGAACGATTTTACCATCACTTTCTTAAGGCCGAAATGACAAATGTTATGTTTTACATTTGTATACGTGTACGTCATTCTCTCTTCGTTTCCTTGTGTATTTTCGTCATTCTTGTCGGACAAACAGAACACAGCTGAGCAAAAGCATTGATACCAAAAGAAAACAATATTGACGCAGCAGTGCCGAACACAGATGAGCGACAGCATTGAAGCCGAAGGAAATTAGCTTTGACAAAAATTTCCTCTACATATTTTACATACACACCAACATTATTAAGATTCAGTCTTTATCCGAATATTTTTCATAGATCATATATCACACATTCAATCAAAATTATACTAATGTATAATTTTTCATTTTCAATACACAAATAGTGTTGGTTTTCAAATAAAAGTTGGTTATTTAGTGTTTACTTTTACGGTTTTCATTTATTTTGTTCTGATTTGTTAGCTGATTGCGATAAATTCCCGATAAAAATTTGACAAGACAACGATTTAGTCGTAATTCGCATGGTAATTGCCAACATTTGGCGGAATACGCTCAAAAATTTGTATGGCGAATTAAGTAGTTCGGCATGAATTTGGTGGGCCAAATACGATTGAGAGAGCGAACAACGTAATTGGGGTGGCAGATCTCTGGTATACACGGTGTTAATTTTCAATTTAAAAGTACTTGGAGCGTAAGTACGTTTAGAACACAGGAGATGTGTCGCTCGTCTATCATAACACGATTGATATGGTTGTGAGTTTTCCTGTCCGTTAACAGCGAGCGAAGCTTATTTTCTTTACGCACCTTACTTCTAAAGATGCCAACCGCAATTTTGATATCGTAGTGCAGGTAGTGCTCATAAGTACGCACCCGTCATGGCGTGAACGCAATTCAAGAAAATGTTGAAGAACTCTGTTTGGTGTGAATTGCGGTGGCGTTCATCCACCGGCTCCCACCACGAGTCGAACAGCAAACTTGTGACCTTTTGTATGGTCGGTAGTACAAGCCACAAAGACCTACGCGTTTCAGTTCATTTCCTATCCATCGCCATTTGTGAAAGGCGTACCATTTGTGATTCTAATTTCTTATTGTGTGGCAGCACCAAAATTAAATTAATCTGCTTTACGAACAAAAGTGGGATCAGAATTGATTTCTTGCAACTTTAACTCCAAATAAATAAATATTTATTATAAAAACACATTTACTAAGTAGAAACATTTTTAAAATGTCTCGTATGTCTCGTATTAAAAATAATGAAATGTTTAAGGAACTCATACGTGTATACATATACATTTATTGTTAAAACGTTATGAAATATTCTAACTGCACCATTCAGCATATTACATAAAAAGTAATGAAAAACGCTTTCAAATTTTGAATTTTATTTTAACAAAACGCTATAAAGTATAAATAGCTATTTACGTCCAAATGGATCCGACCAAACTTTCATATTTCCTGGCTGAATTTCTTCTTGTTTAATTCCAGCCCGAGTTTGCCTTTGAATCTCTTTATATTTTTCTACGTTCATCATTGGTTCCACAACAATCGGGTAGAGCGCTATACCTATTCCGCCAACAATACATGAAATAAATGCTGCATATCTCCATCCTCGCAATAAAGCCATATTTAAATCTTAGAAAATTAGTTTGTTTTAGTTTGATAACCTTATATTAACTATAGTTATTTCTGTGTTTATTTACATTTTGTTATTCACTTTCTGTTATGAACTAAGAGGTTATATTTGTTCACTGCTTTCGGCTTTGTGTAGTGAATCGAGAGGGTAAACGGCACAGTTAAAAAATGACACCACTGATCCTTTATTAAAGGTGCTACCTGACTGTTTAATTTTCCCACTTAGCCTCTTTGCTGCTTCCGCTACCGCTAAAACTTTATCTACAGAAAGTGTTAAATAAATTTCATGATTTTGGCGTTCCAATTTTAAAAGTAAATATCTGATCATTTCTAAAACTCCTGTACTATTCACATAAACAAAGTAGAGCTGATAATGCTACATTCGGTAAATATACAATGTTCGTAGTTTGACATTTTTATTAGCCCTTTTTGAATTGTCACTTTATGTAAACAAAAATGTATGTATATTACATTTTAGATTTTCCATTGTTTTCAAGATGAACTAAAGGAAATAAAACTCCCTCGATAAAAATATCGAACAAAGTAGTGAAGATACCGATGAGAATGAATGTAACATGAGTTCGCTATTTGTTTTCAGCGCAAACTGATTCTCAAAATGTGTTCTTTCTTTGACAGTTTTTACATGGCTACAGAGAACGTATAACATAGTCTAAGTTCTCTGATGGCTAAAATCAAAGCTTAAGCGCGATGTTGGTTCGAACAAGGTAACAAGTTATATCAGTTTGAACAGGATTTTTTTTGTTATTTTGAAAAACAAAGTCGAAAATATATGACTATTTATATCTCTGGAAAAAACTCCCTGCAGGATTTTTACAGAATCACAATGCCGTGTAATTTATAAAAAATAACAAAAAATATATTCCCCGAAAATTACAAAACCTCGCTTTTGAGCAACGAAATTTAATCACAAATATATTAAACATGATCTGATGTTTTGACATATTTAATTTATTGATATTTTATATTTAATGGTTGTTTTTTATATTATATATCAAGCAAACAGATTAAAAATTTTTTACTATGATGTGGAAATATTTGAATTATTTGAGAATGCGAAGAACTTCTAGTTGAATTAGACTTTCAAAGATTTTGTATTTACCTACGGAACGCTAGTTACTTAATTATATAGACGTAATTATATATATTGGTTTTTGGAAAGACTAGATATTTAAAAAATTCTAAAACACATGTGACATGTATGAACATAACAAATATATGAGATACTAGATTTTTACAACTGTGGCAGCAATTTTGATGAATTCCTTGTTCACCGATATTCGCATTCATTTTCTGCCTTTCTCTTTTCTTTCATGCTCATTTTTGCAGCCTCAGCAACACATATCTAGTATTTCGATAATTGTAATATTATTTTGTCCAAATGGTAAATTGATTTTAAAAGTATTACTAAAATTCGTCTTCATTTGTTAATGTTAATGTCTATAAAATTAAAAGACATAGATTGTGTTGAAATACAATTTATTGAAGAGCTCTTTGTGTAGTGATATATTATTGGGAATAAAGATGGTAAAATATTGGCAACATATGTACATATAGTACTGTTTATCATTCATTCATTATACATGGACATTCTTTGTAAAAAATCTGTTTTACGTTGATAATTTTTCATACATTTTGTGTCTTCTTACGAGCGAGTTTCCTTCATTTTAATATATTTTATTATTGTTTATTGTAAATGTTTCCATCAATTTCTTGCAGCAAATAAATGTTCTCAATATCGTAGGAAAGTTTGGTTTGATGACTTAAAGTCTTGTGTATGGTGGAGAGAAGAAAGGATTTAAGTGCTAACAACAATTGAATTAAGCTGCAGATATAATATAAAAGTACTCTACCAGAAATATATACAAAAAAATCGTTACTTACTACTCTAAACATTTAACATACACTGGAAATATCGCATTAAAGATTAAACGGTGGAATTGTAACGTTGCGAAGCTTTTTCTCAAAACAAGGATTTAGTGGAAAAATTATCGCTGTCCCTTTTGGAGTTTTAGTGTTAAAAAGTGGAGGAAAATTGTCTACGGTTACAAACCATGAATTTAAGGGGCACTGCTCCTAAGAAGGAGGGAAAGATGCGGATTCGCGCTTTTCCGGTAAGTTATTCATCGAATCGGTTTTCCAATCTAAATATGAAATTTACGTATATGCATCCTGGTTACGCGTTTTAGCCTCTTTCTAAGCAATTATTAGCAATGACATAGATGGTCTGCAAATTTTGATAGAACGCATGCATTTTCTCGACCCGGCTGCGGTACTTTTGAGCAGAGTTTCGTTTCCCGTTATTAACTACTAACAAAGATAATATTTGCTTAAAGTAGGCCCCAAGACTCTTTGGTTGATATTAAATTAGTTAGGAACCCTAAAAATAAATTATGTCAATAAGTCAGCGCAAAATATATTAAAATGATAAAAAATGTTGTTCCTGTTACAACCAATTTTGGATATATTAATAAATTTTAAAAATGAAAACGTATAGTCTGCAAATGTCTAAAAAAATTTTGTGTGTGTGTAGGTATATTTCTTATATGCGCTACGGTTTTTTGCACATTTTTTCCCGTTAATAAATACTAACAGAGATAAAATACCTGATTGATAATAAATTATTAAAATTAAATTAATTTTATTTAGAAATTCTCCAATTAATACAGAATTAAAACGGTGAGAACAAGTAAAGAGATTGTTCTAGGGCAGAACAATGAAATAAAAAAAATTGACTTTTAAAGTTCATCGGAGCAAGCTTGAGATTAAGTATAATTTTTTTATGCCAGGCCTAATCTTATTTCCTTGATGATCAGTTTATTAAAAGAATGACGGACACAAAATTATTGCAACGTTATGCAAACAACCCGGATATTGAAAACCAACATGTTTATTGGCAGATTGGTACGCATTATTTTTTATAGGCCTAATGTCATGTTAGAGAAAGTATCGCCCTGAATTTTCTATTGTATTTCACGCGAAGACACAACGTACATACAAATTTCTCTAGCTGATTCTTCTATTAGGGTAGTTTTTCGGTCTACAAGCTAGACTTACACCACTCTTTTAACTTATTGGCCATTCTCAAAATACATAATACATTCATACATGTATACGTATGTATAGAGAACATTACTCGAAGAAGTTCAATATCATAGATGCAAAACAATATGATCGGTTCTTATAATTCAATAATGGCAATACATATGTATATATGTTTATTAACTTGTAGCATTACAACTCTTAATTAAACCAAAACTTTAAAATTTAAATGAGTTAGCAATAGCTGAGTGGTTAACAGTGTATGCTGCCTGCGGAAGGTCCCAGTTTCGTATACGGGCGTCGAATAACCCAAATTTGAAAACTAATTTAAATAAATGATTAAGTTAATAATTTTAATTGGGAATATTGCGAATTGCAGAATATAAACCCAAGCTTCGCATAAAAATCTAAAGGCCGTTCGTAAGTGAGCTTAGTATAAACTTTAGGTCGCAGCATTTACTGAAAGAAAATCAAAACACACACTACACTACAAATTGAAGGAGGAGCTCAGAGGAAAATCGTTTCAGCGCCAATTATACATATATAAGCAAAAATAAAAACAGGAAATTTTTTATTTATTATAAAAAAAGTTTTAAATATTTTTATTCAAATAAATTTTCACTTTATGATTTGATTTATCCAACATTACTGCGCATTCCATGTCAATACAAAATCTATTGTTTCTGAAAAAAATCGAATATTTCAAGAAGTTAAGAAAGAAAAATTATTATTTGTGAAAAAACCACATCATCCGTTAGAAATTTGTTAAATTAACAAATAACAGATATAAAGCGATATTGAGCGTGAGCGGGTGTCGGGTGTCGGGCTAAACAACAGCAGAGAGATAATATATCTAATGAATTTCTGACAAAAAGTCTTTTCAACATTGTTTTATACTGAATTACAAGCAGTGTAAAAAAAGTGGGCGCGAATTTTCACAAGATACATACATATATTGAAAAATTTATTGAACTATATTAAATAATAAAGCAACATTTCAAAATAAATCCAATTGAAGAAATCAGGAAAGCAGTATTGGGAAAGATTTCGCTTTAAGTGACAATGTTATAAACCTAATAAACTCAAAACCAATGTTTCAAAAAAATAGATACAAAAGAAAACGACGTCGTTTTGAGGGGAGTAGACAAAGCGAAAATTCAGTAATTGAAACGCCTTTGTTATAATCAATCTACTGCTGTATCAAAGCCAACCTTATATTATACAGCAAATACTCGTATATATTAATTCAAGGAAACCTAATTATATTCAATCGAGAATACCTTACCAATTTTTTATGTTACTTGCCGTTTCAATTTGAGAACAAACTCGGGGGGTGGGGAAAGAAAGGATTATTGCTTTCATACAACAATCACAACCGTTCACCAACCAATGCCCAAAGATAGTAAGCCTGGAGCACAAGAGCGTCAAAAGAGTTTACTATTCACGAACAGTCAAAACAGTCAATCGTCTTCTAGTTCTGTGAATAGTAGTCGCTATCGCAAATTTTTAATACGCGGTCGCACAACAGTGGGTGCACAGGGTTCGGTAGTAACTAATAGTGGTGCACGTGATCAGCGCGGCACGCTACGACCATCAACACAATATGCTGGAACTAGTACTAACTTATTATCAACCGGAACAATTTGCAGTGTGTCCGTTGGCATAAATTCAAAACATCTAAAAGTGTCTGAAGTTCAACGAAAATTTCCCCTTTGGCTGCCTGAATATAAAACGAATGCGTTCAATGTTAGCGGCAATTTGTTTTGTTTACATATATTTTAGCTTTTTATTTAATTAGAATTTTTGTTTATTTTCCCTTTTATTGTTTTACGTAATTTTCTTAGGCTTCTATGGATGAAAAATATGTGGAATCGATTTGGGCAAGCTTAAAAAATGCTATTCAGGAGATTCAAAAGAAAAATAACTCTGGCCTATCGTTTGAGCAATTGTACCGTAATGCCTACAATATGGTGCTTCATAAGCACGGCAATAGATTATATTATGGATTGCGAGAAGTGGTATCCGAACATTTAGAGCACAAGGTACGCCAGGATGTGCTGGAAAGCTTGCATAACAATTTTCTTCCTAAGCTGAATCAAGCGTGGAATGACCATCAAACGTCTATGGTAATGATCCGAGATATATTGATGTACATGGATCGTGTGTACGTACAACAGCGTGAAGTCGATAATGTTTACAATTTGGGGCTGATATTATTTAGAGATCAAGTAAGTATAATTTAAACAATCACACAATAATTAATAAAAAATTGCATACCCATTAAACACTGTTTCTGTTATAGATCGTGCGTTATTCGGAAATTCAAAAAGCTCTACGAGAAACTTTACTCGGCATGGTTATGGATGAGCGAAGCGGAGAAGCCATTAATCATTTAGCAATTAAAAATGCTTGTCAAATGCTTATGTCACTAGGAATTAATACAAGATCAGTTTACGAAGATGATTTTGAGAAACCATTTTTAGCACAGTCTGCGTCCTTTTATAAGTTTGAATCCCACAAATTCCTCAACGAAAATAATGCTGGCGTTTATATAAAGAAAGTAGAGGTAAACTTAATTCAAAAAAGTTTCTATCTATTCTAAATATAATGTAATGATTCTTGTTTTTTTTTTTTAGACCCGCATACAGGAGGAATCTGCACGTGCAGCACTTTATTTGGATAAAGACACTGAACCTCGTATTGTCAAAGTTGTCGAAGATGAACTTATTAAGAAGCATATGCGTACCATTGTCGAAATGGAAAATTCTGGTGTTGTTTACATGATAAAAAATTCAAAAACCGAAGATCTGGCATGTACCTACAAATTATTTTCACGTTTAAAAGAGGAAGGTCTTAAAGTAATTGCCGATACAATGTCATCATATTTGCGTGAACAGGGCCGAATACTGGTAAAAGAAGAGGAAAACGGCAATACGAATCCAATAACTTTCGTGCAGAATTTGCTCGACTTGAAGGATCGTTTTGATCAATTTTTACATCATTCATTTAACAACGACCGATTATTTAAAAATGTAATTTCGGCAGATTTTGAACATTTTCTCAATTTGAATCAGAAATCTCCGGAATATCTTTCATTATTTATTGATGACAAACTAAAGAAGGGCGGCAAAGGCGTAAGTGTTTTTTTTTTTTTTTTTTTTAATTTTTAGCAAACATGAATATACACTATGTATGTATATGTGTCATATCATTTTGGAATAATTTGTAGATGAGTGAACAAGAAATAGAAACTATATTGGATAAAACTATGGTTCTCTTCCGATTTCTTTTGGAGAAGGACGTTTTTGAACGTTATTACAAAACACATTTGGCCAAACGTCTGTTGCTGAATAAATCAGTCTCTGATGATTTCGAAAAGAATATGATATCAAAATTAAAGGTAAAATCTATTTAAAAAACTATTATATTGATGTGAAGTATGTACCAATATGTATGTTTTTTTTTTTTTTAATTATTTTCGGTTATTTCTGGCAGACTGAGTGTGGATGTCAATTTACCTCAAAACTGGAAGGAATGTTTAAGGATATGTCTGTGTCAAATACAATTATGGAGGAATTTAAAAATTATGTAAATATACACAATCTATCATTATCGGGTGTAGAATTGACTGTAAGAATATTAACCACAGGATTTTGGCCTACTCAGGTAAGCGAGTGAACTTAATATTTCAAAATTAGTCTAAAATATATATGCATTGCATTACAGACGGCGACACCTAACTGCAATATACCATCAGCACCACGTGAAGCATTTGAAATATTTAAGAAATTCTATTTGGATAAGCATTCAGGCAGACAGTTGACATTACAACCACAAATGGGTAAAAATTCTATAAATTTTCTAAACATTTCAACTAAACAAAAAAGTATTTATTATGACTGTTTACTAAAATTGGGTTGGCTCAATTTTCTTACTGTTTCACATCATAAATAGATTGCATTATGCAATTTTTTGTTTAAATTACATTTGGAATTTAATAAGGGAATAATATAAAAAAAATCTGTACTGAGAATAAAAATATTAATTTTGGTGTTCCTACAAGTATTTATAGATTTAAAATTAAACCAACGTTTTGTTTTTCTGTTTTTTTTTTTTTTTTTTCTTGGCATTAGGTACCGCTTATATTAACGCTGTTTTCTATGGACGCAAAGCGGACAGCGATAAAGATAAAGACGGTCCCACTTCAAGCATGTCATCCAGCTCAAACGGCTGCGCTGTACCAGCAAGCACCCGTAAACACATACTGCAAGTGTCAACGTATCAGGTACGTAGTGTTTTAGAAATATTTCTTTTGTTTTTTTTTTTTTGCAGTTATGAAATGATCAACTTATATTTCAGATGTGTGTATTAATGCTGTTTAATAATCGAGACATTTTAACGTATGAGGACATACAACAGGAAACAGATATTCCCGAAAGGGAGCTAATACGTGCACTTCAGTCGTTGTCAATGGGTAAACCGGCACAGCGGTTACTTGTACGAAACTCCAAAACGAAGACAAAAGATATTGACCCCACAGATGAATTTTACGTAAATGACGCATTCGTTTCCAAATTTCATAGGTAAGTGAAGAATTTGAGAGATTAATTCTATGAGTTATTTTTGTGCAAATTTTTAGTGTGAAAAGTGTTAGCATCTAAAGAAACATTTTTACAAAACTCGTCGGAAACTAGTTTAAACCACAGAATACTTACATTAGAATGATTTTTTATCTTTTAAACTGGTAATGACGGGGTTTTCAATAAGAGGTGTTATTAGTATTAAAAGAAACTTTTTCCTTAAAAGCTGTTGAAATTAAATGTTGTCCAGATCAATACTATTCACTTCATAAAAACCATTAATCAAATGTCGATAGTGCAATCCATTTATTTTGAAAAAGTGACTCCACTGCATCATAAACTGAGGTTGGGGAGGCTTTTCAACAATAAATCTTGGATTTTCGGAGCCCCAGATGCTTTTGCTTTTGCTTATTGACGGAGCTATCGAGGTGGAAATGTGCTTCATCAACCAAGATGATTTTTCAAATGTTACATTTACCGGAATGGCAGGCTATTCAAAATAGCACCTCTTATTGGAAAACCTTTTATATACACACTTCTCATTAAATTATTGTATTTTCTCTATATTAAATTAAATTTCATATACTTTAATATCATTATGAATTTATATTTCTTCACTATAAGATCGGTAAGGTAGCTGACATTTTTTTGTCCTTATACTTAATATTTTCCTGAAAAATTTGTCAGGAAATAAATTTATTTTTAATTTAATTTTATTAAAAATAAACAGTGAAGCTTGATTTGTTTGCATTTTACTAAATATTATTTGTTTTCTTATAGGGTCAAAATTCAAACTGTTGCCGCCAAGGGCGAGACTGAACCGGAGCGCAAAGAAACGCGCGGCAAAGTCGATGAAGATCGCAAACATGAAATTGAAGCAGCTATTGTTCGGATAATGAAAGCAAGAAAACGTTTGGCGGTAAATAAATCTTTTTTAAATAAATTTTTTTCAACTTTTTGTAATATATATATATATATATATATATTTCTGTTTTCAGCACAATTTGCTTGTTTCTGATGTTACATCACAACTAAAATCGCGATTCTTGCCGTCTCCTGTTTTTATTAAGAAACGAATAGAAGGCCTTATCGAAAGAGAATATTTGGCAAGAACGCCCGAAGATCGAAAAGTTTATATTTATCTGGCCTAAACTCTCATATACATAATTAGTTGTGCTCGAAAAGAAAAGCAAACAAAAGAAAAAAGAAAATAAAAGCGGACAAGTATAGCAAAAAAGGGTCTTAAGCAAAGAAAAGCAATTTATTAGGACTATAGTTTTATTGCTGCATCATCATCCACATAAAATAGAAAATAGCTATTGACACTTCCTCAACTTACCTATTCGCCATATCTAATTTGCATACATTTATCGGAATTATTTCTACTACTAATTTTCATTTTTTGCACTATCAAATAGTATACATATTTATAACACTCAATGTCGCCAAACACTCGTCACATATTTACATTTAATTTGTATGTAATCCCGCTTCATGAAAAACTGATTTTATAACTTTCAAATAAGAAATATTTGCAGAATACAAATGATTTTCAAAAACGGCGGTTGATTATTTGTGCGAACATCAGAAAATTAACTTACTCGTCGATAGGCGCATGCTTGGGAATGGATGAAAATTGAAAATAGCCATTCGGTTATGATTGTGTGACCTGGAAAAATTATTTAATTATAAATTAATATGTACATTTAAATTATTTTTAAATTCGAAACTAAGTTTTTTGGTTGAGCAATGTCCGGTAGCCACAATTACGAATTTGAACCAACCAATAACAACGATAGCAATCTGAACAAAGAAAAAATAACAGTAAAAGTAAATTTAGCAGATAACAAAATCAAAATTTTAATTCTGTTTGGTGATTATATTTTGAAATGAGTAAATTAGTAATAAAAGATAAACATGAAAATAAAATCTAATCGATTCCGAAGATACTGGCGTATATAAGTTATACATAATTTGAAATCGTTTTTTATTGTTCGCTTCCTTTTATATCCCATAAAATAGCCTTCTCTTAAAATTTATTGCACTGATTTATTTTGCTGTCGTAAATAGGACTTATTTTTGAAATGTGAAATAATTTAATGGTAATACACTTTAATATAACTAAAACAGTCTATTTTAATTATATTGTTTTAATTAAATCGCCTCTTATAAGAAAGGGACAGCTTGAGTTTTATTCTAGTTTCTTATTTTTCGAAAATACCTAAAAAACACGTTCTGAATACTGCACGCGATCCAAAATACAATCCAATCTGGAGTTATTTAGGATGTGTGGGGTAGCACTATATTTTTGTCTTTTTCAATGCTCGAAATTTGCTAATATTTAATAGTTCTGAGCACAAAAGCTACGCTCACAAACCCATCATGTCAAGGTACGTTTTGAGAAGTTTGATTATCTAGTTACATATTTAAGCCAGGAATACACAATTAGCGCTTTGTAACCGCTGTAGCGATTTTCGGATGAGTTCTCCTGCAATTTCTGGTGTGCCTCTTGATGTTTTTCGAACAAATGGAACGACCCAAAATTCATTGTGGTCCGAACGGCTGATGGTTTTTTATGAAGTTGATATTCCCTGCAATTAGAAAGACTTAATTTTTTACTAAAATTAAATTTATATAACGTTTGGGGTATGTTAGGGTCAAGTATGGATGAGTGAGAGTTCAATCTGATATTAATTATATCGAATCTAAAGAGGCAGCTCGTGCTCGTTTGCAATTGGTAGTGATTGGGTTCCGATCATGCCATTAACGGGAAAAGGTTTGAATGAGCTTTTGATTGACACCATGTGAATAGCCTTGAGTTTCGGTCCGACGTGCTCCTCTGAGTTTGTTTTAAATATTAAGTCCATGTTGTTGTTGTTGTAATGCAAAAATATTCCTCAAAGTAATTTTTAGGGAATGTTGCGGTAGTGACAGTCCTTGGCAGGATAAAAAATCCCGGTCGTTACGGTATAAAGACGCGACTGTCGCGGGTGTCTGTGTAGTGAGCCTCTGTGTACGCTTTGCACTCCGACCTTACTAGCTTGTCGAGATGTTATCTTAGGAGTAGATGCTCCGTCTGGCTTAGTGCTAGCAACGGTCCAGTAATAGATTACCCTATTAAATAGACCTATAATCTCTGCTTGGTGTTTACAAAAGAATTTGTCTTCTGTGCCTTGCTCGGAATTAAACTCATCGGTATAGGTGAAAGTTTCTTCACTTTTAGCTTCAGGTAGCCCTACTTTCCTTCTAACCTTCCCTACTGAGGAGAAAGTAGGTGGCTTGGACCTGGCAGAAGATTTCATTTCGAGGTCGCACTGTATGTTTAGTCCTAGTTTTGTTAACTCTTCTGTATGCTGTCATGGCCTTCACAATGCATCACTTGTATTTTGACTGGCCTTTTAATGATACAATAACTTTCAGGGTCTAGCGGTAGTTCTTATATCGCCAGTAACAGGTATGTTGTACACTTTCTTCTTCAATGCATCATTTGGGATCGCAGACACCATTTTGGGACAATAGATCTTTTACAGAAATTTCAAATTCGGTGACGATTTGGAAGTTCGCCTGAAGATAGAATGACAAGACCATCCGCATAGTACACTTTTTAATGTTTTCCGCTGAATGAGTTAACCAGCCCGATCCAGATCACCACATTAGCGATGACAGGATTACAACACCTTCTCTTTGGATTATTGATAGTCCGAATTTTGACGTCATTGGCTTTGACATAACTCCTTCTACTCAGATAATTGTTTTTGTAACCGCAAAAATATTCCCAAAAGTAATTTTTGAGGAATGTTTTGGGAGTGACAGTCCTTGGCCGGGTAAAAATCCGGGTCGTTCCGGTATATAGACCCGACTGTCGCGGGAATTTTAGTCGTTCCTTACGACAGGCGTGCCTAACCGCGGTTAAATCCTTGAACCCTTAACCCGCAGGGGTTAGTGAGTAATGCCTGTCACTGGCGTTCTAGATGTGCACACGTTCCGAGGGCCTAAAATTGACTCGGATCACTATCTAGTAGAAAAGTACATACACATCCACGTATGTACAGTGCCAAAAACACAAAGCGACGGCAACTCTCTGAGAGCATTCATCAGCACTGTGGAACGGCATTTCAATCTCCTTATGTACCGACGCTATAGGTTTTTGAGCTGGTTGAGGATTGCTGCATCGCAGTGGAAAGAAAATAGACTGTCAATCTCGCAACGTTGCGATGGACCTCAACACATGCGGAGTGGGATTGAAGCGAGACACATCTGCAGACAAAAAAAGGGAGAGGCCGAATTGCTGGAGTTTGAAGAGCTTGACAAACCGGCGGACGGTGGCGGCTTACAGAGTATTTCAATACCCCAAGAGGTGATCTAGCTACTTATGCCCAAAGTGTACTGAATTTACGGAACCAGGATATGACGAACCTGATTCTCCCCTCGTTCACGATGGAGGAGATGATCTTTTGGCCGATTATGAAGAAGTCGGAATATAAATTGTCTTCCTGAAGAATAACAAAGCAGCGAGATCCGACGGCTTACCGTCTTAGTTACTCAAATATGGCGGTGAAAAACCGGCAATGTGCATGCCGGCATGGCTTCTTTGCAGAATATGGTCGGACGAAAGCATGCTTGACAATTGGAATCTAAGTGTGCGATGGCCAATCCATAAGAAGAGGTATTAGTCTCCTCCGCAACAGGTACCTGTTTAAAACTCTAAAGCCCACCCACAGTCAGCAAACTTACATGACCCTATCAGCTGGCAAATATGCAATTATGAAATATTCACCATGCGTCAAATCTTGGAAAACCACACCACACCTCATCGTCGATTTTAAAGCAGTCAGGGTCGGCAAGGACTTCTCCGTCCGATACCAAAAGAGGCTTCAGACAAATTGATTCGCAATCGTGAGACTTCTTCAACTTAACGCTGAAAAAAATAATACGAGCTGTAGAGCTAAAAAGAAAAGGGTAAACATTTCTATAATAATAGCAAGTATCGGTCTCAACAACTGCGCCGTTACTTCTACTTTCTTCATACAGGATAAGGATAGCGTAGCGTATGGGTCAGGGAGAGAAGAAATATTTCTTGTCATCAAACAAAGAGTCAGTGCCTCTTGCTTCCTCCGTCACAGTTGATAGCCATAACTTTAAAAAGACTATCTTGGAACCAGCATTACCAACAAATCCAATGCAGTATCATGCAAACAGGCGTTACTTTAACCTAGGAAAGCCATTGAAATGTTAAGTCGATCTTCGATGAACAAAAATTAAACTCAAGACCCTTATTGTTCTTCTTCTTTACGGTATTCACCGCTCATATAGGACCATACGTCTTACGCAAAACATTTCTCGTGCAGCTCATCATTCCATCGGCTACGGTATTCGCCACACATAGAGGACCATACGTCTTACGCAAAACATTTCTCGTACAGCTCATCATTCCATTGGCTGCGGTCGACAACTTCTAACACCGTGCATACGCACCATATAGCAGAAACCGATGAGTAACTTGTAGAGTTTGGTCTTCGTTCGTCGAGAGAGGACTTTAATCTTCAATTGATCACTCAGTCAAAAGTAGCACCTGTTTGCAAGAGTGACGCTGCGCTGGATTTCTAGGCTGACATTGTTGTTGGTGTTAATACTGGGAGCTGAGACGCATTTGCGATGACTGTTTATATGACGACAGGAGATATTTCATCTTGCCTTCGTTTACTCATGTCTTAGCGTCCCTCTATTTGCTGGAGAATGGTGAACGATGACGATATCTCTGAGTCGTCGTTTAAAAGTTTTCGAGTCTGCAACGAGTCCGATAAGTGTTGCTTAGTGTCATACGTGTAAACAAAAGTAGATCTAAACACCCTAATAAACTTACATATGCACACTTTTAGATACAGTTGGATGTTGTGCGAAAGGCTACCAATGACCAGTTATAGCTCTAACAGCATTTATATTGTCTCTATGTGTGTATGTAGGTATGTACTGGTATTGATAAACAATAAATAAAAAAATGAGAATTAAAATATATCTAATGCGTACATATATATATAACAGGTATATTTATACATGTACATATGTATGTTTGTATGTACTCAATTACAATTAAATGCTGTTCAGGTGTAAAACGCATTGACAAATCTCAGTTAAGCTCGTAAAACGGACGGAATATCAACCCGACTTCGAATTGTGTGTCACGCGTATGTCGTGTAATCAAAAAAAGAAGATATAAAAATAAAAAAAAGCACAAAATAAAATCTGAAATACACATTAAAACTCAAAAATTAATAAATTAAGAATTTGTTTTTTTGGATTCCTTTGAAAATCTTAACTTCAGCAGAGACAACAAAAAAAAAAAATACAAAAATAACACATCTAATCTCCATTATCACGGTATAGCAGTTCAAATTTATCAATATGAGTCAAAATCCTAGTAAAAATCCGAATATGAGTGGGAAACTTAGAAACACTACAAACATAACGCCAAACCCAAATGCATGTCCACAAGTTCGCGGTCGCGCTGTTAACCGTCAATTCCGTTTAATGTCCACAACAGGCGCACATGAAACAGAGGAGGATGTGCCTGCAAGCGCGCCTCCTGCGATACTAAATATTGTGGTTCCGAGCCATATTGGTAGTGAAACGTCGGTGGTAAGTTCGCGTACAAACGCTGCCGCCTTGAATGTGGTAACAAAATCTTCGCTACCGTCAGCTATATCAGATGCACGTGAATATACGTACGATTACGATTCGCAATATCCCGAAATAGATGAATGGATCGAAAAATCCCATTCATCAATTAGGTCGTCGACAAAGAAGTGCCAATCGAAGACGTTGAAAACTGAAAAACACTTCTCTAAGGAAGAGAGTATAGAATCTCGTCCACTAGCAGCGAAATCTTGTCCACCATGTAGATCACCACAACATGATGTGACCTTTTTGAAACAGCGACTTGTTAAATATCGTGCTGAAACGGAGAGTTGTGGCGATGCAGCTAAATTGAATGGACAACTGAATGAAATATTTGTTCGGCGCTTGGTCGACATTGAAAATGTGGCGAAAGGCGATATGGATGTACGTATATAAGCTTATTACCAATACATTCCCAATACATAATTTTCAAGTATGGATACAAAAACATATGTATATACATATATATATATATATAATACTTGCTAAAAATTTAAACTGCCCAGTAGGGATCGTAAGCATCGAACATGGCAAAAGATTGTACGCACAGGTTGCCTTCTACGCATGGTTGGTAAGGTTAGATTGAACTGGCTGGCTGATACGCTGTACAGTGATCGGTTGGTCCATTGCAGTGCTAGCTGAAGGTTTAGCCTAATTTATGGTGTAGTTGTCGTTACATAGGACTTCAACACGTTCAGAAAATATCAAGATTTAAGTTTGTTTTATCAACTAGTTCTCTGAACTGCAAAGCCTATAGATATCTAATGATAAGGTAGAGCAGAAACAGTGGAGCTGCATTGCCATCTCGCTCATACATATATGCCACCTAATATAGGTATGTGCAACTTTCAGTAATACCCAGTGTGCGCGATGCCAGTTGTTAACTGAATCTTCCTTCATCGCCTTTACACGTGATTTTGGCGGAACTGCAGCCCTTAAGGCCATTTCATCTCACACTGAGATGTCTTCCAGTTTTTTCGTCAATTTCCTTATACAGAGTTTTTAGTGTTTCTGTTATCTCCTACTCCGGTTCAATAGACAGGCGCATCGCATTTTTGATAACTTCATCAACTGTCTTGTTTCTTACAATGTCCTTGTGGAGCAGAGCTCAACAGATATGCAATTACTTGATTGCAGCCGTCTTAGCCCTTGCTCTCTTGCTTCTAAGAATATTTTTCAGCAGTCTGAAGGGTTGTCTGGGTCCCTTTCAGCGTATAAGTGACAGTATAAATAAACTGAAATTTCCACTGTATAGGCGTGGTTCCTTAGTTCCATAAAGTCGGGTTTTTGAATAGCAATATCAATGTAATAAGCTACCTATGTATGTACCATACTTGTAAAATTGTCACTTAAATCGTTTCAATAGTTGGGAAGGATGGTAGAAGTGCTGCCCAAACCATTGTAGCTCCGAGCCCAATTAACCCATATCCAGCAAGCCATACTTCTGACTGTTCTTTGAGCCAGGAAATCACCTCGTTGGTGGAACAGCGACCTCAAGATTCAATTAAAGCTATAGGACAAAAATCTTGCAACCTTAAAAAGACATAAAAAAGCAGTAAGGAATGCGAAAGCAGAATCTTGGCAATCCTACTACTCAACGATAGAAAACTGCAAGGAGTCTGCAAGCCTTAGCAGGATCCTTTCAAAGCAACACTATAATGCGGCCTACATTCCAAAGGAGGACGATGTCTGGACAACTACTGCCACCATGCCAAGTGGCCACTGTTTTAATTAGTCGTCGGATTCGTCAAGTAATGCTACCGACTTGGCCAACTCGTTAGATTTTTCGTTACCAATCATGGAGAACCCAGATAATTTATATGTCGAGTTGATCGGCCATCCTGCTTAAGAATTGCATTCAATTATTTAAGATACTGGAATTAATCATTGATGCTGCTGCTGCCAGCAATGCCGCTTCTGCCAGCAATGCCGCTTGACTTTCTGTATACACCTGAAGTTATTGAATAGTGCTCTACAGGCCTCTTTTGAGCCTACCATATACTCGTTCTTCTCTATGGTAGACGGTAGCTCATTTTGGTAGACGTAAAAACTGGAAAATATCGAGATCATCGAAATATAAATTCGCCTCCACCACACAGTCCATTTTGGACTCTTCGGTGTATATTGAGATGGCTTCTTCCCTTCCTACTATTTAGGGTACCCTCAACTGACAGCAGCTATGGAAATCTTACCTTGGAAGAAGTGGTCTGTGTAAACAGAGCTTTTGTTCCCAATATCGTATTTCTATAAGTCTAATAGCAAAACATACAGTATTCCGAATGAAGATGTCCAATATTATGCTGTTTCTCCAATGTCGGCCATCAAGGCAATGATCCATAGATTTCGGTCATATTGCATCACCGAGTGAAGGTGAAATTGCGGTATTATGGTTTTATTGTGAATGGCTCCGGTGTACTGGTATTAACACCTCATTCGTTGTTCGCAGATCATTAATGAAAATCTCTCTATCTACGTCTTATATACGGCATTACTCCTCCTCCGTTGAGTTTCGTTGAGCGCCTCACCCATAGAAGCAAAAATTAGGATATTTCTTGAAAAGATTATTGCTAAGTCCTAGAATTTAAAAGCCTTCCAAGCACATTGTGTAATGATTATTTTTATTTTGCATTGGCGTGGGCACCGCTTCCGCGATTATAGCCGAATCAACAATAGCGCCATTGGCTTCTCCTCTCCGCTGTTTGGCGCCAGTTGGAAATTCCAGTTGAAAACAGGTCACTCGTCACCTGATTCTTCCAACGGAGTTGAGTTCTTCCTCTTCCTTTGACTCCACCAACGGGTAATGAAACGTACTCCTATACTTCCAAAGCTGTAGTGCTTCATTCATTCGGACGACATGACCTAGCCAGCGTAGCACCCGTATCTTCATTCGCTGAACTATATCAATGTCATTGTATACCATAACTCGTACAGCTCAACGTTCCATCCATGGGCCATAGTCGTTGGGAAAATTTTTCTCTCGAAGGCTTCCACGGCCGCTTCATCGGAAGTCCACGTCGTAGACGTTTCTGCACTTATATTAGGAAGGGAATGATGAGTGACTTGAAGATTTTGGTTTTGGTTCGTTGAGAGAGGACTTTACTTTCAATTTGTTACTAACGTGGGAGCCAAGCCGTAAGTGTGCCGACTGTTTGTTTGATGACAGTAGATATTTCGTCTTGCCCTCGTTCATTACCAAACCCATTCGCTTCGCTTCATTGTCAATCTTGGAGAAGACCGCACTAACGGCGCAGTTGTTGTATTATATAATATAAATTAATAAATGTTTGTTGTTGTTGTTGTTGTAACGGCTATTCAACCTCGCATCGAGGTCAGCTAACAGGGGGTACAAGAAACAAGATCTTCGGGCTCAGACCATGAGGTAAGCACTCGTTGGTGCCGTACGGGGTCTCATGAATGCGAGATAGGTGGTTTATGAACACTCCCTAAACAGCTTAAGAAAAACCCAATATTTGATTGCAAAAGGTTAATGAATAGAGTCATCCGATTATAACATATTTTTTTATGACAGGTCAAGCTGACTACTTATCAAGAATGGGTAAATCTGCTACTGCAAATCAATGAAGCTATCATTGGTAATATGACCGATCTAGAGAGTGAAGTAGCAGAGCGGTTAGAATGCATGAAACGACGGATTCAATCGAGTTGCAGTCAAACAAGTAATAACGAGCAAAAATATCGCCAAGATATTTGTTCACTAATGAAGCTACTTAAAAATGCCTATCAATATGATAATTGGGACATACAGGGGCTCGAATTTCAAACTGTTAATCTAAACGAGATTCTGGGTACCCGAAATACGACTGTAAGATAAATCAATTATATATTTCGACAAATTAATTATGTTACTTACAGTGCTCTGATCCGGAACGTCCAAGGAATACGAGGGTGAGTGCATATGCTTTTTACTAACTGTAATTTAGTACATATGTAGGTTAATGTTACTAGTTAGTTAGGACTAGAAAAAATCAAAGAAAATGCAGAAGTTTATCATTCTGCTTGTACTCCCTTTGTCCTTTGCTACTTTTGAAATTTTGTACGGTTGTCTTGCCTGTAGTTGTTTGTTTAACGGGCTTGTTAGTTATCCATGATATCTCCGGCACTCTAGATAGATCGTTTTAAACATATTACATATAATTGGCGCTTTGTAACCGCTGAAGCGATTTTCGGCCGAGCGCCTTTACAATTTGTGTTGTGCATCTTGATGGTTTGCCAATAAATGGAGACAAGACCTACAATTTATTCTAAGCCACCTCCGAACGGCTGATGGTTTTTATATACTCGGAGGCCTTGACATTCCCTGCCGAGAGGCGTTCGTATTAGAAAAGTTAGTGGTCATTGGTAATATAGGTAAGATGGATTATAGTATGTACCAGAGGATGTAGAGACCTGGTCAACTATTACTGCTTCGCACAAATCGCTTTTGTAAATCCGAAGGGAGAAGCTTCCAACACATGTATCAAAAGATGTAATGACCATTCCTAGATTAGCAGCCGAGCTATTTAAAGATGGCGGCTAAGAACTTATACTCGTAAAATACAAATATATGCTTTTTTGCAAAATTTCGGACAAAATGCCATACAAAGCCTTATCAAGGGTATTGAGTGAAAGATTGAAACTCACCGTAAATATACCTAGAATTAGTCACATACCTATTTACCGTCAAAACTTGGAAAAGACCAGTAAGCAAAGTCAGACACATACTAACCATTCGTAGATTTTGACGATGTCTTAACGGTATGAAAAGGAGTCGCTATGTCTGAATTGGATGTCTCTGCATTTTTTTGGCAGTATTCGGAAGAATCACTTTGAGCAGTTCGGTAACAAACGAGGATGCAGAGAAATATACTCTTTATGACTTTGTGACTTCTTTAATCTAATGCTGGACTTAAGAAGGACTTATCCGATATATATATTTTTTTCTTTACAAATCTTTTTGTTTAAGCATTTAGAATTCATATGTACATATGTACGAAAGTATATAACAAACTTATTTCTTTATATCCAGCATGATTACTACGATGACGACCAGGAATCTCGAAATCGGGTGCGTAGGCGCAGCATTTTTTAAACTTCAACACTAAAACATACTTGTAGTTTACTCAAATCAAGACGGATTTTATAATATTGTTGCTTCTTATTTTTAATTATTGTTATTTAAACTTATTTTGTATGCTATTGTCTATCTGAAGAAGATATAAATATATACATACATATTATTTTTATATGCTTATTTTCAGTGTTGTCTTAATGAGCCGGAATGTGTATTGGAAAATGTGAGTGTTTCATTATTTGTTTTTTTTTCCGAATCTTAAGAGAGTAAAAAATATGCATTTTCAGGTCATCTTCGAACCTCCTGATACACGGGTGAGTGGTCTACATAAATAAATATATACATATAAATGGGTAAAAATACAATATGTTCTTAAGGGGTCAAAATGATGTCTGAAAAACTTTTATATTTAAGCTCTTTTTTGCATGAAAAAAATGTTAGTCTGTCGGCAATATTCTTTACGGTATTGCATTTTAAAAAGCCGTTGCCTGTTTGGTTGGTCTTGCTTCGTTCGACGATATGAACGTTGAGTTATCACAACTGACCGGCCATTTTCAATGTAAAACGTCACTATTTCGGTGCGAGGCGATTTTTGGTTAACCATTTTTGGTAGGCCCATAAAAATTTATGAGTCCATCAAATCACTTCCATTTCTTTCTCCATCCGTCTGTTTTTAAGAAATTTTTATATAATTTGGTAGGTTAGGTTACACTGGCCGGCTGATGTGCCATACGTAGATCCGTTTGTTATTTTTTTAGTGGAGGTCTGTAGGTCTAAAGTAGCCGTCGTATAGGAAGTCAATGCATTGTTCAAGAAAACTTAAATATATATAATTTTGGAGCCTCTAGTCCTTTCAACAGTGCAGTTCCGGGATATGTAAGACGCATGTCATCCTATACTTTCTGCATGTGTCAATACTATTAATACTCATGGGATGCCAGTAAGTTGTGGCCCGCCGTTAGGCCAACCTTTGCTGCTTTTGGCCATGATCTTAGTAGTTTACAAGTCAACATTCCATCTCAATCTGATCCGACATCTTTTGGAAATTTAATTATTCATCGTTTTTAGCCATTTTTGTATAGCCTGTATTGGTTACAAGAAAGACGGATGGCACTTTTGGGAATACACGTATTATAGCTATTAACGGCCGCAATAGCCGAGTAGTTAGCATTGCGTACCAGACCAAGTTCGATCAACAACCAAAATTGTTGAAAATCTATTTTTCTAATTATTGCAGCTACTCAGCAGGGAATGCCAAGCACTCCGAGTGTATTTCTGACATAAAAACCAAATCTCCTCACAACAATCCATCGACAGTTCGGTGGCGGCTTAGAAAAAACATTTGTTGGAAAACACAAAACGCAGGAGGAGGAGCTCGAAAATCGCTTCACCGTTACAAAATGCCAATTATATTATATATATGTAGCTATTTCGTTACCCATAATAATAATAAGGCATAAAGATTTGGGCATGGCCTAAAGCTGCACTTCTTTCTCGCACGGTTTTATTACTATTGGCTTGTAAAGAGTGTTTTTTTTTTAGATGTGTGATTTTCAATGATTTTTGAGGAGTTGGTGTTTTTGACAGCTGTTATTTGATTTATATTCAGTTTGGTTTGCCATTTCATAATAAACAGACTGACTCCGGAACATCGTTGCGAATCGTGCAAATTTATTACGAAAATAATGGTTCGCGGCGTCCAACATTCGGTCGATATAATCATCCAGCCGAGTTGATAATTCGAGCAATCATGGATGGGTTTCGCACCACAGTGCGTACCGAACACGTTATTGCTGCTGTGGAGCGACGTATTGAAGAAGACCCGAATGAGTCATTCACCTTCACACGCAACAATTGGACTTGTGCCCATCCACTTTATGATAGTTTCTGTGGAAGGATTTTGTTTTGAGGGCTTACAAAATTCAACTTATGCAAGAATTAAAGCCGAACGATCATTAAGCGTGTCGCATGTTCGGTGCATGGACCCATACAGCCAACAAAATAATCAATATATTGAAGAGAACTCTTGGTGAGCGCATTACGGGTAGTTAGGTTATATGAATTCGCTTATTAACGTAGATAAGCCGGAGACGATTGACGCCTTGGAAGATATTATTCCACGCGTTGTTGCTGACACATTGCCCCAATAGCGCCAAAATGAAATTTTTTTAGGCAGCCGCCGCGGTCATATGCCCGAAATCATAATATCTTGTCTTTATAATAGAGCTAAATTCTTGACGATAACATTAAATTATAACATATATGTTTTTTTTTTTTTCTTGAAAACTACATACAAAAAACCACCCTTAATTATTGTAGATTAAAATATATATGAAATGATTTCGTTCCTAAACTTTTCTTTTCAGTGTGGCCAAAAAGCTCAACCTACTGAAATGGTGAGTTTTCCTGTAAGAATAAAATTAATATTCAACAGCTTAAATAATATAAATTACAGACGGACTGTACCAGCGGTTGTGTTAATGATTGTGACGCCAAATGTTCGGAAGAAGTAGTAAGTAAAGTTATTTCTTTTAAAAATTATGAGCACAATTCAATATTGCTTTAAAAGAATCATATGGTCGCTGGCATAAAGAAGCCAGGGTTTGAGTGCTGGTCCGACCAACATCTAAAAATTATAGAAACTTAATTCAAATAAAAAAATAGTTAAATTTTCGAATTGTCAACCCCTCCGAGTGTAGGTATTTATGACTTGGAATAAAGTCTCCTAATAAAAACCATCAGGCGTTCGGAAGTAGCTTATTATAAACTGTGGGTGACTCCATTGGTTGGGAAAACATCAAGACACATTCCACAAACTGGAGGAGATTACAAAACCCCTTATATACATACATATTCGTATATATGAGTCCCACTTTGATAGGCAGGGATTGTAGTGTATTATGAGATAGAGAAATTCTCTCCCTTTAATACCCAAAACGCGAAAATGTAACAGGTAACTTGGAAAAGTGCATTATTAAATAGCGTAAATGTATGTACAAATGTATGTATATTGCAAAAAGAAATTGAATGTGTCAAAAGTGGCATAACTGTTGTAAAACTTGACATTTTTGATGGGAAAAGTATATGTGTACGAACTGATACTTCAAAACCAACGTATGGCAAACGGATACACTAGATAGCATTATAACGTGACAAGGGACGTATCATGCAATAAGTACGAGGGGATTAACAAATGTTCGGTAAGTTGACCAGAAAAAAAAAAAATTTTGTATTTGTTTGTAATCTTTGTCTTTTTTATCTTCTCTACATAATCGCCATTGATTTCAATGCATTTCTTAAGCCTATAGATCCACTTCTGAAAACAGTCATCAAAATCGTGCTTTTTAAGCTTATCAAGTTCAGCATTATTCGTTGCTATTAAAGACCTTTCCTTTTAAATTTTTGGAAATAGTCCGGATTATGGTGCTGGACCTATTCCTTCGATCCCAGACATCGCAATAAAATTACTCGTATTTCAGCAGTGTGGGATGGGGCGTTGTCATGATGTGAAAAGTAGCGCAGCAAATCCTCTTTCTTCCTATTTTCCAACAAATTTTTGAAAACTTTTGGTGAGCATTCTTCGGTGTACTATTTTGCATTTGCCGTCTGACCCTTTTCCAGTGGAATAGCAGCTACGATTTTAGATCGGTTAAAGTAAGCTGACATCATTAATTTTGCTGCTGATTTTTGTTGCTTAGATTTTACGAGTGGGTTTACTCCTGTAGGGCTCCATACAATGAACTGCTGTTTGGTTTCTGAATCGTACTTAAAATTATTCACTAGTAACGACTTTACTAAAGTTGCTAGACTGACCATTTTCGAATTTGTTTAAGAAAAAATTAGCAAAATGAACTCGTACCTCTTTTTGGACTTCATTTCAAATTCGTGGTATCCATCGAGCAGATTTATTCGTGTATCCCAGATGATTACTTAATAAACGCGATACAGCCATGGCATTCAAGCCCAATTCATTAGCAATCATTTCTTGTTTCAATCGTGGGACTTCGTCAATTTTAGACTTCACCAGAGCTACAGTGACGTCGTCTGTGGAAGTTTTTGGTTGACCTTCCCGGGGCTCGTCCTCTACGGAAAAATGTTCGGTCTGGAATCTTCAGAACTACTTAGAAATAGTCTTTAAAAACGGTGCAATCGTTCCATATGCAATTTGACATTCACTAAATATTTGTATTGTCAGTAAATTACACCGAAACATGGCGAATTTCTGTTGGCGTTGCTATTTCTCGTCTCCTTTTAGCGGTTCGTTCTAAAATTTGAAAGGAAGACTAATAAAGTAATTGCAAAGGACTTGGTATTGTTAGATTTAACAAAAACAAATTGAATGTCACCAACTGACTGAACTTTTGTTAATTCCCCCGTACATACTCTGAAAATAAAGAAAACCAGTCACAGCAGACGAGTCACAATCCATTTAATTGTTGACCTTGCTATAATGTGCGCACGGAGTACACTAAGTACAGTGTTTTGTTACATGCGCGCAATTGAGCTATACAGATTTCGAAAGAGTGCGAAAATATACAAACGAAGAACTACGTATTGCAACATACGAGACAGTGTTTTCATGTTAGCCGAATAGTTTATAAGGTGGAAATAAAAAAGAAAACAATATTTTTTCCTATTCAATGCTTAATTTGCATTAATTTATTGTGTATAATAAACTGAAACTGCCTTCTTGACTCTTTTTTATTTTTGGATAATAATCACTGGGCACCAGGTCTGGGGTTTAGGGTGAAGTATCCAAATTTCGAAGTCCACCTTTTGTAGGGTAGCCAACACAATCCGACTCTTGTGTACGGACGCGTTATTGTATAAAATCAGCGCACTTTTCATGTTTTTCTTATCTTTAATGGTTTTTTTTAGCTCCTCTAGTATTAAAGCATAGTATTCACCACTTATAGAAACACCAGTAGCTCAATAATATTCCTTCCGAGTCCCAAAAACCGTTGCCATGAGTTACCCAACTGATTGTGACATCTTAAACTTCTTGTGTGGTGCTATACTCTTTTTATGCCACTGCAGGGTGTTTTGTTTCGCCTGAGTCCCATAATGGTGAACTCAAGTTCATCTATAATAACAATTCGACTCAATACACCATCATTCTCTTCATTACAAAAGTCCAAAATGTCCCTGAACACTCTATGCGCTATCATTCTCTTCATTACAAAAGTCCAAAATGTCCCTGAACACTCTATGCGCTATTGTTTTTGCCGACCTTAGTAATGCCAAGTTGGTCGTGAAGGATTTTAAAAATGATTGTTTCGGATATCCCAACCTTTTCCCCGAGTTTTTTACAAATTTTTACTGTCGAGACTCGTGTCATCTTCAAGGAACTCACTTCTTTACTTAAATAAAATGTGCCACTTGTACATCATGGTTTTTCGTAGACAAAAGTCGCCGTAAATCAATGACATCTCATTTATTATGATCGTAACTGATTTTCCTTGGTTGATAAGGAACTCTGTAACCGCACGATATTCGAATTTTTAATTTTTCACTTTTCACTCTCGATTATGTTGTTTGGATCTTGCGTGCTTGCTCAAAGACTTAGGTATAACAATGAAACCTTGTATTTATACTAATTATTAGTCACTGATTATGTTATAATCCTAATGAGCGAACGTAATCCCGCAAAAGTTGCATTTCATCACTAACACCCATCATATGCATACATTAACACCAGAAAATTTGTGGAAATTGTTTTTTTTTTTTGATATTCGTGGCTTGGTTCATCATGAATTCGCTCCAACGGGACAGACGGTCAATAAGAGTATTATTTGAGCGTTTTGCGCCATCGCACCGAGCTGTAGTTGTGAGCGATTTTAAGACCAGAAACTCAAGTTACCACTCCGTCAAACCCGATTCGACTCGATTGAGGCCGTAAAAGAAAATTCGCAAAGGGAACTGAGGCTGCAAACAAACTGGTTGACAGATCGCCCTCATTTTTGGCATAGTAATTAAGGACAGTGCTACCAACTTAACAAAAAAAGTGCTGATAAATATTCAGCGCGGGCAGTTTAAATGACAATTTCCGGAAACTTTCTGGTCTTAGTGTATCTATGTACAAGTATATGGTGTATGAAATACTTCTATATTGGCACTGGGAAAGATACCAATAGGGTAAGTAACCAGAATACTATTAGTCTGCGTTTTGTGCTCTAACCAGTTCATCTTCCATCAGTGTTATCAATGTCTTCCTATTCGATTTCAACTTAACCAGGAATCTATTGAATTGAGCGTGAAAGAGAAAAAGTCAAAAAAATTTATGTGCTGGTCCCGACCAAAATTATTGTTGAGAATTAATCTTTATATATTCATCATATGTTGGAATTTATTAAGGTGGATGGTAAAATTTGAATGAAACACGAAACCAACACAAATAAATGATGCTATATTAAGCAATGCCAATCGTAGTATATCGAGGCATAAATGTGAACCTGGTTGAGGGAAAAATCAAACTTATAAAAACCAATTTTCAATTATGCTGACTTATCCGCTCAAATTACTAGCATAGGCCAAAGGCTGAAGCAATTTACAGCCGAGCTCCTCCTCCAATTTTTGAAATGCGTCTTGATTTTTTTTCAACAAATTGAGGGCCTTAAGTTCCCTCCGAACGGCTGATAGATTTTTACGAGATGCTTTTATTTCATGCCGAGGGTCGACCGCAATTAGAAAAATTTATTTTCTAAAATTGTTATATGTTGGACTTGGTCGACTTGAGTTCTAGTCTTGCGAATGTTAATACATAATACTAACAACTCGGCTATTATGGCCTTCCCCCTAGCGTACATTAAATTTAAATTCAGGATGTAGCTTATTTATATTTTGTTTATTCTCAACATCTGCTTAAAAAATAAACCAGACTTCCTTCATGTTCATTTTAAACTAGTATGAAACTGGTTGAAAGTTGATCGAAAACTGACAATTGCCATTTCTTTGAATATCCTCATGTTCAAAATATCAGTTGCTTGTAAGAAAAAAGACTGTTGGCTGATTCCTTGAGTCTATTTGGCAAATTAATTTCAAAGTAGTTTTTTTTTTGTTCAGGGTATATATCTATGTTGTCTAGCACAGATTTAT
The DNA here is from genome assembly GCA_037013455.1 of Ceratitis rosa. Classification (NCBI taxonomy): domain Eukaryota; kingdom Metazoa; phylum Arthropoda; class Insecta; order Diptera; family Tephritidae; genus Ceratitis; species Ceratitis rosa. The sequence goes on from JAWMAG010000004.1 coordinate 22,701,845, forward strand.
TGTGCATATATTAGTGTAATTAATTAATCTGCTTTTTTACTTCTCCAGGGAGGAAGCGATTTTGTCAATACAAAATAATAATTCATTTCAAATACGGCTGGGTATGGCGAAATTCTTACTTTTGGGTTGCCATAAGTATTTTCGCTATTTTAATATAATCTTTTTACAAGAATTTAATTAAAATTTCTTAACATATTCTCTCACTGAGTGTGAATGATTCAAAATTTCCATGACGATTTCAATTCCCTACAATTAATACACTAATTCCAAATAATTCTTGAAACATTTTTGCTCATTTAAAATTATTTATCTACTAATTAATTTTTTTATTTACAGTCATGTAAAGCCAGCTGTAATACGCTTACGGTAAGAATTTTTCCACATACGTACATACAAACATACATATGTACACATTACTGAATCTGCTTAAATTACCATTCGAATTTTGGACCCAAACCTCTAGTAATCTAGTTTTAATCTAGAGTTCTTATGCAAAAGAAAACTTAAGTTAGTTAATTTTAATTTTATATGTAATATTTTGGTATCGAAGTGCATTTTCGAGGGCATAATATGATTATGTCAATAGCGAAAATTGATGACTGGGATGTCTGCAGCGTATATAATGTATAATATAGGCCCAAGAAGGCTACCTTGACAAACACCAGCTTTAACTCGAAACTCTTTAGTAATACATTCCGATTGTTTTACGATAAACCGCATGTTCATTTTGTATAGACGAGGTTCTATAATTTTTATGTAAGAGACCTTTAAGCCGCGATACGTTGAGAAAAACTGCACAGAAATACTCCATGAACTCAAATGCCTTCCTTACTTCATTAGTAATTCGGTTGAGTTGGTGTTCTACAGTACCATGTACGAGTATTTCACGAAAACCGAATTACTGTTTTATTGTCGCTTTGTTTTGATGGAAAAAATATTATTTTATCTTTATAAAGAAAAAATTCTAATGGACTAAACGATATACTTGGTATAGTAAAAAATAATAAATTATTTTTACTTTAAATGGAGACTTAATGACCCATAGTTAACATTATCTCATTTATGTCAATTAAATATACACCGTTTTGCTGATAACTTTTAGCCATTTCTACAGGCTTCTCTTGAGGCAAATGATTCACCAGCCATCACTTGGTGCCAAGTCCTGGTTGTAAGGTGAATGTATAAGAACCTCCCAACCAAGTTGGGCGATTACGATACAATTGTTGAAAGTACAGGTTGAAATTAAGAGTTCAGCCGTAGGGGTGCAGCTCATAGTGGATGATTCCTTGCCATTTCAACCAAACATTTATGCCGGCTCACTGTCATCGCCCGTTGTTTGACGTTGCTCTAATGATCCACTTTTCAGTAACAGTCATCATCCGCTTCGGAAATTGGTCGATTTTGTTACTATTCAGCATGTGGCACCCATACATCGAACTTTTTTTGTATATACGTATTCAACCTTTTTCAAGTGGTTCCAAACTGTGCTCGCATGACGGCCAAACTCGACGATTTTCATTATTTTATTGACATCTTCCACAATTGGCCCACCACAGCGGGGTCACATCAAAATTTTCGGAACGAAATCGGCGAAACCTAAAATTGTGCATGATTGACTGTTAGCGCATCATGACCATAAGCACTTTTCACATTTTCAGCTATCTGCGTTTTCGCCTTTATCGAAGAAAAATTGTCAAACATGGCGTATTTTCTCCTTGCTGGTGTCTATCTTTGTCATGCACTCAAACACTGCTGAGTTAAGTCGATCAACACTTCTCTTGTTATCAGTACAAAATATTATCTTTCTAACGTCATCTAGCGTAATCCAGTCGTACTTATAGAACGCGAGATACTTGATCTCTCGTATATATACCTATTATTACATATATAATTTAAATTTTTTTTTAAGAAGTATTAGTATATGGCGTTTTTTTTTTTTTGCCAGTAAGAGGGACGGTCTAATGTACCTATGTATGTATGTATGTGTATGTAGGTTGACTTATTTAAGTATGCATGTAAGATTTTTTTTAATAATTTTTATTTACTTATATCACAGCTGGAAAAACCGTCGTGCTCTAACGTGGTGAGTTATCAATAGATGCATACTTGTAACGGGTTTTCCAATAAGAGGTGTCACTTTGATATTCAAAGAAACTTTTCCCTTAATAGATCGATGGTTTCGTTGCTTTTGTGGCACGTAGCGCCGTCTCCTTGAATGTAAACGTTGTCCAAATCAATACCATCCAATTCCGGCCATAAAAAATTCATTAATCATCGCTCGATCCATTCATTTTCGAAAAAGTAAGGTCCGTTGGACCATAAGCTGCACCAAATAGTTATACGTTTAGGATGGAGAGGTTTTTCAATAATATAAATCTTGGATTTTACGATCCCATGATGCGACAGTTTTGCTTATTGACGTAGCCATCGAGGTGGAAATGGTCCTCATTAGTCAAGATGATTTTTCGATGAAAGTTTTATAATGAATTTTAATAATTTCAATTCGTTGTTGAAGCGTTTATCGCTCCGTTTTTATTACTGCCGTAGTTTTTACATGTCAACTGTCAAAAAATGACAGCTTCAAAAGTGATATCTACCAAAATAGCAGGCTATTCAAAATAACACCTCTTACTGGAAAACTCATAGATATATGTTTTGGCTAAATACCACTGGTCAACAAAAAAATATATTTTTGTTTCTGTTCTCATGTATAAGTTCTGATTCTAGACTTTGAAAAACACTTAAATTTTTAGTTCATAAATTTTGCTTTTGTTTGATTTACGTCAACTCTTATTAATGCCGGAGGCCAACTTGCTGCACTGACGACAAGAAATACAAAAGCTATCTTTAAAAAAAAATTTGCTTGAGTTTAGTGCTGGCGAAAGTGAATGTAGAACTCAGAGCGAAAAATCGTGTTGACCGGTGTAAATATTGTGAAATGAATTTTAATTTGGTGTATTTCTTTTAAATCATTTTCAGGAGGTTAACACAGATTATTCCTTGGACCCACGTGCTAAGGTTGTTCCCTATATTATAGGTGAAATTATGTAAATGAAACCTTTTCTTACCACAGACCTCTTGTGTTAACCAGGAAAACAACAATGCCAACTTACGTGCTCTGGCAGTGGAAGTAGCCGCAAAACATGATGAGATATGTGACCTAAGGCGTCAAATCGCATGTTTAGAGGATGAAATACAAAAAGCGCAGCAAAAGATACAATTAAAGGATAATGTTATAAATCACTTACGAAATGATTTAAAATATGCCAATACTAAGGTCTCTGCCTCTAAATCACATGTGCTTCAGTTTATACTTGAGATATTCAAATTTTTGTCATTTTAACATTTATTTACATAAATACATACGTACATATGAATGAATTAAAACAATCACTATTTTAACTCAAAAATTCTTTTCTCACTCTTTCTGTATTCATTTTAAACAAAAATCAATTTCAAAACAACAAAAAATTCCCTTCATTTCATTTTGACGTTTTTTTTTTGCGTCTTTCAAAACAGACTGATTTTGGCTTTAAATTGTTCACTATAAATTTTTTCTATTACCATTTCAAAAGCAAACACCTAACGACGGCTCAAGCCTTTGTGGTGGATGTGGCGCTGAATTTGCCGATTACAGTATGCCACCGATTAACGTAGACCATCAGTCAACACGGAGCACTTCAACACATGTCTCTGCTGGTCAGGAGTCATGCAATCAGGTGGGTCGTTATAAACATTACATACATTTATATATATATTGTATGTAGATATATTTTATAAACGAATTATTTACATACATATACATAGTTGCCATTTGTTGCGGAAGCCTTGTCGTATGATGGTTTGAGTACCGCCAGCAATGTGGAGCAACAGAAGATAAAAGCTCTGGAAGTGGAACTAAATGAACTTTTCCAAGTGACAAATGAGTTTAAAAGCCAAAATCTAGAATACCATAGGAAGCGTTTGTCGGACATTTTACAGAAATCGGTAAGTGCCTGTACCCATGCATTTAAATAAGACAGTAAATATTTCTCTTTGTTTTTTAATTTTTTACTTTATAATTAGGAATCCGAAAAGGCAGAAGCTTATCGCAAGTTAGACTCAATACGCAAACAACTTATCAATATTGAAATTTCAAACTGTTTTAATGACTCTGATTCGGGATTTAGTTCAAAATGTGATAGCGATCAGGATGCAAAGATTTTGGATACTTTACGTAATCGCCTACAAAGGTTAAAGGAAAATAATTTTGAACTACAAGGCCGTGTACAAGCACTTAAAATCGAAAATAATGGTAATTTTGTAAAAGTTATTTACATATGTATTGGTGTACAACTTAATTCGGTCCGTTTTTGTGTGTTCAAGAAGTGCTTTTTATTGAAGAAAAGTAAAAGATGCTAAGTAAAAGATTCAAAGTAATATTGTTCATCGGAAGCGACTACTTTTTGCCATCTCTCTGGTAATTCTCGAATACCATTTCTAAAATATGAGTCTTCCATGTCCTCGATCTTCAAAAGACCCGCACCGTCGAAATAAGCCAGTAGTAGTAGGAGCAAAGTGTGGAGAATACGGTGGGTGAGGTAAGACCTCACATTTCAGTGTTTCCATGTAGTTTTTGACCCTTACAGCCATGTGTAGCCGAGCGTTGTCATGCTGCAAAGTCACCTTGTCATGCCATTCGATAGTTGTTGTGCGTTTTTCACGCAATGCTCGACTAAAACGCATTAGCTGTAGTCGATAACGTTAATGTCTGGTTTTAGCAGCTCGTCGTACATGACCCCTCCAGGGGGTCGAAACTACTCTCCGCATGACTTATCGGCGCAGATTCACCATAAACTTCCACAAGGCTTCGACGGGCTTCAGCTGTAAATTTCTTCCAATTAAATTAGAAAAGAAAAACTTCCCGCAAATGCTGTTTATTTAAATAACTAATAAGCAAATAACAATGTTGTTGGCGGAAACAGACGCTGATGCGCGCTAAATATTGTTGACAGATCTGAATTGTTTTCAATGAAGTAGGTAATCACTTCCAAGATCGTCCACAACACTCTGCATCTTTTGAGAGCGGACTTAATTAATTTGTACACCCAATAACTAATTAATGTAATTCTAATTGTAAAAAATTTAAAGCAGAATACCAGACATGTTTGAAAACCGAGCAGACATTTGCGCAACGAAACAGTAATACTTTAAAGGATTTGGCCGACATGCTATGCGGAATGGTAAGTTCTTGAAATTTTCCATCCTCTACTACTGACCAATCATCAAGATCACGAACAAATGTCAAATATGCATGATTTTTATATAATCTCTATGGCCCACCCTAACCACCTCAGGATTTTCAATAATAGGCAGTTTACAGGAGATTTCGTAGACAATCATACTTTTCTCTCACGGGAATAACTGAACAATATATTTATTGATTTCTACTTCATTAAATCTCCCCATTCCATAAGTTCCGCCAGCCGAAAATATTCTTACCGAAGCGCCACCAAAACAGAAATCATGTTAATTTGACATATGGTAAGTGTCTTTATCAATAGAATGCCCCCGGCGAATTTTAAAATTGCATTTTCACAGACATCTTGAGTTTCGTTCTATCTTTTCGAATAACGCTGACTTCTTCTCTACTGGCGCTTACGGGATTATAGCCGAGTTGACAACGGCGCCCCATTTTTCCTTCCTTTCGCTGTTTGACGTCAATTGGAAATACCCAGTATAACAAGATGCTTCTCCGCCTGGTCTTTCCGACGGAGTCTCCACTCCATGCAGTTCATCGTTCCATCGGCTGCAGTATTCGCCGACATCATATGTTGTCATCGTCCATGCCTCCGCCCTATATAGCAGGACGTGAATGATGAGCAACTTTTAGAGTTTGGTTTTGGTTTGTCGAGAGAGGACTTACTCAGTCCAAAGCAGCCCACGTTGGCATAAGTAACTCTGTGGTGTATTTCAAGGCTGACATTGTTGTTGGTTTTAACGCTGATTCCAAGATAGGCGAAGTGGGAGCCGAGTCGATGACTGCATGTTTAATGACAGGAGATATTTCGTCTTGCCCTTATTCACTTTCAGGCTCTTACGCCTTCATTTCTTATCCAGTCAGGAGATAGAAAAACTCATGGCGCGGTTGTTGAAGCCCATGAGGTCACTCCTATAGAAGATTGTGGTTTCTATACTCTGCTCCTATTAAATTCACCAGCAACAAATTAAAGTCACACAATAAGGAATCACCCTGTCTGAAACCTCGTTTCGTATCGAACGGTTCGTAAAGGTACTTTCCGATCCTAATGAAGCTTTTGGTGTTGCTTAACGTCAATTTACACAGCCGTATAAGATTTGCGAGAATACCAAATTCAGGCAAAAATATATACACGTACATACTCGTACATATGTAAAATATTTCTAAATCACGTTTTAAGTATGCTTCAAAATAATATAAAATAATTGTTCTGTTTTGCTTTCAGTCAGGCGAGCAGTTTTGCTACAACGATATTTATAACACAAACTCAGACTCGAATCCTTTCTGCAAAGCCATCATAAAAATGAAATGCGAATACGAGGAAAAAGAGCGAAAGCTTTTGAAAAATTTATCAATGAAATGCGAACAGGTAAGAAGTGGTTTCATTCCGAATTTTTGTAAAATTTCTGAACTTCGCATTTTAATTTTATTAAAGCTCGCCGAACTCCAGAAATCACAACTTTGCAATGAACATGATCTGGAACAATTGCATAACAGCGCTCAGTTGGTAAGTCACCATTGTTGCACATGGACACTGAAATATGTACGTAAAACGCAAAATTAAAAATTGCAATAGAATACAACGATTTAATACCTCGAGTGAGTTAAATTAATAATGAGATTCCAAGATTCACGATTTTCCTGTGGCTTATATCGTCATTTTGACATAGCGGATAGTTGGAGCGATTTTCGTCCACAATAGCCGTGAGGTTAGAATAGCGCACTGCCCCTCGGCAGGAAATGTCAAGCCCGCCGAGTGTATTACTGACATGAAAATCAAAGCTCCTACAAATCCATCAGCCGTTCGAAGGCGGCTTAAAGTGAACTATAGATTCCTCCGTTCGTTCGGTCGATATAATCGCCCAGCTGAGTCGGTAATTCGAGCAACCAAGGGTCGGATTTGCAACATGTATACTCTAGTGAATAATGCGCATCCTCAGAGATGATTTACAGTGGCATCCGCCATCGTGCTCAGCAAATGGAGGTGTGCCTATCCATTTTATGGAAGATTTTGCGGTGATGTTAATCCACAAGCCCTTGATGAGACACCGTTACATCCCCAAAACGTCGCTGTTTAGTGCGCTCTATGGACAATTTAATGATCTTTGCCAGTTTTATTAAGGTGCCATCTTCAACTTAATGTCGAATCACCACACCATCCTACGTACCCATTTTTCAGTCGGAACCATTCTTTTTCATTAATTATACCTTTCATGAACACCATGGTATATTAACTTTTTTCTGAAGAACCAGAACGATAAGAAATATCCATCAAAATTTATACCGATCGGGTCAGGATAACGAGTTGAGTTAATTCCATGTCCTTCTGTTTATACCCAAAGTAGTTTCTTAGTTTTTGAGATATTTCTACCAAACTTGGTACACAGATGTATTTTTACATATAAACGATCATTTATCGGAACCGCAAGATCGGACCAATATAGCATCCCCCCTGCGGTTTGGGGGTTCAAGAATTTACGCGAGGTAAGGCATGCCTGTCGTAACAGGCAACTAAAATCTAATAGTTCCCGTGACAGTCGGGTCTTTATACCGAAACGACCCGTATTTTTTATCCGGCCAAGGACTGCCACTCCCGCAATATTCCCCAAAAATTACTTTGAGGAATATTTTTGCGGTTACAACAACCAATATAGCATATATATGACCAATTTTTCAGATTTGAGATTTTTGGTCATGAGCCCATCAAAAAAGTATTCAATAAAGTGAAACTGGTCGGATGACTATGACATATAGTTCCCATACATCGATTTGTTCAGATATGATGCTTTGGTCAAGACTCCGTAAAAAAGTATATAAGAGCATAAAATTAGGTACCCTCTACGTATAAATTCAAATAAATATTGACTCTGAAATTCATCGAAATCGAATTTTGTATTTTACAATAACTTTGATACGTTCATGAAAGGTATAAAGACAGCGGAGAGAGTACATATTTCTTTCTTGTTTTAATTTACTTGCTTTTTGCGGCTTTTACAAATCTTGTTCAACACATAAGCGCTAATCTATGTACTATTTTTCCTTCGTGAAAAAAGTTTCCAGAATTTCAATTGCCGGAAAGCAAGGTATTTCAGTACGAATAGCAACGGGCTTTGTTCCACAAATTTTGAATAAACAGAATATGTTTTGTGAAAGTTGACTTACTTAGAGCGTCTAGTGCAGTCGTTGGGTGATTAGCAAGGTCTTACTGGCTTACCATCAAAAAATCTTTATTTCTATGTAAGACTTTTATAAATATGTAATTTGCATACATTACAGGCGCTGAAAGTTATAACGTCTAGAACATCATTTTTTGGACATTCTTTATGCTTTGAGTTTTAGTATAAAAAAGGCAACATTTAAAAAAATTTAAAATTTTAAAATTTTTAAAAAGAAAACAAAACTCCAGCATAAGCTTAAATAAAATGTGTGTGAGTGGTTGAGGACCTATTCCTTATGCAACCAATATTAATGATATACTGGGAAAAAGTTCCATATCTACCTATGTATAAATATATCTATGTATGTATATGTTCATATTTATGCACATACGAGTACCAATGCTTGTATGAATGCATGTTTTGAAAGCGTCGAACTTCTGACATGCCAAAGCACCATTATTCGGTGGCAGTTTGATTAGAAGCGCCAAACCGGAACGGGCGAACTATCAAGTGGTGGAGTTTTGTCGTCTTCCTTACTATTTTATTTAAATGTCCTTAACAGTCGTCGTTGAAAAATAATTCCGTTAAGTTTGTTTCGCGGAGATTTCACTGATTTATTTAATAGTTTATATTAAAACTATTTAAAACTCATATAATCGTTTTGTGCATTCAAAAATATCTTTCGTTAAAAAAAAAAGTTCAATAATGCCAATATGGTAGGCAATGGTATTATTTACACACCTGTATGTGAAAAGTGATTGGTTTGACAAAAAAAAAGAGAAAACAAACGGAGAAAATCGATTACTCAAAGCAATAAATATGTACATAAGTGAAGTACAATAGTTGTGCTAGTTAAAGGTTTTATACATAAATACATATGTGCATATGTACTTGTGTGTACATATTATATATACAATAGTACACATATCAAGATGTTTTCACAATTGTATTTGTTGTTGGATTTGTTAATATTCGATTTAGCAGTCACTGGATACCTAGATTCGGTATTTGGCAACGACCTATTTTGGAAAAAAGCTTCAATCATATAAAGAAAATATAAAGGAAAAATCCTTTGACATACTAAATACTTAAGTGAGCACATACTTACACGTATGTATGCATAAGGCGGGAAAAACTTGATAAAAAATAAATAAAATATATCTTTTTTTAATGTGGTCCCATTTATGTAGAAAGATGAGCTTTTTTTAAATAAACTACAGTAATTCAAAAAATAATAAAATAACAAATTCCACGCAAGTGATTTTAATATTGGAAAAATAAACATTAAATGAAAAATATTTCTAAATAAATTTCAAAAGCTTAATACCACTTTTATTGACATTCTTATAAATAAAAATCTTCTCTGCGTGTGTTTGCCACTAAACTCCTTCTAAGCGCCGCTGCACCGATTTTGTTGCAATTTTCTGTGTGCATTCAAGTGGATTCGGGAATCGGTTCAAAGTGGGAAGAGACCAACCTATTTGAAAAAATCATAATTTATGTGAAGTGATTAAATTCACTTATATACACGTATTAGTATATATGTGATTTTTGCTTAGATTAACACAAACTTCAATTTTTTTTCGGAAGCACGACCAACCTACACGTATTTGAAAAACATCGTATTTACTCCTTTTAAACAGCTCAACTGATTTGATTGACGATTTTTTTTTTTGTTCAAGTGGATTCGAGAATGGTTTAGAATAGGTAGAAGAAAAAATCCTATGTTGATATATATTTGAAATTATGCTCAAAAGATCGAATTAAAGTTTAAATTTTCATAATATCTAGTAGATAGGTGGGTGGCTTTTTGCTCAAAATTAACAAAAACTCACTTTTTCTTCTGGAAGCGCGACCAACCTATTTGGTATAATTGGACCTGGTACCAACTCATTCAAAAAATCTTATTTACTCCTTTAAAACAACTGAACTGATTTTGATAATCTTTTTGGTGTGTTCAAGTGGATTCGAGAATTGTTTAGAATACATTTTCTTACTGGATCAGGGGCGGATGTATCCGAAAAAATCCTATTTTTAGAGGATATCTATACGTCGATTTCCCGAATTTTTAATCAATATGGTAATAAGAAATTGTATATATTTTACATTTGTTGAATTTTAATTAGAATTTTTCATCATTCTTCACCTATCATCTCCTTTTCAATACGACTTATAACACCTAAATTTAACAAATTATGAAATACCAAAACAAATTTCGTAGAAATCTAAAGCTTCCATCTAAAAGCATCGTTTTTGGTTTCATTGTAGAAATTACTTTCATAAACCAATTTCGAAAGGCAGTTAGAGCATAATAATTCTTCGGAAAATATTACTGGGAGTCTTCTTAGATACAATTTTCTTTATGAACAAATAAATTTTATTGGAAACAGAAAAAAGCTACCCCGAGAAATATGCAACATTTTTTTAATGACCTAAGGTGTCAAGTCTAAATAAGCTTGATGTCTTCAATTGGCGCCAAATAGCGAAAAGAAAAAAAGCGATTGGCGTGCCATTGTTGATTTGGCAATCATCGTAAGCCAATTAAGAAGAAGAAGAAGAAGAAGAAGAAGAAATAAAACGGATCCACATAACACCAAAACTTCATAGTTTTCCAGCGTAATTACGGTTTATAACTTTTGCTTTCTTTTTTTGCAATTAAAACTTTAAATTTATTCGAAAACTTTTGAAATTTGAAAGTTCTTATATATACCTATACATATATGTACAACCACAACTATCGTGACAAATATTCGTTAGCACCATAGAGTGATTGAATTTTAAGTGGTAAATATGAAGGTCGTGGAAGAAATTTTATAATAATAGCGAAATAATTTATTGAATGCACGCGCTACTTAGAAAAACTTGACACCGCGATTGAAATTTTTGGCGTCAATTGCCGGCAATTGCATGCTCATTGGCATTCTTATGAGCATGACTCCGCATTCATAGCTACATACATCTATGCATACATAGACATGCATATACACATGCAAATGTTTCGTGTGGGTCACTTATCTCCAAAATTTCAACGGAACTTATCCAATAATAAAACATAAGCGACAGTTATTTTCACCTTTTAAAATTTACTTAGAAACAAAGTAAGGACACTATTACAATTGCACGGAAAAGTGTGAAGTTTCTGAAGCTGAGCCAAACTATTTTATTCTGCACTAAGGACTATGATTTAAGATCATGCACCTGTAATGTCTGATTCCTTAATTGGAAGGGTGCCGCTGGTGAGCTGGTTGATGTCCTTGTAAGACTAAAGACTGACATCACCGCCGTCCAAGAAGTGCGATGGACGGGACAAGGACGGAGATGAGTAGGTCGGTCCTTGTGACAGTTACTACAGCGATCATATAAATTTGGTAACGCATTCATGATGGAAACTCGTCGCTTAGTCCTGGCATTCACTCCGGTGGATGACCGTCTCTTCACAAACCGCATAAAAGCGTCAATACATCAGTTAAGCTGGCCTTAGGAGTTTTCGAGAAAAAGGTTTAGGGCCAGGCTTATGGTCCTCTGCGCGTTGGGAATGGAACGAAGGAGATGGAAAAGTACTTGACTGTTTTTGATAATTCCAATTGGTGCCGAATAGAAAAAAGAAGGAATGCATCACGCACTGCTGTTAACTTGACGCCAGTAAAGATTAATTTATAAGGGAATTTTTTTCTAAAATATCTTTTTAACAATACCATTGTGCATTTAGCTAAAGCAATTAGTATAATTTTTTAATCGGCATCTGCATTTCGGCAGCTTCATATTTCAAATATGTAGTTTCCTGAGAAACCTTTTGTGTCATCTGTATTACATTTTTTAAACTGGTTGCAACACTTTTCAAAAACTTTTTGAAATCGCTCTAACCCGTTTGCGTATTAATTTTATGTTATAAATCATTTAAATTAAAACTTTCATATGGCAACGCTGCTCGAAAATATCTCCTCATTAAAGCCGTTATTTAATATTTTCAGTCTGATACCCAAATTGTAATATTTCATTAATTTATCTTTTATTTTTTAATTTCAATGAAGGATGTAACTTTGCCGAATCGTACAGGGCTATCCATTTTGCGGTTTCGAATAAACATAAATAAAAGACATTTCAAATATTTTTTTTATGAAAATACTTTTCTATTATAAATTTTGAATGTGGGCATTATACTCGTATATACATATCTATATAACATATATATATATATACATAAGTGGCGCTTTGTATTCGCTGAAGCGATTTTCGACCGAGCTCCTCCCCCAATTTGTGGTTGTGCGTCTTGATGTTTTCCAACAAATGGAGGGACCTAAAGTTTATACTAAGTCGCCTCCGAACGGCTGATGGTTTTTTTACGAGGAGCCTTTATTTCAATTAATTTTCCATAACTTTTAGATGTTGGTGGTAAAGGGATTTGAACCCGAGCCTTCCGAATGTTAGTACGCAGTGCTAATCACTCGGCTGTCTTGGCATTATATGTATGTGAAAAACTACATCATTCAAATAGCCGCCGAACGAATTTTTGCGAACTTCATTCCGCTTGAGGTAATTTTTTATTACTTTTTGCCACATATTGGACGATATCTCATTAATAACTTGTCGAAAGTTTTCAAATGCTCAAGAGTTAAAGGTTTGTCCGCATAAACATGGTTTTTAAAGTTAAACGTTTAAAGTCCAACGACGTCAAATCTCACGATTTTGGTGGCCAATTGTTCAAACACCTAATAAACGTATGTAAGGCTTTGTGAAAGGTCAGCTGGCTCCAGTTCTTCAAAATTTCTCTAAAATTTTGCCAATTGCCTTAGTAGTTGGACGATTATATATGCACCATAATCTTCTCTTAAGGCCGAAAGTGGCCACGTTTGAATCACCATTTTTGTAGAAAATTTTTATCAATTTTGACTCGCCGCACATTGGGGTAAATTGTGCTTAAAATGGAGATTAATTCCCACAAGCCTTCTAGTTACTGGAAAATCATTATTTTTTAGTTAATTATTCATAAAGAAGTAAAAAAATAATACATTTAGAGTTATTTGAATGATCCTTTTTTATAAATCATAAAAAAACAAAAATATGGTGAACATCGGTTTTCAACAATTTTTATTTATTTAAGGTTAAATTACTGATTAAAAGTCTGTTGAATACGTGTATGTCTTCATTTGCTTTTTTCTGCTATATTTGCGAGAAAAATGTTCTCTTAAAGTTTTAAAATCTTGTTTCCAGCTTCCTGAGCTTCTTTTGGCAATTATCCGATTGGTAACAGGGCATCTGGAGGCATGCTATACCAAGGATAACATTCAACGAAATATTTTCCGTATTTAAAGCGTAGTCACTAGAAACAACTACGAGTATTGTATGCATCTTTTGTTATTAAGTTTATATAAACTTTAGGGATTGCTGCTGACATCTCGGGATTTTAAAAGAAACGCCCAGAAGTATTGCCATCATTAGAATTCCCAAAGCCAGTTTCAGTTACTGTTACTGTTCGAGCTTGCTACTTTCTTACGCACAATTTATACGTTAAGTGGAGCAAACATTCAAAGAACCTAATCCACCCGTAAAGTATCGAAAGACCAATTTGAAAACTTTCTGTTTTTACATTTTTCTTAGCCATTTCATCAATTTTATTAAAATCTTTCGAGCTAGCACCACATAAATAACATTTTTGTATAGATGTTGTTGCTGTTAATCCATTGCATACTTTTTCATCAACCACAGATAAAATTAAATTGTGTTCAACTTCCAAATTATTATTTCCATAAGGTATAAGCGAACTAATGAGATTTTGTATTTCTATACGAACTCTTTCGAACAAAATGAAACTACAATAGCCATAGATTATAGAAATGAAGCAAAGTTTTTACTTTATCCCGCTTAAGGGGGTCTCCTCATCAGTAGCTTACAAAAAAAGAGGTTTTTCAGGATTTTTTTTGAACATGAAAACAACAAGAGAAACAAATGATCTTTTGCATATTTTTGAACATATATTTATTCAACAAAAAAAAGTTTATTGTATGTCAAAATAATTAAAAATGGCTGATTTATGAAAAATCTTGCGCAGCAGTTCGCGATTAACAACTCAAACTCCGTGCATGATTCAGCCCGTAATTTTTATCTGAAACAAAAAATGGAAATACTTCCTTGTTCAGAAGGCTTTTTTGCAGATCATAGACTATTATGGTGATTGAAAGTTGAAATTTTAACATTTTTGTCATTTTTTTAAAAAAGTACTCGATTTTTAGTGCTTTTTCTAAGAATAATTGAGTTGATAACATTGTAAAATAAAAATTTTTTAATAAATATTTTTAGTTCAATCTATGGACAATAAAATTATCTAAAAAACGGTGTCTTACTTGTATACATAGCTTTAATGGTTCATTTTTAATCGTGCACGGAATTTTAAAAAATACGGTTTTCGGGAAATAGGCTTTAAAGTTTTTAGTTTAGCTCGCGCTTGCCCCACGCGAGACTCTACCCAGATTTGTAAATCCTAAACGAGTTTGAGTTGGACTCTCAAAATTTGCAAGAATATTCTTTAATAATAATTCTAACGATTGAAGCAAAAAAAAAAAAAATCGATTTTTTGAAACTGACTGATGAGGAGACCCCCTTAACTCGCAACTATATACGTATACATATGTACACTAGGGTGTCCGTTATTTCCCAAATTGATTTTTGACTCTGCAGCCCCCCTTAAATTTTTAGTAAATGCCCTAAAAAAAATTATGAAACTCATATGAGCTCTTAATATTGATAATAAACCGTGCCGACCAGTGGACATGTCGTATGAGCAACATTTAGTCATCGAAGGAAAATTTAAAAATATTAAATTTAAATATATATTTCAATAAGTGTTGAATGTCCTTTTTTTAACTATTCCCACAGATCCAAAAATCGTTGAAATAAGATATTTTTGGCGAAAAACAATAAATTCTTATGTAAAAAATAATAGTTTTTTGTTCAAAAAAAAAAATTATTTTTAGTTGAACTTTGACCTTGAATAACTTTGACGCTAGTGATTTTTTTGCAAAACTTCAGAGAAAGTTTTTGTAGAACGTTCAATTTCCTACAAAAATAATTCGATGCCGCAGCATTGTATCAACTGGCTTCGCAAAGAAAAAATTAATAGCAAAAAGTACGAAAACTCCATGTAATTTACATGGGAAATGAATCGTCTTTGCGGCACGGTTTATTATCAATATTAAGAGCTCATATGAGTTTCATAATTTTTTTTAGGGCATTTACTAAAAATTTAAGGGGGGCTGCAGAGTCAAAAATCAATTTGGGAAATAACGGACACCCTAATGTACACGTATATATCTGCATGTAAGGTCGAAACTTCCATATTTTAAGGCTCTCGCGCAAAAAAAAAAATTAAAATACTTAGAGACGCGTAACAAACAAATGGAATCACTTTGAATTTACTACGTTACCTGAACAAGAAAGCTCCATTACAATTTTTGCTAGATTTTCCCGGTTAAAATAATAAATAACTTCGAAAAATTTAAAAAAATTATGTATATCACTGTGTGTATTGCAAGAAAACTGTACATTTTTTGCCAAATATTTGTTTAGCTAGTGATGGAGGAGTTTATCTACTTTCTTTTGGTACCAAAATTGTACCTTGAAATTTGATTTTGGAATTAATCTCCAAAATCGACACATTTTACCCCATTGTGCGTCGTACGGTTGTTAAGCGATCCATTTTTATATATGCGTTTTAACTAATACAAAACAAGTTTGGTTTTATAGTTAAGTTTAACAGATGTCAAAATACAGTCCTGTACTTTTGAAATCACGAAATGGATTCTAAATGTTTCTTGAGTCGACTTTAACACAATCACAAAGTTTCTTCAAAACAGGGTCAATCATTTGGAATGACTTCAGTCATATATACACTTTCAGAAGATTTTTAAAGAACTTTAAAACAGGCGGCAACTCAGCTGTATTACTAATTTTACTATTATCGAGTTTTCTTGGAGCAACTAAATCGGTTGAGCTGTTTAGGAGGAATTTCGCCACAAACACAAGCACAGTATATTTATATTAAAAAATATACCTTAATATGAAAATGATATGTATCGCACCCCCTTTTTCCAGGTAGGGTGCTCGCCCTCTTATCAGAATTCTGACAAATTTCTTATAAACCATCTACATAAATTTAAATATGCTATGTATTATACATATAAGATAAAACCATAAACATGCATTTATTTTTATAGAAATGGTGTTTGTTTTTAACGCGCTTTTATGAGCTTCACTTCATCGTGGCGTTGCTATTAACAAAATTCTCCAAGAAACAGGGTGATATGTAGAGTGCATTCAGTATTTCAAAGAAACTGCATGTACATGTCGCCAAGTTGAAATGAATTAGTCCAAAGAAGGAACTGAAAACAAACAAACAAACCCACATAAAAATCAGATGAAATATAATAAATAAGATTAATGAAACTGTAATGAAAAAATTAAATTAAGGGGTAAGGCCAATGTAAACGCCAAAAAACACATTCTTTCAAGATTTTTTTTTATGTGGAAAGAAAGGCAATATGGAAAAGAAACGATGAACACTTTTGTAAAGTGGTTTTTCTTCTAAGCACAGCCTTGCAGCACAAAGGGTGCAAAATAGAATCTGCAACAAAATAAATTTTTTTTTTGTTAATCTATATGAGAATAGCTAGAGAATGACGTAAGGATTTTAAAAAATATTGATTTTTGTGAAATTTGGAAGCATTTGAGAAAAAAAAAACGGCACCTAATTGTTTATAACTATTGTTAGGTTATCTATGGTAAAATCCCGTACGTCGTTCTCTTTGAAATAATATTAAAAAGGTCTAAGAAAAAAGCCAATTGAAATTTTTTTGAGTTATGCTGCGAGTCAACTTCAAAAAACGTGATTCGAGAAAAATGCATTTAAAGTTTTGAGACATACAAAATATATATCGGAGCAGCCCGGTGCGCTCGGTAAGACCTTTTGTTCCTTATTTTAGAAGTTCAAAGAATATTTTTAGCCAATAAAAAAAAATTTTTTCTAATGCATCTACAGTGGCCTAACTCCTTAAATAAATTTTATTGACTTAAGAAAGTAAAAATAAAATCAATCAAAATAAAATTAAAATAAAATAGCATAGAATAAAATAGAAAAACAAAATAATTAATTTATTATAAAAAGTAAGAAAGATTAAAACAAAATAAAAAAAAAATAGAGTTAATTAGAAAAATATATAAAATAAATATAGTTTAAAAAAAATTAAAAAAAGCACGCTTTTAAAGAATATTAAACTAAAAAGTTGAAAATAATTTTGGAAATAAACTTAAGACAATGGTATATAAATTTAAAAAATACCTTCTACTCAAATATAAACGAGCCTTTATCCATAACTCGACAAGGATAAGACATATGGCCATACTTTTTTTTGCTTAGGTTGGCAGGACTGTTATATGTTTACATGTCAAATTTGAGCGCGATCTGTCACATAGTTTTTTTTTTTTACGGCACTATAAACAAGTCAACCTCGAGTGTGTTTTTCGAATTTTACTATGGAAATTTAACGTTGAGCAAAGAGTTTGTTTGAAATTTTGTTATTCCAATGGAATAAGTGCGACGGACGCAATGAAAATGTTGCAGAAGGCATATGGGGAGTCTTGCCTATCACGTGCACGTATTTTTGCTTGGTATAAGTCGTTCAAGGACGGCCGTACATCGCTGGAGAACTTGCCCCATGATGGTCGTCCAGCAACGTCAATAAACGAAGAAAACGTCGAAAAAGTAAAGAAAATTGTGTTGGAAAATCGTCGTGTGACTGAAAGAGAGATAGCTAGTGAGCTCAACATATCAAATGGATCCGCTCATAGCATTATTCACGATGTTTTGGGCATGAGACGTGTGTCTGCTCGACTTGTTCCAAAATTGTTGCTCATACGCCTCGTCTTGTACGCGATTATTTGACCAAAAACAACGTAAATATTGTTCCGCAAGCACCGTATTCACCCGACATGACACCGTGTGACTTTTTTCTTTTCCCTAAACTCAAATTACCGCTTCGTGGAAAGCATTTTCAGTCGATTGAAGTCATAAAAGAGAATTCGAAGAAGGAACTGAAAGCCATACCTAAAGCGGTCTACCAGAAGTGTTATGAAGATTGGAAAAAAAGGTGGCATATGTGTATCGCCTCTAATGGTGACTATTTTGAAGGGGATAAAATAAATATTGAAGAATAATTAACCGTTTTTGTTTTATTGAACAGTCTCGTTTATATTTGAACAGAAGGTACTTATATAATTGAGAGAAAAGCGTGGGGCGCTCGATATACGAAAAATATGGCACAAAGCGCCCCGCGCTTTTCTCTCAATTATACAAGGATTTTTTATATACTATTGTCTTAATCTTATTTCCAAAATTATTTTCAACTTTTTAGTTTAATATTCTTTAAAAACATGTTTTTTTTTAGTTTTTTAAACTATATTTTTTAGATATGCGGTTTTCAAGAAAGAACAAAACGGAAATAATTTATTGGTATGGTCAAGAATTTAGCTTTATTATAAATATAATGGTTTTCCATTATGTTTTAAAAACGATTTCCCGCAAGTGGCCACCGCGTCGCGATCGAATAAATTTCAGCCGACAGGCTCAATTTTCGACCTCTTTTTGCAGCAATCGTTCCGGGCTTATCTGCGAAGACACGCAATATATTATTAATATTTATTAAAAGAAAATACAAGAAATTGCACATTTACTTTTGTAAATTTTTTTAAAAGAAAGTAATCTTCTATTTTTATTTTGAGCACTTTGCCTCCATTATGCGTCGTAATAAATGCAAAAGCATTTACTTTTAGAAATGAAATTGTCTACAAACATATAAAAAGTCAAACCGGTAAAAATTAATTTTTTGATAGACGCCTAATTTTGAATGAATATTTATACATTATACGAGTATGTCAAGCTAAAAATATTAAAGAAATAAATGAAATAAATTTCGAATATGCATTGCTATCGACAATTTCCGGTTACGATTAGATATTAATTAATTGCCAAACACCTACATACACGTACAACAAAAATGTCTTCATATACGTGTAACGATGGACAAAATGGTAAGGTTTTTGCTTACTACATGAGCAGTAGCAACAGTCTTTTAGTTATCTCTTTCTTTCCAAGTCAGACGATCATCCACACGGAAGACAATTTGAAAAACCCTTTCAAATATGGGACAGAACACATGTGCTTTCAGCATATGACAGTTATTTGAACATTGTGAACGAATTGAAACACGAACTCACGTCCCTCTCCCAACAAGTAGCTATGGTACAGAAAGAGTTTTCTGAACCCTCCACGCATGATGAGATTGGTGGCGCAAAACTCGAGTCTACACTGAAAATCTTGGAATCTCAAAATGACATATTACAACACGCACTGGAACAAGTATCACACGACAGCCATAAACATTGTTACGAACTAAGTCAAAGTGTCCGGAAAAATCCGATCCGATAATTGTGAACATATAGACTAAACATGCATTACTCTCTCCTTTACAGAATGAAAATCTACGCTGTCAAGTGCAACATTTGCAGTGCACGATTTTGGAAAAGGAGCAACACATAGGTAAACTAAATAATATGCTGGAGAAATTACAATGTGAGCAACAACAACACCAACATCGCACCAATGAATGCTGTTTGCAAGCAAAAGATAATGAGATAAGGGAGATATCTCAAAAGTTGGAACAAGCCAATAAAAAAGTGGAATCGCTTATGGATGAATTAGAGCGCAGTCAAAAACAGGAGCGTTTTCTGCTTTGTGAAACAAGAAAACTTAACGAGGAATTGAATGAAAGCAAACGAAAGCATGGTTAGTAAATAACATTAAATTTGTTTATCAACCTAAAGTCATGACATTTAATCTGTATTAGTTATGGCATTTAGTGTTATAATTTCGCCAATTAATTGAAGAAAGTGAGTTCATGCAACTTCGAAGGCATTTTCTATAGTAGGCCAGTCGTTTCTTATTTTCGCAGTTCGACACCAATTGGGCACAAAGTTAGGCGACTTCCTACTCCGTCTGGACGAAAAAAATCGAGTTCGTTGAACTATGTCAAGGTCATCGCATATTTCGTATAGCTCAATGTTAAATCGACAAGGCACCTCTCTTAACAACTTTACATGACGGCTAAATCGAATGTCGTCATCGTCCAATCTTCTTTCCCTTTACAGCAGGGCGGATATAATTGCTTGAGATATAGTCTCCCATTGGGAAAGATTCAAAAAAAGGAATACAAAAAATACGTGGAATAAGAAATGCTGCAGGTTAGGTAATTTTAGGTTGTGATGTCTATCGCATCGATTACACCATTGTGATGCCACAAAAACTTGATAATTAGGCTCGCTATTCAACCATTTCGAATCTCTAATAGCCCTAATTGACTCCATGACTTTAACGTCGGCTATCTTCGGTTGACCATCCAGCAATAAGGTCCCAAAATTTCGAAACCTAGCACCACCGAGAACATAGAGGATGGGTGATCGTTTCCTCCTTCTCGTCATCCTTGCATCTTCCTCCATGTCATCCTATCAGACAGTGGCCTATCAGGACTCCTATTACTTTGGGCATACCCCTTTTTAAGCAGTGTACATCTCGTGTTCTTTTCTGGTCCCATTTTGGTCAGGTCTGCCTTAGAATGTAGTTTCGTTTTCACCATATGTAAATTCCTTGAGAAACAGCTGGCAAGTGGCAAAAGGCATACCAATGCGTTCTTTATCGAGAAAATTCTGCTTGGTCGTACTTTGCCTAGTAAGTTCATCCACCTTACAGTTTCCCTCGATGCCCTTATGACCAAGGACCCACGTGACAGACAGTTTGTTCTATTTGGCCATCTCATGTAGAGATCAGTGACAGTTCAGCATAATTTTGGAATTTAGTGTATGCGAGCAGTGTTTTTATTGCTGCCTGACTGTCACTGAAATATGAAGATTGCTTCCATAACAGCAGATTTCTCCGCTTGAAAGACACTGCAATAGTAAAGTAGCCTAAAAAAGAGTTCTATAGGAGGGTTTCATGAGAATACACCTCGGCCAGCTCTTTCCTCAACTTTTAATCAATTCGTGTCTATTTCCATGCTACCACCTGTAGTGTGCTAATTATCCTTTCATTATTCTCTGGTGGGGATTCGTGTTCTGAAGAAATTTTCAGTGAATGTATTTGGACCATACCGTATGAAATCATATCTATCCAATATTGTCGAGTGTCCCAAAAGCAGAGTTATCCATTGAATTGGCTACACGAAGTGCTGCTATAGCTTCTGATTGATATACCATCAGGTTCAGTGGAGGACTTATATTTCTTAGGAAAACTGTAACTGGGGTAAGATGAGGCAACATTTGAGGTCAAAAAAGTATTTGACAGCGCGAACGCATTTTGTCACTTTAAAAAAGATGTGCATTCACTACTAAAAATATTTCTTTTGTATTTCATTTGTTCTAGGTGATCTCAGCGTGCAAATGCATCGGTTAAATGCATTATTGAAGTCCCAAAATGATTGTCGAAGCGATATTTGTAAAAAATACGAGGAACTGGAACGAAATTACGAGGACCAGGCGAAGCAGTTACGTGCTGCATGTACACAAATGAATTGTTTACAAGATCGTTTGGCACTAATGGACAAGCGTCAAGAAGAGCATAACATGGAAGTATGATTTGTATAGTTACACTCAATTCAATTCACTAATTTGCGTACCAATAATTTTTTCAGCGTATTCTCTTAAGAGATGAAGTGCTAGCCTTAAAAGAAAAGGAGGCGACATTATTAAACAAAGAACGATGTCTTACAGATCAGTTAATGAAGATCGAAAAAGAATTATATACGGCGCACGATGTAATGAAGGAACAGCAGCGTATCATGCAGCGTAGTGAGTCCACGCAAAAAGACTGCACAAAAAGACTTCAAGAGGCGAACAACGAACTAAAACGTCAGTTCAATAAACTCTGTGATGACTACAAGCAACTCGAAAATGAATATAGGTATAGAAAATCATGAACTATTGATGGGATTTTGTAATAATCAAAGTATTTTTTACATTTTCCATTTAAAGGAAACAGTGCGACCTTCGCAAGCAGAATGAAAAGGTTATTGATTCCTTTAGGAAATGGAAGGAGGCACAGCTGAAAGCCGATGATGCTACCAGAGCGAGTTTCAAGCAATATGAGGAACACATAAAGTAAGATATGAGAAATCTCAATAGTCGATAATTGCCAAAGCAACCCTGCTTTTAACAATTAGCCGTTTTCTTCAGTTCCTCCCTTAATCGGATAGTCTCCTTCTACCCTTCTCATTTAAATAAATTAGAACGTTTAAACAACGAATGACGTTTCGACAGCTCACAGCTTGTAAAGTATAGAGCGACGTCGAAAAGATTGGTATACCGAGTTTCCCGTTGCTTTTGAAATCGATGCTCCTTTGTTGGTGGCCAAATTTAGACATCTTGAATAGAAAATATTTTGCTTTTGGGTATGCTGTACCATTGCAAGACTATACCCTATTACTAATTTTTGGTATAAGGGACTGTTGGATGCCTATTCGAGCACTTGCACACAGGCGCTAATTAAGCTATCGGTTTCCCATAAGGTTTCAAAAAGAGTTGGTACCTTGAAGATTATCGAGATACTAAGAGTTTAATAGGGAATCCATACACATATGCAGATAGACCAAGAATGAAGAGTTGTCTTCGAAGTCTATATACCTTTGAAGGCCATATATTTATGTATATGATATAGACCTCCAATTTCGATGATTTTCCGTATCAATGTGTGAATTCTCACATGTAACCAAAACCGTTTTACGGGGTCTGTACGATATAGTCCTCGCCTATATGAGTTTAGGCGATAATATTTATTTGTAAATACGAATTTATAACACCAAATTCCTTGCTCTTATGCTTTTAGACGAATTTTTTGCTCAAATTATCTCAGCTGGAGTCGTCCGAGTTCGGTTACTTTCAGATCCGCTATTGCCGAGTGGTTGGCGTTACGTCCTGTAATTCAGAAGGCCAGGGTTCGAGACATGGTCCAGCCAACATCCAAAAATTATGGAAAATTAATTTAAATAAAATAATATAATATAAATAAAAAAATAAAAATTAGTAATTTTTTCTAATTTCCATCGCCCCTCGGCAGGGAATGTCAAGCCTCCAAGTGTATTTTTGACATGAAATAAAAAAGCTCCTCATAAAAAACCATCAGCGGTTCGGAGGCAGCTTGGTATAAACTGTAGGTCTACCCATTTATTGGAAAAACATCAAGAGGCACAACATAAATTGGAGGAGCTCTGCCGAAAATCACTTCAGCGGTTACAAAGCGCCAAATAACATAATATCAAATTTCATGTTATTATATGCGGGGTTATGACTCAAGATCTCAAATCTGAAAAATCGGTCGTATATGTGCTACATTGGTTCGATCTAACCGGTAATAGTGCACCAAACTGATGAACTGTTTAGGTACAAACAGACGGATATGACTAAATCAAGTTAACTCGTTATTCTCGTTCGGTTGGTATAAATTTGATGGGTCTATCTCTTATCTTTCTGGTAGTTACATACTTCGGCCGAAAGTTAATATACCATTCCATGTATGTATTGTATATGAAACTTTTTCATGCCAATTGAACAACAAACACGATTTTTTCGAATACACCGACCTCAGGCCCACATCCCGGAAGATTTCACCATATTAATTTAGGCCCAAAGCTACTTCTGTAAAAATCTATATGTACATAAATGAAACGTTAAATAAAAAATTTTCGAATAAATCGGTCCCGAATCTATATCCCGTAAGAAAAAGGTTTTCCCAAGTCAATTTAGGCAAAAAGCCAACTTTCATACCAAACGAACCATTTAAAAACAAATTAGATTTTTTTCGAATCGATCGCTCCCAGCACCAAGTGACGGAAAATCCTTTTTTAACGGATGTCTATATCTACGCAAAAAGCACCTTCCAAGTTTCAGGTCTCTTCGATCCGTAGTTTAGACTGTGAGTTGATCTGTCAATTCTTCAAGACAAAGCCTTTTAAATACCAGTATAGAGAAGATAGAAATAATGCATTCTCGGGCGTCGAAAAGCGACAAAATGAAATTTAATTTATTCGGAATACATAGTTTTAAAGTAAAAATAAGCTTATTTTCAATGTACGAACAGTGTGTCCGGTAACTGGACAGGCCGTCGCTTTATTATTCTATACGTTATATTTAATTTAATATTTTATTAAATTAATTATTAAATAAACTGGCGGAAAAAACGATTTCCTAATAATGAGAATGTAGTATGGTAGTATTTACAGAATCTCCAAGTCTCCTCGGCAAGATCTTTTAAAGGAAACATTCCAGAGCTTGACGCTTTGTAACCGCTGAAGGGATTTTCGGTCAAGCTACTTCAATTTCTGTGGTGCGACTTACAGTTTATACTAAGCCGCCTCCAAACGTCTGATGATTTTTTATGAGGAGCCTTTCTTTCATGTCAGAAATAAACTCGGATGGGTTAACATTCCCTATGCTAAAAAGAAAGCATTGTTATATGAACATCTACGTAAAAAAGATGTTTACACATAATCAAAAAAATTAAAATCACATTGGATGTGAAAAAAAAAATTTTTTTTTGCTTTTAAAATATCTCATCCATTTAACACTGTATTGCATCCGTACTACACTGTTCCAGTCTTTTAGGCATCAGTGTAAGGTGGGCAGCTAATCCCTGTCCTATTGTAAATTATATTAGTCAATTAAAGGCGGAAGGTAGTGGTGAGGTACTATTTCTCACCTTGACGTATATATTGTTATTTCCATGCGGCAAGGATCTAATCCCACACCGCTCACGATAGATGAAATACGACTTATTAAACAAAAAAAAATTGACGATGAAGTTGAAAAAAGTTAATCGTAATTTATTCTATTTTTTAAGGCTTTTACTGGAGGAAAAACAAAAATTCTTAGAGCAGTATCGAAGTCTGCATGGAGACTACTGTGCGCTGCAACATGAATTAGAGAGAATTAAGATGTGTAGCTACAGGTAATTAAAATTAAAATATTTAATTTAATGATTATTTCACTTTTCCTACACATAACATACATACATATGTATATTCGTTTACGTCAGCAGCTTCAACAATTCCGGAACATCTTCCAAAATGTCGGAAAATTCGGTAAATAATATTTTATTGTAAATATTTATATATGTAACTAGTTATGTATGTATTTAATTGAAATATGTATTAATATCTTTTGTATGTGCTTTTACTTTAATATATACAGATGCCACAACGTATAGAACTAATACGTAGCACATCCCTACGAGTTTCACAGAAGAGCAGCTCTTTAAAATGCGATGACACTTCACAGGATCCCTCTGGTTCGAATCCCCTGTGAGATTAATCGCCATGTGCGGCCAATTATTAAAGTACAGTAGCTGAGAAAGTGTAGTGTAACCGCGAAAGAGTAGCATTTTCACCTAATGTTCACGACGACCTACATACTGGTATGTACATACATATGTATGTACATGTTTGCAGTGAATGCTCTGTGTGGGCGCTAAGCGACAATGTCGATGATGTGAATCACATGTAAAATACCTTCTATATATTCATTTGAGTATATTAAATAATTGTGTTCTAAGTTGACTTTATACCTAACAAAAAAATGTACGTATATGTATATATATAAATTATATTTCTCTTTATATAAGTAGATGTTACATTTATACATATATACAAATTTTAATATTTTTTATGTATACGAGTACATGTGTATGTATTTATTTTTTGCCCGTTTTTGTTTTGCGGTAAATATGTATCTCAAACATGCTGCAAAACATATTCTTTGCCCATAAATTATACGAAATAAAAAAAAAAACAGTAAAAATTATAAATACATTTGCATTAAAACAGATACAAAACAAAAATCATTTTGTGAAAATATAAGATATGCAATTTAAATTTATCAAACTAAAAGTGAATATTTACAAAAAAAAAACGAAAAAAAAAAATCAATGCGGTTATAGTTTATCTACCGAACTTTTTTGGTAAATGGTTTTGGGTAATAAAATGTAATAAAAATTGGAAAAATAATTCCATTTTTAATAATTTATAGACCATTAAATTATATTCTAGACTGGCAAATGGGTAATCATCTAAAGAATATAAATAGGCACGGTTACCACGTGCTACTTTATTTTATGAGGTAGAGTGGAGTCTTTACTGGAGCTAATCTAAGGGGGCGAAGAACTGGCTGGGTGAGCGCTTTGCCCAATCCACAAACAGGGGAACCCCACAATCTACGCCGATTGGCGCGAGATATATATTTGACGCTTTATAACCGGCCAATTGTAGTATGTGTCTTAATGTTTTCCAACAAATGGAGGGGTCCTACGGCTGATGGATTTTTATAAGTAGCTTTTCTTTACAAAAATACATACACTTGGAGGCCCTTTCATTCTTTGCCGGTTGGCGACCGCTGTTAGAAAAATTTATTTTCTATAATTTTGGATGTTGGTCGAACGAGGATGGAACTCTGACCTTCAGAATGGAAGCATTGGTAAAAGACCTGGTAAAACCATTAAAAAAGTATCCATACAAACACCTTTTACATCGATTTTAAAGTTGGCTGAAGTGGAGTACTGGAACCATTAGTTCTGCATTTGTAATTCTGCCTTCAGTATAACTTTTTGGTCCACAGATAAGTTCGTCTGTCTAAAGACCTGTTTGGCGATTTTAACGTCAAGCTGTGTAAATAAGTATTTTCTACTCTCTACAAATGATCTGAGGGTGACCGTTTTCTTTGGAGCCTGTAATACCAGATTCCAGTATAACAAAAATCTATCAAGCCGCTTGACAGTCGCCTAATCAAATGGTGCGAAGTCAAATCCGATCATGTTGTGCTAGACGGATAACATGTCTCCAGTATTTTAAAAGTGAGTGCAGCCAAAATACGCACGTTTATGTACGCGCTGTGAAGATTGTGCTCCCTTCGTGACACCACCAAAGAAACGAAAGGTTTTCGAAAATGTCTTGAAAAATTGTATTGCCTATCTCACAACATTGCCATCAACCGCATGGTATGTCGTATGGAAATACGTGAGTTAGAAGAGCTTGAAGCAATGAACAACAGCGGAAATGACAAAAAATTCCTCGAAAATTAGGTAGCTTCTAGACAGTTTTAAAACCCTTACTTACTTATGTAGGAACCAACATATTGCATATGGAGGGAAGACTTCCCAAACCTAATTAAGTGCAGTGAAAAGGCAACACCCTAAGATGGTGTTTCTGAGCCAATAACTGGTTACGACGATTCAGACGTTCTATAATTCACTATTGCGAAAGTCCAATAGCAAAAGACCCCTTGAAGAATAACAAATTGTCGAGATCCGATAGTTAACCGGCTAAACTAATCAAATATGGCATGCATCGGTTTCTTCAGTATATGGGGAACGCCACCATCATATTGGGATAAGTATTTTCATTGCCGAGTATTGTGAACAAAGAATCTTGTATGTTATGTGAACGACCAAAACACCGCATTCAAAGATTTCTTCTGATCTTATCAGTGTTGGTCATGCACAAGTTGGGTTCTCTAGGAAACCGCAGCTTTCTTGCTCTTTACTTCTGAAAAGTTCTCAATAGCAAAACACACCGTTTAATCGGGATCAGACATTTATCAGTTTTATTTTACCATATTGGTTTTGGTTATACCTTGTCGCCATTATATACATAAAGTTTTGTCCTAATCAAAGAGTTCTAAGAGACGGAAAAACTACAACAAAAAAAAATTATGATAACTATTATAATAAAATAATATGGCAAGAATATCTCGCTTAAATTAATCGTAAGTCTGTCGTTAGCCATGTGTTTACACAGTAAATCAGCTGAAGATACTTAAAAGTGCAACTCTGTATTCAGCACATTTCAAGTGAAAATCGTTACGACGCTTACGCTTACGAGATTGACAAGCCATAGATGTTTGTTTTCATTTTACTTCGGGCGCCAACTAGAAAATTAATTTTTATTAAAAAGTGGTAAAAACAGATAGTAATTAAATAATAAACTATAATTGCAAATATGGAAATTGTATCTTCCTAGTATAGAGGTATTCGGGAAACAAGCATTCAATATTTGATACAGAAAACACGCTGTGACTATTCGCGCTAATAGCGGCAATGTCATCTTCCAAACGGAAGTCCATAGTGGGACATCAGAAACAAACAACACCAGAGAAGCGAAGAAGAAGCGGGCAAACGGAATTGACTTTGACAAGTTCAGGCAAAACCAATACGTTAAATGCTGGACCAACTCGGCCCGACAAAGAACCAGAAAGTGTAGAGCAACAAGGTTTTGATGAAGCGAACATTTCTGATGATGAAGATGGGGGTACACGAATTGGTGACATCTACATTCCGCCTCCTGTGCCACCACATTGTTCTACGGAAAGTAAAGGACCACGTTTGATCATTAAAAAAATAGAAAACAAAAACTTCAAAAGTTACGCTGGTACAGTAGTACTTGGTCCATTCCATCATGTAAGTTAATTCTAAGGAATTATATCGCTACATTTTTTAATAATGAATTTCCGTTTAGTGTTTTACAGCTATTATTGGGCCCAATGGTAGTGGTAAGAGCAATGTCATCGATTCTATGTTGTTTGTGTTCGGATATCGCGCTAATAAGATACGGTGTAAAAAAATTTCCACTTTGCTTCATAATTCCGCTAAATATCCGAACATGTCTATGTGCTCTGTAGCAGTGCATTTCCGACAAATATTAGATAAAGAAGATGGCACATGTGAGGAAATACCGGACAGTGATATCGTAGTCGAGCGTACGGCTTTCCGGGATAACTCTTCATATTATACCATTAATGGTCGTCGTGTACAATTTAAAGAAGTTGCTAAACTTTTAAAAAAACATCACGTCGACTTGGATCATAATAGATTTCTAATATTACAGGTTAGCTAAAAATAAACATATGCACTTATATATTACTAAAAACATTTTATATATACTATATAAAAACAATAATAGGGCGAAGTTGAGTCAATTGCAATGATGAAACCGAAAGGTCTAACGGAAAATGAATGTGGAATGTTGGAATATATGGAGGACATTGTTGGAACGACGAGATATAAAGAACCACTTGTCAAAATCAACGAGCGTGTTGAGCAACTAACGGAAGAGCGTACTCAAAAACATAATCGCTGCAAGTTAGCAGAACGGGAAATGAAAGACTTGGAACAACCTTATAATGAAGCAATCGATTATCTTCGTCGAGAAAATGAAAATACACGCACAAAAAATTTACGCATACAAAAGTACCTTAGTGAAAAAAATAAAAAACTGGAGGAATATAAAACAGAGCACGAAACAATTAGTGCAGTATTAAAGGAGCACGATGAAGCGACGGAAAAACTCAAACAGGAACGTTTGGAGAAAGAAAAATTGGTGCGCGAAGAAATGGCGTAAGTGCTAAATTATCAATGCCAAATTTTAAAAATTAATATATATATTTAATATTTTTCACAGCCAATTCGATGCATTGCGTAAAAAGAAGGAAGATATAGAAAAGAAATGGGAATCTGCTCACAAAAATTTTACTGAAGTTCAACAGACGATGGATATGACTAATAAAAGACGCAAACAACATAAAACACAAATGGAAAAACTTAAAAATGAATTGGTTGAACTAAAAAAAATACCCGAGAAGAATGAAAAAGAAATAGTGGAGTGTCAAAAGAAAATAGAAAGACTAACTAAAGATAAATCAGCAATGGAAGAAGAACTTTCAAATAATTATGTGTCCTTAGAAGCAGTAACTAAACCACTAATTGAAAAACGTGAGAAACTTGAAACCGAATTGGTGGAGTTAAAAAAACATGTGGATGAGGCAAAAGCAGCCTTAGCATTGTCTGAATCCGAATTGAAAATTCTTAAACATGATGAAACGACCGAAACGCGCAAATACGGATCCTTGAAGACGTCATATGAGGAGTCGGAGAGTAATTTGATTGAGAAACGCAAAGGTGTAGAGGAAATGAAATGTCGTTTACCCGAAATACAAAAAGAAATTGAAATCAAGAAGCAACAAATGCAAAAATTACAGGTGGAAGAACAAAAACTGCGTGGTCAGCTAATGACTCTAAAAGCTGAGGTATTATGAAAACCATATGATGAAAGTTATTTAAGATTATAATAGTTTAATTTATCAAAATTCCCCTACAGATAAACGAAAAAAGTGTTAGTTTGCAAACATCACGATCAAACAATAAAGTATTGGACTTTCTAATGAGACAGAAAAACGAAGGCAAACTTCAGGGTATTTTAGGAAGATTGGTGAGTACATATAAAGTTCATATATTAAAAAAAATCCAACAATTTTTCTTTTTAATTAATAGGGCGATTTGGGCGCCATTGACAGTAAATACGATGTAGCAATCTCAACTGCTTGCGGACGCTTGGATGATATTATAGTAGATACGGTTAATACTGCCCAAGAATGTATTGAGCAACTCAAGCGGTACGATATCGGACGTGCTACATTTATTGCGCTTGAAAAAGTAAATCATTTGGCTAACCAATCGGGTCGAATACAAACGTAAGGATTACAATTTTTATTCTATGTATGTTGAAGATATTGTAATTCTCTCTCTTTAGTCCAGAAAATGCACCACGTCTATACGATTTAGTACGCGTTGAGGACGAACGAGTTTTACCAGCTTTCTATTTCGCACTTCGCAATACCTTAGTTGCCAACGATTTGGAACAAGGCTCACGTATCGCTTACGGTGCACGAAGATATCGAGTTGTAACGTTAAACGGTGATGTCATTGAAACATCCGGTACCATGTCTGGTGGTGGTCGTACTCAAATACGCGGAAAAATGGGTACTAAAGTACAAACAAAAACCAAACAATCTGCCGATTCGTCTATGATATCTCAGAAAGCTTTGGAAGATATGCAAGTTAAAGCTGAAGAATTGCAATCTCAAATAAATTATAACCAAGAACAGCAGGGGCATTTAGAGAGAGAAGTGTATCAACTAAATATAAGTAAGCAAAAAAATGAATCAGAAATACAAAAGTTAGGTATAACTATCAAAAGCTTGGAAGAACAATTGCCGAGAATTTTTAAACAGTTAGAGGCTCAAAAAAAGCGTATGGAACGTACTACTACTGATGCAGCAAAAGTAAAAGATATCGAGACTGAGATAGCAAAAAAACGAAAGAAGCTAAGCTCGTCGGAGGAGGAAGCGGACATAGTAGCAAAGAAAATTGCTGACGTTAAATCAGAAATTGATAGCGTACATGGAGATAAAGTAAAATCGGTACAGACTAAGATCAATAATTTGGGTACACAACTTAAGAAGCTGAATAATAATATATCCAAATTAAAAGTTGAGGTAACAACATCCGAACGTAATGTTACAAAGATGGAAAAGCAAATCGAACAATTGAATGAGGATATATTGAAGGCTCAGGATGAGCTGGTCTCAATGAGTACAAAGAGACAGCAATATGATGATGAAACAGCGCAGTTGGTTAAGGAAATCGAAGAAGCTCAGAACGCCATCGAAAATGCCAAGAGCGAGTCGTCGGGTATACAAAAGGAAATTACAGCGTTGCAGAAGAAAGAAGGTGTGTATACTTTTTAAATAACTATATATTTTGAGGTAAAGTTTGGTTAAAACCGCTACTACAACAGCAGAGTTTAGTTAAATATTACATCTATTAGCTTTTACAAGTCATTGCTAAATATAATTATATAAAATATTTAACTTTAATTTAACTTTGCTTTTCCATAGGCGAGTGTACACTAAAACGCGTAGAAATCGATCAAAAACTTCAAACTGTCAATGCTAAAATAAACGAAGTTAAATCTCAAATCCCTCATTGGCGTGATCAACTTAAACCACTTAGGTTGCATGTGATTCCTGGAGATCAAGAACCTGAACAGCCTTTGAAAACGTACACCGAAGAAGAACTTGCCGCCCACACGCTACAAGATATTCAATATAAAGAAAGTGTGCAAGAAGAATTGTTAAAGAAAAAGCCCAATCTATCATGTATCGATGAATACATCGACAAGCGAAATGTGTATTTGGAGCGAGTAAAAGTACTGGAGGACATAACATCAAAGCGTAACGAAATGCGACAGCTCTATGATGATTTGCGTAAAAAAAGATATAATGAATTTATGCAAGGTTTCAAAATTATTACACGTAAGCTTAAGGAAATGTACCAAATGATTACACAAGGAGGTGACGCCGAATTGGAGCTTGTCGATTCAATGGATCCCTTTACAGAGGGTGTCAGTTTTAGTGTGCG
Source organism: Ceratitis rosa (assembly GCA_037013455.1). Classification (NCBI taxonomy): domain Eukaryota; kingdom Metazoa; phylum Arthropoda; class Insecta; order Diptera; family Tephritidae; genus Ceratitis; species Ceratitis rosa. The sequence goes on from JAWMAG010000004.1 coordinate 22,734,576, forward strand.
ACCGCCGAAGAAAACGTGGAAGAATATTTCTAATTTATCTGGTGGTGAGAAAACACTGTCCTCATTAGCGCTCGTATTTGCATTGCATTACTATAAGCCCTCGCCACTTTACTTTATGGATGAAATAGATGCTGCTCTTGACTTTAAGAATATTTCAATTGTCGCACATTACATAAAGGTAAATTATTGTTTTAAACGTTTTTTATACTAATTTAAATTTTTATAAATTTGACGATTACAGGAGCGAACCAAAAATGCCCAGTTCATCATCATTTCCCTACGTTCCAATATGTTTGAGTTATCTGACTACATTGTAGGCATATACAAGGTAAAGGATTGTACCGATTCGGTGACTATTAAAAATGTGCCGCCGCCATTGCCACTCACACAAATACAAACACAAACTCAAACCCAGACTCAAAGTGATACAATTTCATTGTTTGACAAACTTAAGGATAAGGTTGCACAGGGTGTAACATTGACTCCATTGTTGGAAGATTCAGAAAATGCGCCTCCGCCGGAAAATCGGGAGACCTTAATGGTACCGCTTTCACAAGGATGTGATACCACGTTTGCGCCACCCTGCGAGAGTACTGCTCTATCGCAAATGCTACAAAAGGATCTAGCTGAAGATGGCACAAGTCGTTCCACTATATCCTCTGACACCAACAACAGTATTAATGATCCATTCTTTAAGAAACCGCTGCCGCCATCTCAAAAAGTAATCTCTTGAGATGATCAACAGAGTTGCGCTTGGCGTTTGACCAGTTTTGTTTTTATTGTTTCATGCTATTAACGTCATATACTCGAAATATTCGGTTAACACCATTAAAAACGGAAATTAGTAACGAAAGAAGAGAAACTGGTTGAGACACTGGTCCTTTTTTTAAATATTTGCATTTACGGCTTTGTTGTAATTTTTTTTAATAACATTTTGACAAAATTATTACCATATTCCAAACCTTTAAATATTGAAATACATATAAAAGTTACTGTACCAACAAATCGTAGGTAAATGCAGGAATATGTGATCAGAAGTTTATACAAAATCCACAATTTTGATAAAATTTAAAATCGTAACACTTTAGCTAACGACCATATATCTCTATTAATGAACAGATTTCGTAAACTAAATGCCATAAATCGGTCGGCCTGATTTTTCTGCATTGCATGAGCGAGACAAAATCTAATAATTTAAAGGTTTGAATATATTATATACATAATATTACATATGTAATTTTGGAAATGCCTAAACAAATATCAACAAAATCAATAATTTGGCTTATTTAAAGATTACTCATTTAAATCTGTATGTAGTAGATAAATTTAAAAATTTGTATCTGATAAAATTATATCTTTTTTGCATGGAAATATAATTGTTGCACTCTTATGTTAAATCGGCGATGTGAACGTAAACAGAAAATAAAACTTAAAAAGTATTCAATTTTTTATTTTAAATTATGTTGTTTAACAACCTTAACTTTAGCTATTAACTTACAGGGTCGGAATATATAAACCTTAACACTCGGCTCCCTACAACTCGGTAATTTCCATCTCCAGGACTTTCAATTTAAAACCATACTAAAGAAGCAATATGCCATTATCTTTAAGGCTTGAATCTTGATCCAGATTTTTTGAAAAAAAAAAAAAATTATCCTTCAACATCATCATTTCGATCAAAGCTTTATATATTTAAAAAATATTTTTTTTAACTCATTTTGCATTCGTATAATTGTATCACAAATAGGAATTAAAAACATCTATAAATTTTTTGACATATATCACCCAAAGCATCGGTTGTAACATTTTTCATATTGGTAATATCATCCCCATTATCACAAGCTTTTGTCACTTGAGGATCAAGAGGTAGTGCGCCCAAATACGGTACTTCCATTTCAGCACACATTGCTCCAACGCCGCCTGTTTTTGCTGGAAATATTTCAGACTCTGTACCACAATTTCCGCAACGAAAAGTACTCATATTCTCTACTACTCCCAAAATTGGTATCTTTTGTTTTTTGCAAAAATTTATCTCCTTTCGGACGTCAAGTAAAGATACTTCTTGTGGTGTTGTTACAATTATAGCGTGCAATGTATCCGATGAATTGTCACCATGCAAATATGAAATAACCGATAAATGTTCATCTGATGTTCCTGGCGGTGTGTCCAATATTAGCAAATCTAATGCTCCCCAATCTACTTCACTTAAAAATTGTCGAATCATGCTATTCTTTTTGGGACCACGCCAAATTATAGCGTCATCTGTTGAACCAAGTAAAAAGCCGATAGACATAAGACACAAATTGTCATCTACGCCCACTGGTGACCACCCTGAGCCGGATTGGTGTACATTTTCACCTTCAACACCAAGCATACGGGGTTGCGACGGTCCGCAAATGTCTATATCCAGCACACCAAAATTGAGTTCAGGATATGCACGTGCCATGTATCGAGATATCAACGTAACCACTGTACTCTTACCGACTCCGCCTTTTCCAGAGAGCACTAAAAGTTTCTGTTTGACCTCGCTCATTGACTTTGCAACAAGTGCTTTACCAGGATCAGTGGTTTTAGAATTGGGATCACTGCAGATGCGTTGATTGGGACAACCAGCACAGGCGCTTGATTTACCAGCATTTTCTGTACCCACGCCAGGGCAATTTTCGGGTTCAGCTTCCATCGAATGCGTCCGCCTCAATTCACTTATTGTTTAAAATTAGTCAAAACACAGTAGTTTGCAGGAATTTCACCAAAACTAATATTTTAAGATAATTTATGTTAGCAGCTGATTGCAATCGTTATCAATAGAGTCACTTTCGATAAGCTCACTAATCGATAGTATTATCGATAAATATCTTCATGACGGAAATTAAATTTTAAACAACGGTTGCATGTAACGTTGGAAGGGAAGGACGATGTGGCCAAATAGAAAGCACCTATGAAAGCCTAGAATGTACTTATGCTCCCGTCACGACCTCAAAACTCGTGTGCACTGAAACTCACTGAATGAAATGGTATAGATGTTTCATCTTCCCACTGTGATAAAGTTCGAGACTTGATCGCTCATAAGCATAACCGTGAAGAACTGACAAGGTGTATGCATCAGGTTTTAGCAAACCCATAACCAACGAACTGATTGTAACATATCAGTGTGGCTTTAGACCTGGAAAATCTACCTAAAATTCTGAAAAACCCCCGGCAGGAAAGAAGCGACATACCCCACCCTTTTTCGCATTTTAAAGCAGCCTTCGGTACTAATAAATCGTAACGCCTATGAGTAGGTAGGCATCCTTGGTCATCATTATCTTCCATCGGGGCGTGGGCGCAAATTAGCGATATACTAAAAAATTTCGCTTTGATGCGGACTGTAGCGAGACGTTCATTCACAGAGGTGAATGCCAGTACTCGGCGACGAAGTATTTCTCCCACCACGAATGCAATGCCGAATTTGCGCTTCTTATATGGCCGCTGTAGTAAATGTCACAAGGACCTACTCGTTTCTGTCCTTGTCCCGTCCATCGTAGTTCTTAGAAGGCGATGATGTGAGCCTTTAGCTTAGCGAGGACGTCAACCAGCTGGGCAGCGGCATCTTCCCAATTAAAGGATTAAGTGACATTCCAGGTACATGCCCTCAAATGATGATCCCTAAAACATTTGCGGGGATCGTCATCAGAGGGGGGTATCTCACCCAAGGCGTTGTCAACACACGCTTATTTACGAACATATTTGATTGTACATTATTATTATTTATGTTTAAATGAAAGTGCTAGAGCAAGTGCGCTAAATCTCTGCCCATAGCTGTATGTAACCAAAGTGGTAAACATCACTACCACTTCATGTTGTCTTAAATGTTAAAATTAGCTCTGCTGATAGTTTGCTGTTGCGAAGATCGCCGTCTTGTGTGTCTGCAGAGTGATTGGAGTTCTATATTGCAGCAGTCATCTCTTGAGGTTTCAGCATGTCACAACGTATTTGTGTCTAGGTTTTGTGCGGTCAGCAGCAGTTAATATCGAATTGAGTGAAGAGCTTATACATATACTGTTTTAAGGTTAACCTTATAAATAAAATAAATATACATATGCATATGTACAAATGTATGTATATGTTTAATTCGTGTGCACAGGTGAATTTACAATAAAAAATAAAAGAAAAAGTGCAAACAGAAATAATTTGTTGTGATTCTCTGAAGATACCAAAGTGTTAATTTATATTGAGATTGATTTTTTTACCACACATACATACAGGTGTATTTATGCGGACATACATACATATATACGTATGTTGAAAGTAGTTATTTATCTCGGTGTTTAATATATCTAATTACGTATCCTCATTTTAACGGTTGCGCGCATACTAAGTAAACCCAATTGGATTGTGTTGTGTGTAGTTATGTATGTATATATGTACATACATATAATTGTTTCTATTATTTATGAATATTTGGAGCATATTTATAGTAGATAGTTTTAAAGTTGGTACTCATACATACATACATATATAGTGCATACATATGCATCTGTGAGTTAAAAGCTTGTAACCAATATCGTTAAATGCATCGCTGACTTCTTTTCATTTGAAACATATAAACAGATGAGAAACTTTCATTTAAAATATTTTATGTTGTACATACATATGCACCTGCATACATACATATGTATGTTGGGCTTTTATCAATAAATTCCTATACTAATACATATACATATATTGCATATATATTTGTGTGTGTGTGTGTTCGTAAATAAATTAAACTAAATTTCTGGATTTTATATATGTATGTATGTATATACTACACCACTCAGAAACCTGTTCTTAGCGCCAACACCACAACCGAATAATATAAATATTGGTATGCCATTGTTGGTTGGCTACAGCTCTATGATACTTACATACATATGTACATTATAAGCATAAATCCCTGTAGAGAACGATGCTAACTGTCATAAATCAACTATTTTCCAACTAGACAAAACTGCAACTCGACTACTTTTCATTAGCCGTCTTCGATTCACCACTTCTTTGCTTGCTATTTTGCTGTGCTCTGCTCTCTTATCAAAACATTTGTGTGTGAAAGCAATTACAAAGTTATCCAATTAAATGCAATAGCAGAGAGTACGTGGTTACTTTATTAAAGTGGTATAACCACTTACTTCAATGTTGCCAAGTTTTATTTTACAGATTTTAAACATTTTTAATAGTTTTCAACGATTTAAATTAGAGCTGTCAAACATAACAAACTGTCAAATACTTAGTTCAAACATACATTTCAAGGCGAATTTAACAAAATTGCTATGGCAGCGATCTAAATGTTTTTATTCAGTTATTCAAATAGTGATTGTCAAAATTTTTTTTTGGTTTTTAATTTGTTTCATTTGATTTTCCATTCGCAAGTGTGGAAATTTTGAGAACTGGGATTTGGTGATCGTGGTTTAAAGCCAATTAGTTTTCCATGATTTTGATAGCCGCTAAAGCATAAACAAAATACCTTTATGAATTCGCCTTGAGGCATTTTAAATATAAAATGTTTTTTGTTTTTTTTTGTAAGCTGTCAGTATTGAATTATTTACTTTCTGGGCTGTCAAATAACTCAATGGCAACTGTTTAAGCGCTGTCAAATATATTTATGTCATTTGTTGCAACTTTTTTCCAAGGCGAATTTAGATAAGGTGAATTGGTCGCACAGCTGTTTTCTTCTTCTTCTATCCTCTTTCCGATTGTTAAGCAAAATAAAGAGTGAAATGTAAACAAAAAGATAGTTAAATCAAATTAAATAATTTAACAAAAAAATGTGCTTATACAAATATGAATTTCTTTATACAAAGTAATCATTTTAATTTTGATGCTGTTTTTCTTCTATACAAAGTAATTATTTTAATTTTGATGCTGTTTTTCTTCTTCTTTGCTTGCGCTGTGGCATACGGGAACGCCAAGATTCGTTCTTTTCGCCATTACGGTAGTTAATTCGCCTTGCTTTTTTTATTATAAATTTATACCAATTGCTTGCTCTCCAAGTTTTGGTAAAATGGAAATGGTTTAAATTGTTGGAATTAACAATAAATGACCTATTTATAATATGATTTGCTAATTTAAAATAAATTACGCCGAGTTTTTTACATGCTATAATTTGTTTCTTAGTTGGCAGTCGCCTAAAAATCTTCTATTTATAACGAGGTTTTACTTTTGTACCCTGGTCGATTTCGTAATCATTAAATTAAAAATAAATAAATCACATATTTTTATGCAACCAATTTAAAGTTTGTTAAAAAAGTAGGCCAAACGGTGGCAAAATCGGTAGTCAAACACCAAATTTCCGGCAGGGAAATGTATCTAAGCCCATACATACATACATATCTACATCGGTATTTGTGTTAACTTGACCAAAAGTTGTAGAAGGAACGGAACGTTTGCAAACTGGACGGTGTGATCGCAGCGAGTGGTTATGGTGTGGAATTTGGTGCTACATTCTCGTGATGGTGTGTGCTTTTTTATATGTATATGCACATATGTATGTACATATGTGTATTAATGTAATTGTGCTAATGTACCTGTATTGAAGTACATACAATAAAATAACCACCGCCGCCGTGCTCACGAAGCAGCACGTAAGGTTTTTTTTTTATAAGTAACACCAAGAAAAACCCGTTAGAAAAGAATGCAAATATTGTTGTTATTTATTAATTAATTATTCTGCGTGCGCCGGTTGTAGTACCAAAAGCATTTTGAATAAATTTATAAATATTCTTTCGCTAACAAATAAGGCGTAACTATGAATAACCGTTAACGAGTGTATTTGTAAAAGTGTGTTCTTTATTTCTTGTGGTGTTTAAAGAACTGTATTGCCAAACGTGGTTTGGTTAACGAGGAAACAACTGCAGCTCAAAAAGATTATAAAAAAACGAATGAATTTGTAATTCCAAATTCCAAAAAAATAATTTATAAAAAAATCAGAATTTGAAATAAATTGAAAAACAGTTATAAATGAAAAATATTCGACAAAATGTGTGGGCGTTTTGATTAGAAATACATATATGTACTTACATATGTACGGAGATTAGAAATACATACATACATATGTACATAAATACAATTCAAGTGAAAAAGTGTAAATAATTAAGCAAAAAGAATATCAAACAACTTGAAAGTGATGATCTTTGTGAGTATTTACATATGATGAATATTTACTTTACGCATACATATGTATAAAGAGTGTTTTTTTTAGACCTGTGGTTTTCAAATGAGGTAATACCAAGGCGAATTTAACTAGGTGAAATTGCTGCGGCAGCGAATTCAAGTTTTTCATTTTATTGAGCATTGTTATTGTCAAAGTTATTTTTTAGTTTACGTTTTGCTTTCTTGAATTTGATTGATTTGAAGCTTGAAAATGTTGAAAATTAGTGTATGATTATGATGCAAAGTTTGTGCAAATTTTAGAGTCAATTAGTTATCCATGATTTTGACAGCCGTTACGCTAAAGCAAAAACAAAATACACCATAATTGTTGTATTTGTGCTCCTGCTCTCACTTTTATTAATTCGCCTTGGGCAATACTTTTTTCGGATTTGATCTTTTCAGAGCTCATACTCAGTTTGGAAGAGACCATAAAATAACTTAACTCCCTTTTTGTTTTGATTCCTGGTCCTTGTCGCCTTCTTTTATCGGCGACTCTGCGTCTAAAAGCGAAATATAACCGCGAATAACAACTGAAATGAAAAACGAAATCGATCAGATCAGAAACAGACGCTAAGTTTTCCTACTCTGGAGGCTGTACAATGGGGTTTTCATAATGAACAGCCTTGCTCCGGAACAACATTTGCAAATCGTCCAGGTTTATTACCAAAAAAATGTACCAAAAAAGTTCGGGTTCGGGCGACACATCATGTAAAAAATTCATTTAGGAATGAGTCCACTTTCGGTTGAATAAAAAAATTAGCGCATTTGTTAACAAGCATTTGTTGAGACGCCGTTGCAGCCTGAAAAAGTCACTATTTGGTGTGCTCTATGGGCAAAGGATATCATTGGTCCATATTTCTTCAGAAATGAAGCCGGCCATAATGTTCACAATCAATGTAGAACGATAGAGAGCCAAGACTAATGACTTTTTCGGCCCTGAATTGAAGGATGTTGATGTGGACGACCTTCGGCTCCAACAAGACGGTGCTACATGTCATATAACCAACGAAACAATCAATGTATTGAAGAAAACTTTTGGTGAGTGCGTTATCTCGAGTCGAAACGATTAACGTCTTGAAAGAGAGTATTCGGCTCGTTATTGCTGGCATAATGGTCAAAATTGAGCCATTCGGCTGGAATTTATTCAATATTATTTTTTTATCTTTATAATAAAGCTAAATTCTTGGCTATAACATCAAATTATATGCAATTAATTTCTTCTTGAAAACCACATGCCTAAAAAAGCACCCTTTACATATACATTTAATCATATAGAAAATAAGATAAATTGACTTCTAATTTTTCCTAAAATCACTTACCGCATGTAAATATCTGTGGCCTTCGTATATTCTCGCTACACTCTAAAATTAATGGAAAAAGTTTCAAAAAAATTATGAAAAATATATAGGTACATATATATGTATGTATTTTCCACTTAGTTACAATATTTAAAAGATTGCTGGATGCAAGAAAGATAAATTTGAATCACGACGAATATGTCTTATAATAAAATAGTATGTACGATCACCAATTAAAAATTTGAAAGAACTGAAAAGGAATTTGCCATTGTTCGATAGACACACATCTTGGGTTTATGCACTAATGCTGCAACTAATCATAAGAGCGCCATGTAAATGAAAAATCATCACCACTTGCCGATGCCATTACTGGCGTTTGTCTTGTACAACTGACTCAGCTGATTGCTAGCTGTTATGCAAGGTTGCTAGTATCACCTCTGCTTCTACTTTATTAACGTAGACACCGCTCAAAAGGATATAGCCGAGATAACAACAGCGCGCCCATTCGTTTCTTTTCTTAGCCATTCGGCGTCAATGAGAGACATCAAATGAAGCCAGGCCCCTCTATATAGAGTAGAGGTATTTTCCCACCTCTGCTTTCACCTGCAGAAACTGCGTCGAAAACTTTCAAAGCTGTGATGTTTTCACCCATAAGGATAAAATGGCCTAGGAAACATAGCCGCTGTCTTTTATTTCACAAATCCACTTCATAAATCGTTTCCAAACCTTTCTCTCGAAACTTTAAATCCTCACTCATCAGATGATCGTCATTGTCTACTCAAAGTGATTATGCTGTGGATTTTAGGGCTGGCATGTTGTTGGTATTAATGTTGGTTCCTACCATATATGGTAGACGAAATTAATTAAGACTTAGGTATAGTTATGACTGTCAACAGTGTTGTGGGTGCCAAGACGCAAATGCAGACATAGCGGTGTAAAGACAGGACCTTTCCGTTCTATCGAAGGCAACTTTCAAATCGACGAAGTGGTGGAGTTTGTCGATCCTCCTCTCATGGGTTCTTTCTGGTCAAAAGTAGATTTGCCAGATCTGAAGTCAAACTGATAAAGTCCAATTAGTTGAGCTAATCTCTAGTTAGCTAACCAAAAAGCCAATCTTATTAATCCGAGGTTTAACTATTAACACGTTGCACAAAAGCAATTGCAAACAATTTCTTTTTAATTACTTTTCGTCAAAAGTTGATCAAGAATAGTGGTTATAAACTCAACTTTTTTTCCAGAATATATTGTTTGTGTTATTTTTATTTATATTATTACTTACACTTATTATTTTATTTTGTTTTGTGTTTGTATTATTGTGCAAGAAAAGATTATATCTTAATGTACTAATGTTTTCAATCCAAATAAATAAATAAAAAAAAATTATAAGAGGTTTGAAGTTAAGATTCTCCTCAAGCATGGTCATTGAATCTTGTCAAATTCTTTTTAACAATTTTAACTTCTCTAACAATTAGTAATCAAATACTCTCGTGGTACTTGAATAAGCAAAGGGCTTATGAGGCGTCATTACATGTATACATAAGTACATACATACGTGTATGTACATAAATAAATATATAAATACATATGTACCTACTACAATTATAAATTTTAAAAGTTTGTCTGCGATAATCCCGGCCAATAGTATTCATTTGTTGCTTTATTGACTAAATTCACTGCAAAAAAATATATAACGAAATCAACGAAGAGAAAAATTAGTGCATAGTTTCGAATTAAGCGCATTTTCTAAGTGATTGTTATTAAGGTTGCACATACTCGTACAGTGGCAACGAACCCAGTAAACAGAAAAAAATATTTTCCAAGAGTTTGGTTCGCGGCTTTAAAAATGTTTTCAAATGGAATGAAAAAGCTGATAAATCTTGGTTTCGAATTTATTTAATTAAAAAATGCAAAGTAATTAAATCTTTTTAATAAAAAAAAATGTCAATTCAACAATAGCGCATTTGTACATTTATGTAGAGGATTGTAGCTTCTCGCCATAGAGAGTCACCTTATCTGAAACCTTGTTCGGCTTGGAGATGTCCTACCCAATACATACATATTTAATTGGCGCTTTGTAACCGCTGACGCGATTTTCGGCCGTGCCCGCCTCCAATTTGTGGTATGCATCTTAATGTTTTATTCAACAAATGGGGTGACCTACAGTTTATTCTGAGCCGCCTCCTAACGGCCGATGTATTTTTATGAGGAGCCTTTATCTTATGTCAAATATACACTCAGAGGGCTTGACATTCGCTGTCGAAGTGCGCCGGTAATTAGAAAACCAATTTTCTATAATTTTAAATGTTGGTTGAACCAGGCTTCGAACCTGAGCTGTTTGATAAATCTTCTTAATGTCTAATATCAAGTTTTATCAAGGGTAGAACCGCCATGTGTTACATTGAGAAAGATTTCGACACATCACAATCTCTTCATCGGGTTTTAAAGCTTACTCATATCTAAATTTGGTATCCGTAAAACTTTATATGTATGTACATATGTAAGTATGTTTATATAAAATTGGCGCTTTATAACCACTGAAGCGTTTTTTTTGCTAAGCACCTCCACCAATTTGTGGTGGGAATTGATTGATGTTTTACCAACAATTGAAAGGCCTGCTATTTGTTCTAAGCCGCTCCCGAATGACTCTGGATTTTTCTCAGTGAGGGACGACCAGAATTAGGAAATTTAAATTTTTATATTAACTTTGGTCACATAAGGGTTCGAACCCATGACCCTCCGGCTACCGCTTCCGATTTAGATAATTAATTTCGTCAGCTTATACAAACGTACTAGTTCCGCGGCCCCATGGAGGATCTACCCTTGATAAAACTTTATATTAGATATTGAACAGATTTACCGAACAATCTTCAGTCATGATTTTGTTTCAGTTCACCTCACTCAGCTTAAAACGACGAATAAAATCGCTATCTTAACTTCGTCGCAGTCGAGTAACGAAACGATTATTTCGACGTTATCGATTGGGGATTTGGGCTCGCCATCTCCAAGTGTTACGTTTTCATTGCAATTAAACAGGCTGGAGAAGTATTCCTTTCATAAACTCAGTGCGTTCCCCGCATAAGTCACCAAATCGACGCTATGTTTTCTATATGAGTATGCCAATGTCTTGAAGCCTTCTTGAAGACATCGACATCTTTCCATTGCATTCCATCTGCCGGTCTTTTAAGCAACTTGTTGAGAATTAACGTTTGAGATTTGTTTAGGTTTACTGGGAAAATCATACATTAATGTATAACATATATATAACCAATCAAACTGTTGATGTAAACATATACATACACGCAATATATAAATAAAAGTGCATACGTATGATTCGATGTGCATGTTTATGGAAAAAAATTAACAAACGCATAAAACAAACATGATTCATAAACCGTCGCTGCACGAGAGTTTTTATTAGTGTGTGTGATAAGAGCTGAAGAGTCATGGGTTCGCTTCCTTGTCATACGAATACTAAAAGTTTATTCAAATATGTATGTATATGCATCTTTTTTTTTACAAATTCAGCTAGCCTTCGAAGAAGGACTATGATTTAGCGCTTCGAAATCTTTATAGCAAATCCAAGGAAAAGCACGGCCTAAATACTTTTATATATTGCACATTTATATATTTCTATGAATATACATTATACATACCTATATACATATTCATATAACAAAAAATGAGCGCAGACTAGTGTACTAAACTACAGACCTGCTTCACAATTTGACTTTCTCCTCTTTTCTTTTATTAGTTCGCTGAAAGTCGCCAGCATTTACTATTACTATGTGCATATGAATGTACCATATGTATATAGTAGGCATTTATTTGTAGTAAATGTAATATACATTAATAAGCATGCACTTTTATATACACATGGCAGCATAGCTTTGATTTTGGTGTTCAAGCCTTGAGTTTTATATATGTATGTACATACATATATATTTATAACGTTCAATCCGCTTCAGCGATCTTGTTTGTACTCGTTAGGCTTATTTGAGCATTGCATATTTTGGCAGCAATCAATTTGTATACGTATATATGTATGTATGTAGGTGCATATTGGTGCAGTTGGTCTACCATTTTCGAATTTTGATGCATTTCGTAAAGTAGATTTATAACAGTGTTGCCAATGGACAAACAAATTCTGCAGTGCTCTATTGAGGTTTTGGCGTAATACATAGACTTTTTGAAACATTATTGCAATCATTAAGTTACCCTTTTTTTAATTGCTGTGTGTTTTTATGTTTCTGGCTATTTTTATATTACTGATGCACAAGATATAAAATAATCGAGAACGGAATTTTACACATCGTCACTTGGCGTTTAATACTGCATCTACAAATGTGAAAAGTCTGAAATTGAGATTTGTTAACCGTGAAAAAGAAACATTGGCCGGCAGGTGTATGTATCAGATGTACGTGTATTAAAAAGAAATCCATTATTTTTCCAATAGATAGCATTATTTATCTGTATCTCGCGTTGTATAAGTCCGATCGGGCTCCGCTAGATGGCGTTAGGAAGATGACATTTCGTACAAAAAAAGAAGAGTTTTGTGATTGGTTGATTCAGTTTTGTTTGAGGGTGCGTCAATGAAAAACACTAGCAAAGAGGAAATACGTTATATTTTACAGTTTTTCTTCGATAAGGGCGAAAACGCAAGCCAGGAGCCTGAAAATGTGAATAGCGTTTATGGTCGTAATACACGTACTTTACAGTAAACAATTTCGATTTCATTCTGATAATTTTAATGTAAAAGATGCTGCACGGAGCGAAAGGCCAGTTGTCGAAAATGTCGATCAAATCATGGACATTGGTGGGTCCGACCGTCATGTAAGCACTGTTTCATTGCCCAAGAGCTAAAGATTGAACAAAAATCCGTTTAGAACCATTTGAAGTATTAATTTAAGCCTTCAATTTCATGCAAAAATACTCGATTTCTTTTTATTACACCTATTACACCTGTATATATATCAAAACAATGAAGGTTATACCATAGGCTCATTGTGATATCGCTGTGGGGCTCTTGTTCGTGTACTTTATAAAAGCAACAGGATTGCCAATTTTCGCTGAAGTTAGCTAAGCGAAACAGTCGAAAAAGTCGAGAAACTTGTGTCGCACAGAGTGAAGACAGGACAGTAACTGAGGTAATGTTCAATAGACTCTTCCAATTCCTCATCTCTACCGCCGTGGTAAAATTCATTTGGTTTTAATACTTTTTTCAATAGGAGCTACATAGGTCTGTGCCATATAATTCTCCCCATTTTTTCTCTTAATAGCTTCTTGTGGTAGCTCGAATATTCTCCAGTTATTAAAAAATTTTACCTTTATAATCGATCAGTAATATTCCTTCCGAGCCCCAGAAGACCGTTGCCATGAGTTTCTCAACTGACTGTGATACTTTAAACCTCTTGGGACGTTTTATGCCGTTTTATGGCACTGCATGCAGTCTTGTTTCGACTCAGGTTTATAATGATGAACCAAAGTTTCGTCTTCAATAGCAATTCCCCTCAATACAGCAATCTTCTCTTCATTACAGAGGTCCAAAAATATAGTTTTTGCGTTTTCAAGGAAATCCCTTTCTCGTTTAATTAAGCGTTGCCACTTGTACATCATGGTTCTTCTCGAACAAGAGTTGCCGTAAGCCAAAGACTCATTCATAATGGTCGCAACCTTGCTTAGTAAAACTGTGTAACGACACGATATTCGAGTTTTTGGCAGATAATAGCTCAAAGACCAATTGGCTAATAACAATGAAACCTCGTATTATCATCAACCCCCTTACGAACATTCCGTTTCCGTAAAAAAACACTCCCACGTAAATGTATAGAGATGAGTGTAAATGTAAAGATTTAGCTGATACGATTCAAATATATCCACTCCCTACTTATTGCTGAGCTCTAGTATATATGTACCTATGTGCTTCTTTCTCTGTAAAATGATAATTGTATTACTATTTTTCATTTATAATAAATAAATAAATAAAAATATGAATGAAACTAGGGAAGAGTGTAATTTTATACTTCAAATCTACCACTGAATATCACTAAAAAATGCAACCAAAATTATAATTGGCCCTTTCGTAGCCCTTTGATATCTTTAACTTCTTACTGAATGATTCCAAAGCAACATATTTTGCGATATTTAAGTATTTAAGTAATCTATAAAACGTAAAACCCTTCGATGTAGAAGGAAAATGTTTAGTATCTCTCCCCGGGGTGACTTTTTCTGTGAACGTCTAGTCTAGTCTATTTTAGCACCCACCCCCTTGAGATTTTGTTGGCAGTGGTGGTAGAGCAATACCCAGCATCTTTTTACATGCGTAAAGGTCATTACTGGCATTTTTTATCCTTTACTCTACATTTAATTTTCACATAAGTTTGCTGTCGAGAATTACTCCCAGGTACTTTTATTGAAAGCTCCACCCCTATTGATGTCACCCATCGATGTACAACTCCTAGAGCGTTTTCCATTAAGTTACTGATGATGTCTAGGCATTTCCCAATAACAACTACAACGATGTCGTCCGCATACACAAATATTTTGGGTGCTCTAAAAGCCAAAAGCCAAGCGGCGGTTTTTTAAGATATGTGATTTTCAAAAAGAAATATAATAAAATATAATAATTTAATATTATGGCAAAGAATTTAGCTTAATTAAAAATATAAGGCTTTGCTATTATGTTTTAAAAATGATTTAGAAAAAATTCAAGCGGAGAGGTCAAATTTTTGACCACTTTTAGCAGCCGTATGTGCAAAATATTGCACCGAATATTCCCTTCCAAGGCGTCAACCGTCTCTGGCTGTCTGCGTAGACAAGCGACTTCACGCAACTCCACAAAGTCCAGCGATTTCATCGAATCGAGTGATCTTGGACGCCACGCCACAGGCCCACGACTCGAAATAATGCTATCACCAAAAGTTTCCTTCAATAAATTGATTGTGTCGTTGACTGTATGGCCTTAAGCGCCGTATTTTTGAAACCAAAGGCCGTTAACATGAATATCCTTCAATTTGGGCACGAAATAGTCATTGATCATGGCTCTATAGCGTTCTTCATTGACTGTAACATTTTGGGTCGTCTTCATTTTTGAAGAAATGTGGACTAATGATTCCTAATGATTCTGTCCATAGGGCACACCTTGGCTGTAAATTCATCTCAACTTGTGGATTATCATCACTCCAAATGTGTTATTAACGTACCGATTTAATCAAAAGAGAACTTCATCGCCCAACACAGTTTTCTTGTGAAAATCAGGATAGGTGGCCATCTAATTTTGAGCCCATTCACCGATTGTGCGACACACATGATGGTCGTTCGGTTTTAATTCTTGATCGAGTTGGATTTTGTAAGTCCGCAAAGCAAGATCCCACAAAATCTTCCAAAAAGTAGATGGGCACAGCTCTAATTGTTGCGCGCGATAGCGGATGGATTCATTTGGGTCTTCTTCGATACTCTGCTTCACAGCAGTAAAATCATCTTTGCTGCACACTGAACGGCAACTCTCTGAGAATATGCATTATCAACTAGCGTAAAAGTGGTGCGAATGCTATGCAAATTACTGCTGTCAGAAAGACCAACTTCGAAAAAAGTATTACTTCAATGAAAATCATACGTCTGAAAATCACCCTTTGTATGTAAATAAGTAAAAGATGTGAAGAACTTAAATAAAATATAAGAATATAGTTATTAGCATCTCATACATGGGTATAATTTACCTACATATATCCCAATTACTGTTGCTAACGACAAAAAAAAACCAGTCGGCTTAAAAGAGCTCTACCAACCATATTGAAGTGTGGAATTGTAAAGCGTCATTGCGCTTCTAAGCTTGTTATCATAAACCGTTGCACATGCATTAGTCGCGTTTATATTTACAAACAAGGTTACGACGGCATATTGGCCCACATTCGTCTAACTTCTATTACGTGGTTCAGAAGTGAGTTTTGAGTAATAGTATAAACGTAGATGCTTAAACAAAAACAATTTTACTGCAATTATTGGAAAAAAACTAGTTAGATTCTGAAAAAAATAAAAACAAAAATCAAATTAATCTGCTTTTTAGGTGAGTTGTTTTGAAGACAAAGCTGAACACGCATCCATTTCTAAAGCTACGTTTCCACCAATGGGTTTATAAACATTGGATTAGTGGGAGATGTCAAACGTTTTCACGGTGGGTTTGTGGCTGACTGCGTAAATACCTATGTGAAAGGTTCTCAATTTCTTTCGTATATTTTTTTTATGTATGACTACACATAACTTTTTACAGAATTGTCAAAATTTTATAATTATTTTTTATTGGATGCAGTCCGATTTCGATAAATGTAGCGGTAGGAAAGTGGGATGATTCAGGTTTTTGTTGTTGTTGTTGTAGTAGCGGCTACGTTAACCCCGCTTATGGGCAGCGCCCTTTCGACGGGATCGGGCCAGATGGAAAGAAAGGTTAGGTGCGGAGACTCTCCACATGCTGGGCATACGTTAGGGTATTTTGGGGTCGAGTCTGGATAGGTAGAAGTTTAACCTGCTACAGTATCCAGACCTATCCATTGTGGGTGGGGATGAGAAAGGTGGAAGTCAAGCTGTAGGGAGCTCCTTGAAATCGTAAAAGGTCTGTTGGTTACCCAAAGTGGGTAAGTGTGCTGAAGGCACTGCCGTGTAGGCTGGAGGGGAGCTAGGGTGATGGCAGCATGGAGCCACGTAACGTGTGGACCACTCCCTGTGGGTCTTAAGGCCTGAGCAGACCGTATGATGATACCAACCATTGCACTGGTTTCACCTAACCGACGTAGAGGAGTGGTGGAATCGTTTTAGGCACACGCAGCAAAAATAAACCGTCGGACCAGGGTTGGTTTCTACACCAGCCCTGATGAGAAGGACTTGGAGCAGCTCAGCTGCGAGGTGTTGCTCCGTTGGTGCAGTTAGATGAATGTTGTTACCTTTTTACCTAAACGGAGTTAAGTCTCCGAAAGGGTGACAGCCTTTGCCGGATAAAATCCGGGTCAACTTCGGTGCGTAGAACCGGTTGTCTTGAGAGCTGGATGATTCAGGTAGTGATACGTGGTCCAATTTTTTATAATTTACTTTTTTTAAAGCTTTTCTTTTTTTAAATACTCATGGATACAAAAATTTAAGGTTTATGGAGAAGCAGCAAATTAAAATTAAATTCAAATTCTTCAAAAAAGTTTTTTGTTCGACATTTAACAAAGACGATACACTTTCATTTTTTAATGTTAATTTCCAAGACTATTTTGGAAGTTTTAAGTTGAAATTGAAGTAAAAAACGTAGATTCAAAATCTTCAAAAATATCGATACATTTTTGGCAAGACATTATAAATGGAGATTGTAAAAGTCTTGATCTATACATCCGGTGCAGAACTTCTAAACAAGACCCTGGTAATCTATTTACAGCTAAAAGTTGAGCTTATGAATCCTGGCGTGTAGTTCTTCCTGCTGTGTCACTTAAGAATGTGAAACTTTCTGATTGCTCCATCTACATCATCTAGATGTGGCAAGTGTATGAATCTGTTCGTCTATATACATATGTATGTACATACACACATGTATGTATATAATACTGGAATCGAAAGATGCAAGTATGTATATAAGAACAACTGTGTTCAATGATATCAGTTATGGTGACAACTCGCCAAGCCGGAATATGGTAGTAGCCAATTGACCCAAATTCATACTTCCATCACGTCTTTGGCAACACATACATACATACGTGTACATACGTGTATGTATGCAAGTAGCCGTATGTACTCGTATGTGCATATGCAATTCAACGCAAGCGAGTTCCTGCAACAGACTCATCGCGACGATAGCGGGTCAATAATTTGTACCGTTTGTTTATATTCAACGAGTGAACCAACCTACTTTTATTAAAGCTTCTATGGATAAATGCCATTGCAAAAAAAAATTACGAGTAACAAAACTTATTTTCTTCTAACAAACACATTTTCATAAACAACAGTGGTGCATTGCAATGATATGGAAAGGAAAGAAGTTGAGATAAACATAGAAAGAGAGTTAATTTTTAAGAAGCATTGAAGTTGATATAAGCCGTGTTTTTCTTCGGTTTTAGCTAGATTTTTTAAAATTTTTTACTAAACCACTGAGGGAGCATCCGTAAACCACTTGGTAATTATAATATGTATTTCTGGATTCTTCTTTCAAGTAGACTTTCCGCCTGAAAAATTAGTATCTGTGTACCAAATTTTATATCTCAAGAAAATACTATGTGGCTCAGCATAGCTTTTAAACTTATCTCTCCCCTTGTCCAAGATACGTGGTATAGGGACGCTCTCTAAGGGACTGACGAAAGACAGACGAAATGAAGTTGGCAGCTGGTGCTACCCATTTTTAGCACTGAGGTAACAATGACCAACTGTCTAGGACATACACATGTTGCATTAGAAGGCGCGTCAACTACTGAACGTTTACAATTCTTGAGTCTGAAACTGTCAACAGGTATTGTGTTTATACGGTCAAAGCAATACCATGTTAAGCTGATGGCGGTAGTACGTACTAACGTTCTAAAGGCCTGATCCGTCCAACAATTATAGAAAATCAGTAGGTTACTTCAACACCTCCGAGTGTATTTATGACAAATAAATAAAAGCTTCACTTAAAGATCTATCAGCCGTTCGGAGGCAGCTTAGGATAAACGGTAGGTCCCTCCTTCTGTTGGAAAAACATCAAGATGCGCGCCACAAATTGGAGGACAAAATCAAAGTTTCAAAGCGTCAATTATTAAGGCCAAAAATTTTGCGGAAATTGTCATTTAAACTGCCCGCGCTGAATATTTTTCAACACTTTTTTTTGTTAAGTTGGCGGCACTGTCCTTAATTACTATGCCAAAAATTAGCGCGATCTGTTAACCAGGTTGTTTGCAGCCTTAGTTCCCTCTGCGAATTTTCTTTTACTGCCCCAATCGAGTTGAAACGGGAGTGGTCGCATAGGGCCAAATCCGGTGAATACGGTGGTTGGTCGATGGTATTGAATGAGTTTTTGGTCTTAAATCGTTCACAACCAAAGCTCGGTGCGATGGTGCATTAAAAATGGTGGTGCATGAAAAATCCATGAATTGTTGGTCTACAACTCCGGCCGTTTACGACGGATATTTTCGTGCAAACGCCTCAAAACCAATACTCTATATTGACCGTCTGTCCCGTTGAAACGAATTAATGAATATCGAAAAAGAAAAAAGATATCCGGAAACTTTCGTAATTATACGAAGTTGCAATGCTAACACACCAACGCAAGGCTAAATGTTGGCCAATTCTCATCTTTTTCCATGCAAAGACAATTAATCTGGAACCTCTGGATTTTAAACCAAATTCAGTTATTCCTTGTATTACAAAATAGTCTCTTATTTCGGGTAACACTATTACAACTGTGAGAATGATGTAAGTGAACAGTGGACCCAGGAGTGGTTTGCTGGATTCCGTTCCGGTGATCCGGAATTCACCCACTTCTGGTCGACCAGTCACTCAAAAAATCCTTGAAAGTTGAAAAGTTTTTGTGTTTCATCATTATAACGCCACACAACATACATAGGTTTTTGAGAGCAACCCAAGAATTGACGGAGCTTGGTTGGAAAGTTTTAATGCATCCAACATATAGCTCGTACCTTGTACTAACTGACTACCATTTGATGGCAAAAAATCGGCCAACCGAAGAGCTGCTTAAAATCCTTTGCTTTGGAGTTGGAACTTTCAATTTTATATTCAAAAGCCTCGAATATGAAGCCCTCTTATATCGTAAAATGACAGGTCCCAGTTCCTAATATATATATATATATATATTTTAAATGAAATAAATTAATCATCAGGCCGTCGGAGGCGGCTTAAGAATAAACTACAGGACGATCCATTTTTGAAAAAAAATAACTGTAAATTGTCCGAGCTCCTCCGGCCGAAAATTTGCATGAATTTGTTCGCAGAATCAGAGTGTCATTGTCATTAAACACTTAGTCTTTGAGCTATCGTAAACCAAGCAACATAATCGGAAGCGAAAAGTGAAGTATGGAAAAAATCGAATATTGTACTGTTATAAAGTTACCAGCGACCACAAAGAATGAGATGTTATTGGCGACTCTTTTCCAAGTAAATCCATTATGGGCAAGTGGCACAGACAACCCGAGGCCGGGCTGGAGGTGACCACTCCAGCTCTTATCAAAAAAAATTAAAAAAATTGATCGTCGAAGATCGACTAAAGAAGAAACGACTCGCGGAAATGGTTTTAGTTTCTGATACAATTAATCCTGTACCGTCATCATGGCTTGACTGAGGTCACTACGCAGAGAGACATACGAGTATGTAAATGAAAGTTTTTTGAGGATAAGATGAGGGCTAAGATAACTCCAAGTGCAAGCAGCAACTGGATCAACCATTATAAACTTTCGTGTAAGAGCAAAAACTCGGACAACCTGTACTGACTTCTATTTCTTAATGGAATAAATCGCAAATATTTAAAACTATTCATGGTCGCGAGAATTCAGGTTCTAACATTCAGATTAAAAATTATTATGATTATTATTATTTTCTTATAAAACGTATGGTGTTTATGATTTCTGGTGTTTAATAAACGAGATATTAATTTAATATTAATTTAAAATAAACTCGCTTACTACGAACCAAGGTGATGATAATCCAAGATAAGCGAGGCTAGTAGAACGACTACATAAATTTAAACTGTTGTTTGCATTTCAAAAAATGTTGCTGATGGTGTCACAAATATAGGTGCGCGCGCCTTTTCTATTCAAAGCCAAAAACTGAAATAGCTGAAATATTTATATGTGCTCGTATGTAGGTATGTATATATGTACGTATGCAAAAGAAACTAGTTAAGCAGCGTAAAACTTATACCCATGCACAAACGTATTTATGTATATACATACCTACATACATACATACATATATACAATATGTTACTTATGTATGTGCACATTTTTAAACGGATCGATTTTTTCAAAAGATTCTTAAATATTTTTCATAATATTCTAACAAATTTGTAGGTCCATTAGAGCATTTAATTTTATGTAATATATACCGCACTCGTACTTTAAAATAATAAAATGTTGACATTTGAAAACCGCGATAGCCTAGTTGTAGCCAAATGCTTGCCACGTGCTACAGAAATTCACCAGCCATATGGAGGCGGCTTAGAACTGTAGGCACGACCATATAGTTACACCTACGTATTAAACAGCTATACACTAACAGCCGCTCTAAGGTGGAGTCTGGTTAGTTTAACGACTCCACACATAACTATATTTGCAAAGTGTCAGGTTTTATAAGAAATATACACTCAGTGGTTACATAAGTAGCTGCCGGAACTTAGTCTTCAAACTACCCTTTAGTGATGCGGTTGGAAAGACCCAGTCTCTACCATGTTGCTCGTATAATACTTCGGCATGAGGCAGGCGGAAGGACTCGCCCCGTGCTGTGTACGTGTGTGTTATGCCTATTCGTTAAAGCAGAATTGCTGTTCCATGAAAATAGAATTTTTGGTTATTAACTCTCCTTCACACACATTACCAGCCCATTGTTAAAGGCCCTCATGTCTTAACATTTCGCCACATATTAAACTTTTATAGTTTTGGTAAGCTCTCTTTTCTCGGCTAAAAGCTTATCTCCGCAGTGAAAGCCTTGTATGAACCTATATCATTTTCTTTGAGCGGATGTTAATCATTTAATCCAAAAAGTCATAAGCCATTTATAGTTCTTAGCTAGTTGATTCGATACGGGAAAGTTAAGTTTCTTCTGTAACCCTTAACTTTCAGAGTAACAGTTTGGTCTGTCTACGCTACGCTATCAACGTTGGAAGAGCTTCTAGACCTTAAGGGTTCCTACTTGGTCCTCATTGTGTCCGCTTTACTAAGTTGGCAGGTACATTGTACGTATTCGAAAGGTTTAATATAGCGCTTCTTTTTTAATTTCGACCACCACACTAGTGTTCTAAATGTTAGTATGGGTTTTACCACACTTGTGCAGTGCCAATGCTCCATGAGAGGTGGTAGTCCCTTTTTTGGCGTAAAGCTCTTCTGCAGGTATTCCAGACTTGTAGCACTTTACTGGCTCTGCTTTCAACATGTTTCCTCAAGCTAAGTTTTTTATCTCAGCGAGCTGGGGCTTATTACATGAGAGCCGTGAATGATTCTTCTTTGCTTCGAACTCTTAAAGGCTTTATTTACCGGCTTCGACAAGAAAATCTTGGTTAAATCTGAAAAAGTATTTGTACCACTTTCTTACAGCTGATGAGTAGAGCTTTTGCTAGTATTATGCTTTTTTAGCTATTCTCCCTTTTTCTGCAATAATTTTTGAAACTACGATGAGTCATGGTGGTATCAAAAAACTTATCTTGTTTCTTCAGCAGTCTTGTGTTCCAATAATGATTTTTAAAGTAGTAAAAAGTTATTATTGTTCAAAAAATTAAATTGTATTATTATCTTATTAATTTCTAAACCATCTTCAAAATATAATCCGAATAAAAGTTTCGGAGATACAGCCTTGGAAGCTTCACTTTCCTCCTGCGCGCTCCAAGTAGGGTTGGCTCAACGCTTTTAACAGTGAAAGCGTCTGTATCGATGAAGGATGGTTTTTTTTAAATCAACTATTTAACCAAAATTTTGATATTTTTATTTTTTTGAAGAAAAATTTGTCCAAAATCTAATTCTCATTTTTTTTTATTTTCCTTTGTCCAAAGTCTTGATAATGGCTTTAACTAAAACACGGTGTCTTTTTTTTTACTCACTATGAATATTTTCTTTGAAAACTTCAAAAATTCCATTTCTACAATATACTCGTATATTTAAGACAATAAAAAATTTTAATATAAAAGAAGTCCGATGAGGAAACATGGTGGTTTCCGAAATAGCAGCTATAACTTCTACTGTACAAAACTATTGTTGTAATTTTTTCACTATTTCCAAAAACAAAAAAAAAGCAAAAAAAAAGGCTATATGGTCTGAGACAGTTCCATAAAACTTGAAACCAAAACCAATTCAACAGAACAATGACCTGAAATTTTTTTTTTTTTTTTGAAAATAGACACTTTTTTCCCCGATAGCTCCTTTTACTGTCTAATTTGCAAGGGGAAGGTAGAGAATAATGTTGTAATTGACATTTTACTTAGAGAAGTTTATGCAGGGAACAACGTTCAACCAAGTTGAGCAACGCGAATCGACTCATCTTTACACTCATTAGGTACTTATGTATATTTATACATGTATGTACATACATATATATGTATATGTATTTATGTATTTATTTTGCTTTCTTGTAGAAGTAATAGATTGTACCTGCATACATACACACATACATATTTATATATATTGTATTTACATATGCATATAATTCGGTTTCGCAAAGAATGCGACAATGATGGATAGTGAAGAAGCTCAAGGCCGGGCATGACATCATCAAAATGTGTGCCATCTAGCAATGAAAACAGAAATCGATATGATTGACTGAAAAAGTATTTCGCTATAAGATCAACATATCTGGTAATAATTTTTAATCAGGTTTTTAATTGTGCATACTACCAAACAAACAAATAACCAGCAAACAGCTTACACTGTGACTATTTATTATAAGTTGGGTTGGGCTAAAATTGGCGAAATGTTAATAGTAATCGAATACAAATTTTCAATATTTTATGCAATTTCATGTGAATTATGCGAAGTTTTTGTTACGGTGTTAGGCGGAATTCAAGGCGTAGTGAAGAGTATAGTATCAAAAAGTTTAAGAGTTAGGAATGAATCAGCAGCCAACCTTTATTAAGAATTTAATGAAATTATAAATTTTCGAATTTGAAACCCACATCTTGCTTACGGCAGCCTTGCGTTTGCGATGAAAAATTGTAAGAGAAGCTAAATGTTCGATTATTCCAGTTTCAGAAACAAGACACTAAAGCATGATTTTTCGAAATAACGTTTTGTATATTATTTATTTCAGTTTATGTTAAATATTTATAGTTAAAACATGATCTGTCGTGTCAGCTATCAATTCATATATACTTGTATAAAAATATTTGTAAAATTTTATTTAAATAAATGTGGTATGTTCCGTAAAAGCGCCACATAAACGTACTTCTTCGCCGACTACAACTGCTCTCAAGTAATGTGGGCAACCAGACAACTCTTCACGCGCACGTAACACATATTCCTTCGTTATCAAACACTTTTGCATTTCACTCTCATTACTATCAATAATGTGTTGGCCAATTGTATTTGCTATATTGCAACTATTACCATTTTCAATCATTTCTTGAAACTTTTGCTTGGCTTCTTCAAATGATATGCACGCTGGAGAGTCTGTCAGTCGTTCGAAACATTTAAATTGAAAGAATTGTGCTTCTAGTTTCTCAAGTTTTTCAATTAGGCATACAATTTTGGCTGTTGCTTCTTCGATGCTGGAAATCTCCTCGTTAAATAATTCCTCGTTACGTGATAAATGACATAAGTCGGCGAGTAATTCATCAATTTTAACCTCAAAAATATCAAATATTTTCTCAGTTTCTAAAACATCCTGTAATAAAAGAAATCACATTAAATTTTATTAAACAAATTTTATTTTTTTTTTTAAACTTTACCTTAAACTTTATTATCGCAGCGTGCAGAACCGTTATTATTATCAATTTGCTGATTTCATTTATATTCCTGGTCTCTAAGTAAGACATAACCTTTTCCCCCTCTGTCGTTTCATCAAATAACCGCTTCTGCTCCGCAGATCAACATACAAGCAAAAAATTAAATAATATTAAATAATAATGAAATAAAAGGATGTCATTCTTAATAACCTTCCAGAAGGCAGAACTAGTCCAGAAGGTCTGACTTTAATAGTTCTATAAGTAAAATCTTCGATGACATTTCCTTCATGTAAAAATTCAGACCTCCTGGGAAAAACCACCTTCTGAACATTTGTTTACAGTAATTTCTTCTTAGTTTTTAGCGTATGCTTATATCAGTCAGTGTAATTAGAATTGATTCAGTTCGGAAAATGTATGTTTACCTGTTTGTAAGCTGGCACTGGTTGCGCATCTTGCCACATCTTCTGCCAAGTGTTTCCTGGCGCTTCCATGCGCGCGCTCAACTTTCCCAGTCCAGAATCATCTAAAAAATTTAGAAAAGTTTATTATTATATTAAAAGTTCAAAATTCAAATTTACCTTCTTCCCAATCCCTTGGACTGTACCAACGTATAAAATCTTCCAGTTTGCCATTCGGGTTGGCAGCTTTGAAAGCTTCCATATCAGAAAGTAATGAAGAACACATTAGTTGCATACTCAAATCTGTAGCGGTTTAAAGCAGTAATGTTATTGAGTTAATGAAATTACAAACTATTTATCAATCCGACCTGAACCTGAACCATGTTTCAGCATAGCTTCTGCATCTTCCTGTAGTTCATCTTCTGTTTTCGGCACAGGATCTTGCGTTATAGGCACATATAACGGTTCATCGCTACCCAATAATTTTTTATCATCCAATCGTTTGCAACGACCTTCTGGTGCATACTCAGCACAATCGTAGAACTCATCTTCGTCTTCATCATCTGTTTCTTTAGAAGAGTCTTTAAAGCTTCCATCGTCCGTTGAAGATTCGTTAAGTTCATTATTATCACTTAACGGTTGTTTCTTTTCATATTTTCCATATTTCGAGCGATCAATACAATAATTCAGCATTTGCAGTTTCTGATTTAGCAAACAAGTTCGTGTGTCAGGGAACGTTGTAGAAACTCTAATTGAATATATTACAAACATACATATATAATTATTTAATAAGATTAGATACTCTTCATAATTTTGCGAAACATCCAAAAAATAGCTTCCGATTATATGTAGTAATAAAAGCAAGTTGGGAAAACTGCTTAACTGAAGCTCATGATAGTAAATATTTCATGAAAAATTTTTGATTCACTTTTCGTTGACTTTAAACTGCATTTTTATTGAGTTCTTTGGTCCAGATTCTGACTAACCACATCTAAAAAGTTTTTTTTATATTTTAAATCCGGTTGTTTATTAACAATCTATATCAGTATTTGTGAATGTAATCTTGAAAGAAGAGTAAGCGATTCCCATAGAAAAATATTGACCGTTTCAACTCTAGCTCCCTGCATATCCTTATATTAATATAATGTAAATATATAATAGACGCTTTGCAACCGCTACAGCGATTTTAAGCCGAGCTCCTGCACCAAATGCAAGATCCTACAGATGTTTTTATTTCTTCTCATAAATACACTGAGAGGGATTGACATTGTCTGCCGAGAGTCGACCACAATAAAAAAGTAACTTTTCTATAATTTTGTATGTTAGTCGGACCAAAATTTGATTCTTGGCCATCCGAATGGCATTACCCACTGCTAGCCACTTGGATATTGCCGCTGCTACGTAAATATCCGATAAAGGACCACATAATACGCTCAAGCGATTATAAATTGACAATTTTAGTGAAGAAGGCATCATATCCTTTTCAATTTACGTTGACTATTGTCTTGAAAATAATAATTTCTTTATTAAACTAATCTTATATTGGTGAAGTTTTCAATAAAAAAAGACAACGCCTATAACAAATCAAACCCATTTTTATGCGCGCTCCTCAAATGGCTAATGAATGACCCATTATTATGGTTACTTCGTTCTTATTTGCTATATTGCATTTAAATGCGGATCTCCATTTGGACTGAACTCTTCGCTAAGTGTACGTATAGACTACGCAATCCCACGCCTGACTTTCGGGAAGGTGTTGTCAGCCAAAGTCGAGGCGAATGAATGGTGCAAAAGTCAGAAATAGGTATACAGAAAAAACTCTTCATATTTTTAAAGATGAGTTGAGAGTTGAGTTCATGCGGCTGCTGGTCACTGTGTTCACTCTCTCAAATAATCGAAACATTTCGTAAGCCAATTTCCGGTGAGGCTAGCTCAGCGAGTCTGTCAAGGAAATGTTTTCCGAAGAATTTGTGTAGCGCAGATATCAGGGCTGAGCAGTGACAGAGGTAGTGCTCGATAGACTCCTCCTCCTCTTCGTACCTACAGCTGCGGCAAAAATCATTAGAGCTATAGCCCATTCTTTTCCCGTGAAGCCCCACTAAACAGTGTCCACTTATTATGACAGTCGTTATGTTAATTGGGAACCGATCTAGAAGGATAAGATTTTACACGTGATCTCGTTCAGCCATCTTGTGTTTGCTTCCCTGGCAATGGCCAGCTTAAGCATGTATTTGGCCGTGGACAGAGGTACACCAGCATCATGTGCATGTTGCGTTGTGGGTACAAGTGTTCCTTCTTTTGCCAGGTCGATGTTCACAGTGACAGTTACTCAGACCACGACAGTACTAGATTTAATTGAGAATTTTTTGAGATTGTTTTAGCATTTTATGGCCACTTTGACATGTTACCGTTACACTGTAAAGATGAAGAATTGAAGAAAACGCAAGAAGTAAACTTGTTTCGTCAGGCTAATAAACTTTGGGAACGAGTTAAGAGCTGCAGAATCTCAGGTGCAACACTTGTGATGCTAAATTTACAAAGTTTTGACTAGCGGTAAAGATGCCGAACTCTAGCCTGCTGGTACTGCTGCCTTGTGGCGTTGCATGCTATAGGTCTGTTTGTGGACAACAAATGCAAAAAATGTAGGTCATTTGTGAAGAGAGTGGAGCACGTACTCTGTGAGTTTCCAGCATTCGACAGATAATGGGTATGCTTACTTGGCGTAGAAAGACTCAGAACTTTCAATCGGCAATGGCAAAGAGGACAAAACGCATGAATGGAATGCCTTTTCTTTCACTTTCACTGTCATGTAGCAGAATGGAGAAGTGTTCCCTCCATATATCAGTCGATATAAATATAATATATGAGGGGATTAACAAAAGTTCGATCAGTTGGTGACTTTCCACTTATTTCTGTTAAATCTAAAAATACCAAGTCCTTTGCAATTACTTTATTAGTCTTCGTTTCAAATTTTAAACCGATCCGCCAAAATGGAGACGAGAAATAGCTGAGAATAGGTCAGACGAAATTCAACCACCAACGCAAACAGAAAATCGCCATGTGATTCTCTTCGGGTTTCGGCGTAATTTACAGCCAATACAACTATTCAGTGAATGCCAAATTGCATATGGAACGATTGCACCGTTTTTAAAGACTATTTCTAAGTGGTTCCGAAGATTCCAGACCGAACATTTTTCCGTAGAGGACGAGCTCCGAGAAGGTCAACCAAAATCTGCCGTTGATGAGGTCCACGATTGGCACAAGAACTGATTGCTAATGAATTGGGCTTGAACCATGGCTGTATCGCGAATATTAAGTAATTCCCTGGGATACATGAAGAAATCTACTCGATGGGTACCACGAATTTTAAATGAGACCCAAACAAATTCGAAATGGTCAGTGTAGCAACTTTAATAAAGTCGTGACGAATCTTGGTTCATTAAGTACGATCCAGAAACAGCAGTCCATGGTAAAATCTAAGCAATAAAAACCCGCAGCAAAAGTAATGATGTTAGTTGACTTCACCCGATCTAAAATCGTAGCTGCTGTTCCACTAGAAAAGGTTCAGACGGTAACTGCAAAATGGTACACCGAAGAGTGCTTACCAAAAGTTTTCAAAAATTTGTTGGAAAAGAGGAAGAAAGAGGATTTGCGGCCGTACTTTTTACTTCATGACAACGCGCCATCCCACACTGCTGAAATAACGAGTAATTTTATTGCGATATCTGGGATCGAAGAAATACGTCCAGCACCATACTCCTCGGATATAGCACCTTGTGATTTCTGGTTATTTCCAAAAAAAAATATAAATTTAAAAGGAAAGGTCTTTAATAGCAACGAGGAGTTAATTAATGCGGTTAACCCTAAACTTGACATGCTTAAAAAGCAATATTTCGAAGACTGTATTCAGAAGTGGATCTAGTGGCTTAAGAAATGCATTGAAATCAATGGCGATTATGTAGAGAAGATAAAAAAGGACAAATATTACGTATAAATATAAAACGAATTTTATTTTGTTTTTTTTTCTGGTCAACTTACCGAACTTTGGTTAAGCCCCTCGTATGTATGTATGTTTGTATGAATATAATATATTTATGTATATATGTATGTAGATGTATGAAGAGCTTTTTATTTCATGTCAGAAATATACTCGGAGAAGTTGACTTTCATTGCTGAGGAGCGACCGCTATTAGGGCTTTTTTTTGTATAATTTTCAGAGTTTGAAACCATAAACTAGAAGTCTAAGTGTCAAATGCTACCACACATACAAATGTTTGCTTCTCTTAAGATTACTTTATTTGTTGTTTTTTGTGTTTCAGGTCTGACATAGGCACAAACCTTTGAAGTTCTGAGCAATTTTCGATAAGTTCAAAATGTTTACATTTAAATATTTTTTCTTCACAACGGTTTTATTGGTAACTATAATTGCGGAAACCAAATCTCAATGTCCATGGCAGCGGGATATACCTGAATTACAAACATCTTGCATATGTGCATATAACTTGGGACGAGAACTCTCCGTTCAATGTGATCAGGTACGCACACATAAATATACAAAAGATTAACATATGTACCATATATGTTATACAAGCCGAAATTATATTCTATTATTTCCGCTACAATAAATAACTGTAATTTATCAACAGGTTAACTTTGCTGTGCTATTAGATGCTTTAAACACATATGCCAAAGAGAAGCCCATAGATTTACTGTACATCAATAATTCCACAATTAATGAATTGACAAATAATGTTTTTGAAAATCTAAGCGTGCATAATGTTCAATTATCCAGTTGCCAGATTAGTAAAATTTATGATGACGCATTCCGTGGGCAAGAAGCGGTATTGAGAAATCTCAATTTGCAGGATAATTTGCTGACCGAAGTGCCTATGCAAGCGGTGAAATCCCTTAACAAATTAAATTTGCTTGATTTATCAAAGAATTCCATCACATTTATACCCAATGGCGCTTTCTCAAGTTTGAGTAAATTATCAACACTCAAGTTAAATGACAATAATGTTACCTTAGATGTTGCAGCCTTCGGTGGTCTAGAAGGTTGCCTCAAAAATCTAAATCTTAAAGGCACACGACAGCGGCGTATTCCCGAAAGTATACGTGGGCTAAAGAGTTTGGCCTTTTTGGACCTCTCATTGAATGGTATCAAGGAACTGCCTGGGGCCGGAGGCATACGTACATTTGATGGGCTTGATTCTTTGACTGCATTAAACTTGGAACGCAATTTTATACAAAACGTAGGAGAAACTTCTTTTGCTGGAGTGCGCAAAACTCTAAGTTCGCTGAGTTTATTGAATAACTTGATGGCCGAGTTCCCCGTTGGCGCCGTACATGCTCTGAAAGAGTTACGTGTATTAGATATAGGATTTAATTTAATCACTTCTTTGCCGGAAGTGGCATTCCGTGGTAATCCTGGTATTACATTGTTGGCATTAGATGGCAATCCTTTGAGTACAGTACCAGAAAAAGCGTTCAGCCATTTAAATTCAACACTTCGTGGTCTCTCACTGGGTGGTCGTTTCTTGCATTGTGATTGCAAATTACGTTGGGTTGCCAAATGGATTCGTAATTATGACTTGCAAGTCACGTCTCGTGAACGTAATCCACAATTTTGCGGAACACCAAGTCGGTTTCGAGATCGAGGATTTTATTCTATACAACCGGAAGAATTGACGTGCATAGACCAGGAAATTATATCAAAGAAGCCAAAAGATGAAGAAGGTGAGTCGGAATTGCAACAGAGTCCATCACTCGCATCTCCCACTAGTACAGCCACAACCACAACCACACACAATATTCAGTCCATGCCGAACGAAAACAATACGTCAAACGCAACAAGACCAAAGAATGAGGTGGCTACTTCTTCGCTAAATACCACAACCTCTACAAGTACCACAACAACTCCTACTAAGGAATTACCAAGCAAAACAACACCGGTAAGCCGAAATACTTGAGTATATTAATATTTGGTTATATTGTAATCGTATTTAAATATATAGAACACATCGATTACACCAACACCACAGACATCCGCTGTACCACCTAATATAACAGCCGTTAATACCAGCACAACAGTGAAGCCTGCTGTACCAGGTATTGCTATAAGTCCTGTCACAACCAATGCATCAAATAATATTGGAAATAGCATACGCAACAACAGTAAACCATCGTCTAATTGGCGTCAGAATAGCTCTACGGCAGCGCCAGTGATTGCAAGCGGCAAACCACACAAGCAACAACGTCCACCGTTAGTTTTGGGATTCCCCCCACAGCGCGATACACGCATCGATGACGCTAATGAAGTTCAGGTTAAGAATGCATTCCGACAAGATAACTCCGTTATAATACAGTGGGATTCCGATACAGCGAACATACTTGGTTTTCGTGTGGTTTATCGACTTTTTGGCGAAAAGACATTTAAACAAGGTCCACCCCTAGAGTCCAGCGAGCGCGAATTCAAAATAAAGAATGTGCCTGCTCAAGAATGTATTATTGTTTGTGTCATTTCCTTAGAAGAATTACATGTTACACCTGAAACGGTACCGTACCAACAATGCCGTGAAGTACGCACAGTTGCTTCACAGACGTCAAATATGGATAAAATAACGATTGCGGCGAGTGCGGCAATATGCGGCACGATTATCGTGGCTGTGATTGTATTTATAGCTGCAAGTAGGTAAGCTCAATTATGTTTGGGAGAGATAGGTAAAACAGTAGAATTTACTTAAAATTTTCGAAAAAATATTTCTAAACTGTTTTTTTGCATTATTGTATCTGTATAAAATCTTAATCTTATTTCCTTAACTAAAACAGAAAGAAACAGAACAGAAGATAACACACCAAAAAAAATTTAATTTACTATTTATACAGACGTTCACGCAAACTACAAAACACACAACAGAAGACCCCTTTGCCGATTGGAGGTTTACCAGTAAACTGTTGTGGACCAGCAGGTTCACCGGGACCTTTGGGATCCATTGCAACTTTATCAGCATTTAATAATCACAAGGTCAGTACTGTAATTATATATTTTTATGTTCGCCGAATGGGGGTTGTTGAGGAGTGATTTGGCTCATCGGATTTAGTCTGTGAGCTAACGTCAACCAAGCAACATAACCGGCAATGAAAAGTGGAATAAGCAAAACATCGAATATCGTGCGGTTAGGTTTTAAAGATTCTTACCAAGCAAGGAAAATCGCGATCGCGATCATAATGAATGAGATGTCATGGATTTACGGCGACTTTTTTTTCGTGAAAAACCATGATATACAAGTGGCACATTTTATATAAACAAGGAAGGCAATAGCATTGAGGTGACCAGCCCAGAACTTATCCAAAAAGTTGAAAAATTGTCCTCGACGATGGTAGTCTAAAGAAGAAACAAGTCGCGTTAGGAGTTTTCGACAGATACGTTTTGCCTAAGATTTACGGTCCTCTACGAAATGGCAAAACACCGAATATCGCAAACGATGGAACGATGAGCTGTTCGAGTTAAGCGGCGACATTGATAGACATAGTTCAGCGAATCAAGAAAAAGTGGCTACTCTGACTAGGTCAAGTGGTCCGGATGGATAAGAATACTCCAGCTCTCACAGTTTTCGATACAGCACCCGCCGGTGCAAGCAGAGGAAGAGGAAGACCTCCACTCCGTTGGAAAGACCAGGTAGAGAGGGACCTGGCTCTACTTGGTATCTCCAATTGGCGCCAAGCAGCTTAAAAAAGGAATGAATGGCGCGATGTTATAAATTCGGCTAAACTCGCGTAAACGGTGTCTACACCAGTAAAGCAAGTAAGTAAGGTTAGCGTAAGATGAGTGCCGATAATGATGAGGCCTTCATGACCACAAAAGCTGCATTATGTTGGCTGCCCTGGATAAGGTGTGCTTCGACATTTTGAATCACCCACCTTACAGCCAGGACCTGTGCCCGAGTGATTATTACTTGTTTTTTTAAATAAAAAAAATAGCTGAGGAGTAAAAATGTATAACCAATGCGGAAATCAGGGAGGTAGTTTCGGCATATCATGAAGATAAGAAGAAAACTTACTAGAAAATTAATACTACTCATAAAAGTCGCCGAAAATCGCGACGACAGTTAAGGATTTTCGCTCCGAACCCAATTATCTAAGAATTAAAGAAAAACGCTGTAATATATCAAAAAAAAATATTTCTATTTTTTCACAAACTATTTAACCTTTCATTTTTTTTATCTATTCACAGGAATGGGATCAAGTCTCTGCGTACAGCGGGCGATCAATTCCACGACCACGAGTTTATCCAGTGGAAAATCCAGATGATATGCGCAGTCATTTCTCTGGCATGCCGGGTAAAGTGGGAAAAGCGAGGTAAGGAAGCTGTTTGCTTGTCGAATATTATATTTCATTATACTGAAACGTATTGTTGCACCGAATGAATTTTATCATTTTCACAAATCTTTTATCCTCACATTAGCATGGCTGTGTAATAAAAGCCTAACAAATTTTGGATGTCAGTAATGCCCTGTAATCACATTAGTTGTCAATCGATTCTAGAATATAATACGAAATATAAAGTTACGTTAATGTATAATGAATTAGCTGTTTGACATTCGTTCACATTCACACCCTTTCCCGTACAATTAAAACCGTTAGGTACCTAATATTCACTTCTACCCGATCTCAGAGTTTCTTTACTTCCTTTAACCAATTTATTTCTTTTATTTATTAATATTTTATTTCCCTATCCCTACTCCCTACCCAAATTCACGAAAATTTCTGACCTTAATCACTCATGTATATGTATTAATTGAATAGATCAATTGCCGATGGTCAATCCCAACATAGTTTTTCAAATAATTCACATCGCGGCTACTTAGGCGCAGCCTTTCCAACGAATTTAATAAATTCCAGACCAGAGCTTCGACAATCTCGACAGTCCTTAGCAGCCGCTTCGGAGCGCATGTCTCGCGCGTCATATGCTGGGTCCATACACGGTCCCACTAGCATAGCTTCGAGCACACGACGCTCTCGACCACGCTCAAGATCGCGCGAACAACTCAATGCAGCACATTTGCATAATCATAGGCCTGGGAGTCGGTAAGTAAGAAATGTTTGAAGATGCTTATAATCCTCATACAAATATTTAGTACCTATTTCTTTATTGGTTATATGCTAGTGGTTCCACAATCCAGACCGACCAAAAAAAAAAAAACAATACATATGAGGCAGCTTTATCTAACTGATACTTTTCAAAAATTAATTTACTTTTCGATTACAAGACGTTAGATCTACCATAAATAGTGTAATGAGGCGATAGATCTGTCGGTCTATAAGAAATCCTTTTTTGGTTAGTCTTGCTCAAAAAATCAAGCAGTGACAACAAATTCCATGCAGAAATGAGAAATCACATGGCATTTTTCACTAAAAATCACATTCAAAATAACAGTATAATTCAACTTAGAACATTTTGTGGAGGATAAAGTGAGGAAATATCGAATGGTCCTTAAAAATTATTTCAACTACAATGAAACTACCTCATCGAAAAATTTTGGAAGTAATACAGCCTTAAAGGGTTATTAGGAGTTATTCGTAGAAAAAATATAAAAAATAAAATATTTTATTCAAATCATTTACTGTTTTAAAGAAATACATTTCAAAAAGAATTTCCGAAAAATTTCAAAGGAAAATATTCATAACTCATTGTGACATGATTTCCGGAGATCTTTCGGAAAAAACTGCGTCTGCGTTAACAGTAGAACTCATAACAGAATCATGCATAATAAGGAACAAAACAATAAGGAACAAAAGCATCGTGTTTTAGTTAATACCTTAAACCAGAACTCGGACCAAGGAAAATAGAAAAGTGAAAATTGGATATTTGGCAGTTTTTTTTACAAAAAAAAGGGAAAATTTGGTAAAATTTGCTCAATAAATTTTTTAAGTAGTTTTGATTGAAGAAAAAAAACAATCCTTCGTCCATCCTCGTGAGTTGTATCTCGTATACCTCTGTAAAATTCCATCAAGATCGGTTGACAACTGACTTGAAAGCACAGTTTCGAGAAAAACGAGTTTAATGTTTAAAGTGCTGAGCCTTTTTTTCTTTGCGCACGCTTCATCCCAAGGCTGTTTCTTTTATTCGAATCAACTTGTAAAATCTGGATATTATTATCGAGTTGCTGTAGGAACTATTAAGACAACAAAAAAATTCGATTTTGTGAAGCTGTGAAACCCATGTACCCTTAAAAACGTAAAAAAAAATTCGATGCCCACTATATATAATATGTATTATATATACCATAAGAGGGTACTGAAAACTAAAGCGTCTCCTGACGCATGCCCTTTCGATTTTTTTTAATCTCAGCATTAAAATTACACATCATTAATTTAGACTATTTTGGATTTCCTGTGAGGAATCAAGATAAATCTTGGGTTCCACATAAATGCTATGTAACGGGTTGAACTAAGCAACGACCAATTGTAGATATTTGTCATTTGCTATATCAATAATTTGGACGAAACGAAAGGATAACGTAAGTGAAAGTACAAACACACTATCCACTATCCAAACTTGTCTACGACCAAAAGGGTCTTCCTACATAGTGCCGACCTGCTTGTGTCGAGAACTTTAAATCGATCAAAAAATTTGACTTAAGTCAGCACGATAGGGTATCTTAAGATGGGAACCCAAATCTCAGCGAAACAATGTTACAAAGTAAATATTTATAGGCCCATAAATACGGAAACTGATAGAGGTTAAGAGCTTTGAAGGAAAACTGGATGGCAATGTTTTGTGAATGTTGTGAAGAACTTTCTTAAAAACAATAAATCAGAAAATTATCAACAATTAATAAATGAAGTTATAATGTCATTTGGATGCTGTGAGTGACGAATAAGATGAGAGAGGTTCCATCAGGATATTCCTTAATGGAAAAACCTTATCTAAGGAAACAGATTCCAGGAATGCTAGAAGATTATTGTGATTTATGTGTACACATTTTCTCATTGATATATTATTGTTTGGTGTCCATGACGCATTCCAAATTTAATACAAGTTTTCATGAGACAAAAAAAGTTTCAATTTTGTGTGGGACAGTGTAACCACAGAGAGGACCAAACTTCTGTGAAAGTTAGATAAGCCGCTTGGCATTTAATATATGTATGTAAATATCAGCAGAGTAATATGTCACTCGAGCTTGTTAGGCAATCAAATTCGACCAATTGTATGGATATCATTTTTTTTACTGCCCAGTACCCAATTTTCGCTGCCACTTGAACTCTGTTCACTCAAATGTATATTTTTTTTATCTGCATCCATCTCTCATAAAACATTTGTTAACTTCTAAGTAGCGCGTTTTAATTGTCTTCGGTCATGTCGGGGTCTTTATGATCATGATTTCATGATCATATCAAATTTATGGTATTTACTTTTAGGATCAAATATTAATTTTTATATCTGAAAAAATGATTGGGGGAGGCTAATGAAGTCTTTCATTTTCAATGGTTTTCGGTGATAATGTTTATATGTAGATATAAATGTAAAAAACCAAATTAAGATGATTTGTTGATGGAGTTTTAACGAAAGCCTCAAATCTCAACAAATCGGTTGTATGGGAGCAATATGATATAGTCCTCCGATTTCGATGATTTTGACAATGTGTATTTGTAAATACGAATGTAGAATACCAAATTTCACGCCTTTAGATGTTGTGACCAAAGTCTCACATCTGAAAAAGTCGTTGTATGGGAGTTATATGTTATAGTTGTCCGATTTCGATTATTGTAAGTACGAAAGTGCAATTCACGCCTTTAGATCCTGTTTTGACAAATTACGACCCAATTTACGACCCAAAATCGCAAATATGAAAAATCGATCGTATGTATACCTATATGCTATAGTGGTCCGATTTGTTCTAACAAGTGATCGTTTAAATGCACCAATAGATCTATGTGTGTACCAAGTTTGGTTGAAATATCTCAAAAACCGAGGGATTAGTTTGCGTACAAACAGACGGACAGACAATCAGACGGAGATGTCTAAATCAACTCATTTCTGACCCAATAAATTTTGATGGGTCTATCTCCTCGCCTTTTGGTACTTATGTTCATTCTACAGACCAATGAGACCAATACTATTATTACTACTATTTCATGTACATGAAAGGTACATGAAAGGTATATAAATCCACTTCTGGGATAGACAAATAATTATGCAAATTTTTTTCGAAAAGTATCTGCCAATAACTTCCTACAATTTTTTCCTTTTACCTATGTTTAATACAAAAATTTAATATTTTATAAAAATTTCAGATATTCTCAAGCTGGTTCTACGCACACAATAAATAACTACTGCGACACATCGGACAATTGGACTGACCATGATATGGATATTTATATGGCAAGGAACCCAACAACTCGCAACGGTCTGGTACCGTTATGAGGGCAGGTTTTATTCCCCTGATATTTCGATGATGTATTAAGTTTAATGATAAATTTTTGTGTCATGCTTTCGATTTGACGTCTCCTTAAATATGCGGCGATAACAATAAAACGAGTATAATCAGCCGTAATGACAATACGAGTATGTTGTCCACGAACACGCACATAACATAAAAAACACGGCCATATGAAATATGACAACATATAATAAAAGGA
Source organism: Ceratitis rosa (assembly GCA_037013455.1). Lineage (NCBI taxonomy): Eukaryota > Metazoa > Arthropoda > Insecta > Diptera > Tephritidae > Ceratitis > Ceratitis rosa. The sequence continues at coordinate 22,772,672 of JAWMAG010000004.1, forward strand.
AATTAATATGTAAATAAATACAACGAAAATATTTGGATATTCCTCGGCATTAATGGCTCCATGCCCGACTTCCAGTGTGCTGATAATAATCATTTTAATCTACGAATATAATAACTAAATAAATTCACGCCAAAATCGTGTATACAGTTCCGGATTAGAGAGGCCTTAGCATTGTTTGTTTGTATATACATACATAGGTATACAGTATATATTCATAAGAGGAGTTGCTCACAGAAATTTGAACAACGAAGAATATTTAATTTAATTAATTTATTACAAATATTAAATACTTTTATACTTATACACACACACATATATATATACTAAGCGGCAATAGTTTTTAAAAGTATATTTAATTAAATTAAAACACTAACGATAACAATTAATTTACTAGGATAAAAAACGCAGGGCAAAGGCAATAACGACAGTACTAGCGTAAGTATATTTCAACTCACATGATACATATTTTTTATTCTCGTAAATTCATACAAAATCTGTTTGTTTGTATGTATGTACGTGTATGTATATAATGAATCATTAGTACAATAAAATATACAGTTATTTTTATTGGAAAATTACATTCACAGTCTTTAATTTAAAATGAAGTTCCTCGCGCTAACGTTTATTACTGTGCATATAGGTAAAATAAAATATGAATAGTATTTATGGTCCTGATACTGTAACAGTCAGTCATGCACAATTTCGGCTTCGTCGATTTCGTTCCGGTATTTTTCGATTGCGCAAGATCTAAACATTGCATAAAAACAATTTCGAACCACTTGAAATGGAATGGATAACCAAAGAAACTCAATGTACAGAAACGTCAAATGAAAATGGTCGTAGTCGACGAGGTGTGAGCTGGCACAAACGGTCTCCAAGCCAGGATTGACGGCCAGGATCAGGATAACGCCAGACCACATACCTCGATAGTGACTCGTCAAAAATTCTTAGAGCATGGTTCTTATGCATCCACCACGATTGATTTGGCTGCTGATTTTTTGCAAATGGGGACTAGGGTTTCTATGAGAAAGGCATATCTTCAAAATGGCAAAACTCTAATTATGGTAAATAAAGTCTACAATTTAATGCAAAATACCATAATTAATGACTACTTGACCAATATTTAACACAGTAGTATTAAAAGCCTAGATCTAAACGCTCTCTACGAAATTGTCGGTTTTCGAAAAGAAAAACGAGAGTATAAAAACCTTAAGTAGCTGGTCGACCGGGATAATGCTTGAAAATTCTATAAGAAAATGCAGAGACTTACAGAAGGTTTCAAGACCGGATATAGTGACCGGTACCCAGAGTTCATAAAGTCTTACTTAGCGTATAGTGTGGAAGATTAAAGTCCACGTAACGAACTGATTGGACTTTATCAGTGGGCTTAAGATCTGGTAAATGTACTATAGACCAAAAATATTCACCATAAAGCAAATCTTGGAAAATAAATGTAAGAAAAGAATATTTCCCCTTCAAGCCGTTCAGTATCAAACTAGGTTTCAAACAGTGTGACTTTCAGTCTTGTGATTTTAGCAGATATTATTTTTACAGCATATCATTATGCTCCTTAACTGTCTAAGCGGTGCATAAGGGATACAGAAGGTTACCGCAGTCCTTATAGCATTGTTTTGGCAGTCTTTTAACTTCTTCATCTGTGCCTCGCTGCTTCTCGGTGTTCAAAACGGTGCGGTATAATTAATGATCGGCCAACAAATCATCTTGTAAGTTATGAGTATCAGCCAGAGTATGAACTGCATCTGACGGATGTCATATTCCGACATAGTATTGGGTGACACACGGAACAGAGGGTGTGGGTTACTAAGAGCTGCTGAATAGCACCGACGCGGGAAGTGGAGCTGAATGTTGATGGAGGTAAGGGTATATGAGAAGGTTGGAAGTCATACTGCTGGCAGCTCCGTTGGACCTTGTCCGTCTTTGAAAGGTTACTCAAAGAGGGTAATTGTGCTGAGGGTACAGCCGTAGAGACTTGGTCCACTCCCTATGGGTCTTAAGGCCGTGGTCCATTCCGTGTGGGTATTAAGAGATTAGAGTTCCGAAATGGAACAATTGTGTATGCAGCAAAAATTTTCGGACCTGGGTTGCCGTACATAAACTAAATGTACCTGCTGACCTAAATAGGATTAACCGCGGAAAATTGACAGCCCTTGGCGGGATAAAATCCAGGTCAACTCCGTTGCGCACAACGGTAGTCGTGAGAATCAAACCCATTGTCACCATTGCCAACAGATGGTAATTTGGACTTAGTAGGCAATTGAAAACTAAAGTCTTCTCGCGACGAAAATTAACTTAAATTCCGCACATAATATTGCCTTCCTGTCAAGAGAGGATTAGGAAAGGGGTGAGCTGGAAAAGAACTCAGAAATAAGTATATATACAGACAGAAAAACACTAACTAGAAAAACGAGTGAGTGGTTTGGTCTTTATAGCAAAGTAGATACCAGAATTGCCTTCCGACTAAGGTCAAAGATAGTCTTGATATGTCCGTGGTACTAACGTCCTACTTCTACTTCTATGTAACTGTGAATCTGACCAACTAGCCAGATTGGGAACTATTTGCTATTCGATCCATACAAAGAGGGAGCGTATATGCCTCTGGCTAGTCGTAGATATTTAATTAAAAACGTGTTATAGATATACTAGCTGGGTGAAAAGCTTTGTATACGAAATCTCGGAAGTTGCAAATATAAACATTTAACAACATCACAGTGTAGTTTATAGTGGACATGGTAGTGTGAGGGAAACTATGCCTAACTACTTATCTACTTCTCGACGAACAAAAGCTGAATTTAGAAATTCGACCAGCTCCTTTAATTAGAATTAAACAGCGTCTCAAAGCGAGGTGTTTGTAAATTTTATTGGAAATAGCCATCAGTCATGCAACTAAAAACTTAAGTGTGGCAGTCAATTTAAAAATAAATTAAATGGATAATTTTTTATTTTGATTTCAAGATTGTTTCAAAAATAAAATATTAACAGTAAATGCTGTAAAAAGCAACAAGGCGAATTTATAGAAGGTGAAGTTCTCACCTCATATGATTGCTTGTTCTTCCTTCCATTTCAACAAATTATACAAACAAAATACATGAGAAATAGCTTTTAACGTTACGAACCTTTTATTACACAAAGGCAAATTCACACACGGTAGTAGCAAGAATATAAAAACAAAAATACCATGTATTTTGTTTGTGTAATCGTACTTTCGAAAAGTAAAAAATAAAATTTTTTCAATGTATTTTGTTTGTGTAATAGAATTTTCGTAATGTCAAAACCTTTTTCTCATGTATTTTGTTTGTGTAATTTTTGGAAATGGAAGGAAGAACCAGCAATCATCTGATGTGGCAACTTGACTTTCTATAAATTCGCCTTGTATTACACCAACAAAATACTTTGAACGAATTTCGTTTTAAACTGTTCGAAACTACGATTACGATACGATTACACAAACAAAATACTTGCTACTAACTTGTGAAAATTTGCCTTGGAAAGCAATTCTATTTTTACAGATCCAATCTGATTTGCTTAATTTCGAATTCCTTAATTTCGATAGAATCGCCGAACGTAGTTTGTAATTTCAAGTCGGAAATCTAAATCGAAGCGAAATCAATTCTGATTCGATATCAGAACATGCCCGATTGACATGTCTGCAATTGTCATACTCGAAAAATTATAAATTTTGTAAAATAAATATAAAACAAAAAACATTTACTGGTCCCACTCAGATTTTTATCTGGCAACTACGCAAGAACAAATTCATTGATGAAATTGAATTGAAATGTCTGTTGTTTTACTACCTCCATTTCCTATAATAATACTAATAATTTCCATGAAATCGAATCACTTATATCAGGTGATCATGCGATTTGAAATATCGGGTTTTAAATGAAATTTGTCCGCATTCGATTAATGTTTTCAAACACCCTTTCTGTAGCACTTGCTCGATATTATTATTGTTCCCTGCCAATTTTTTAGTCTATCCCTTTTCGAATTTAAAATAATTGAAATTCTTTATTGCAAAAGCAGTGTTGAAACCCCTACTGTTTCAGCAACTTACCGAACCTATTTTTCTTTTAACATGTAAAATCAAAAAATAAATTGTTTGGCGAGGTTTTTTAAGTTGAAAAAAAAAATTATTTTATTTAATAACACTCACCCCGGAATAGCGAGTCGAAAATTCCATATAAAGCGCAGCTCCCTTATAAATGCAAAATAAAGTTGGGCCAAACCGCTTTTTCCGCCAAAATGCGCATTGCATGTAGCAAGAAGACAACTCAGTCGACTGCACAAAGAGTCTAAAGGTGCCGACTTGATACGATGAGGGTCAATCTATAAATACATACGTAGATATTTGAAGAAAGGTAAAACAAAAAAACGGATATACTACCTCTCCCTTTTCGTGTAATATATCGTCTGCATAAGTATAACTTTTGTCGGCGAGATATAAATCTGGAAACAGAAAGCCCATGAAAGCCTTTAGTTCAGATTGTTGCAATGGTCCAGAAATTGTTTTCAATGTCTTTAACTTATTATCTTCAGTACTACCACTGGATCGAAAATGTATATGATGTGGATTCGTTAAATTGCGCAAAGCTTTTGCCATATTTTCTTCACCAGGCGATTCCGTAGAGCATCGCCCAGCGAGTGATTCTAACGTATCTTCCACGCAAAGTAATTTCAAAAAATCCCTTAAGCAACTACTCATATAGGAGAAGGCGTGAGTTACTTGATGCATTTTACAATTTTGTGTTTTAGAAGGTATAAAGTCAGTGTAATGCTGTGAATCCAGAGCGAAATTTTCTGAAATTTCAAGCCAAGTGTACACGAGATATACTTCGGTATTTGCATATGGAAAATATCCACTTGGTAATGCAATAAATTGAGTCGATTTAATGTAATATGCATCCAATTTATATTCATTTTGTTCATCCGGAAACTGCCGAAAGGGTATGCTCATAGGAAATCGAATACGAAGAGGTTGAAGAAAATACGTATTTCTCACTGAGACTGTAATTGTTGGTACATTTCGTGGAAGTTTCTCCTTAAAAATTGTTAACAATCCGGAAAGATATCGACAGTCTGTAGGAGAATATTTTAGCGATACTATATCAAAATTTGTTCGATGTGTTGTATTTGATCCCACTCCAACAAAAATATTTAACTTAGGATCATATAATTGCACAAAAACTGGTAGTAATGGACAGTACTCTGCTGCCACGACATTTGCAGCACTTAGAAAAGAGCAAACTTCAGAAGGGTTGGATAAACGTTGCTGATAGGGATGAATGACCACAAATCTGCTTAATCCGAACATGCAAGATATTATATGTGTACTTTTGAAGTCTTGGAATTTCAGTGGTGGACCGAAGGTATTTTTTACATTCATTAGATCTTCATAAAAAGCATTCGACACATTTTCAGTCCCTGGATCACTTCCAATTCCTTTTTCATTTGTTGAAACATAAGAGCTAACAACAATCTTTTCTTTCTGCAGAAGAATGGTTTCCGTTTGTATCTTCCAACTACAGTCGAAGACATTATCGTAACTCGCTAAATCAATTTCAGATAGAGTCAGCTTTTGTATTGCTTCACCCAATTGTGCAATAAAAACTTCCCAGTCAGAAACTGTACTGAAATCTTGTCTATAAAATCCACTATCGTCAATTTCTTCTGCCATTTTTGTTCAAAAAAAATATTATAAACAATAGGAATAAATAATTTTTCTTTTTGCTTATTTAGTATTGTCAAAGTCTATGGTTGCCAGAGGCTTATGAAAATAATCCAATAGAGCCAGCATTCACCGCCGTATGAGTACGTATGTGGATTGTGTTTTATTAGAATGTATGAAGTTTAGTTGTTTTGAATAACAGTTACAATATCCATCTTTTTTGGTCAAAATTAAGTAAAGAACTAATACAAAAGATAACATGATACGAAACTCTCACAAATTTCAGATAAATGCGTTCCTCGATTATTTTTTTTGGGCTAGTAACAAAGCCAAATGAAGGAACTTTGAACAGCTGATCGTTAAAAAGCCGCAGTACCACTTAACGCATCGTTTTGTTTGTTAAAATTAGGGGAAAGAATTAATTATATTTGTTGAAGCAATATATGGCCTGAAGCTTGATTAATACACTTGTGTTAGAGTGAGGTACCAACCAACCAACCTGTATAGAATATCTGCCGGGTCATCCCCTGCAGATTCGTTTCTCCAAGCCCCACTTTTAAAGTCGTCTTTCTTCTCAGCTGTTTTGCTTCCAACAAAAGCCGTATTAATGTTGGTGCAATGATAGCTTGTATAAGGGAATATTTATATATATAATATTCTGTGAGTTGAGGCTGACGTAGTTCCAATTAAACCAGTAGAACAATGATACAAAACGATTTAACCAGCGATTGGAAAACTCATTAATTTTTACTGAAATTATATTTGGTGTTATAAGAGATCTCATTGTCGTGCCGCGGTAAGTGTTAACATTTACATTTATGACAAGAATCTGCAATCAAGTGTCGTGTCGACTTTTAAATGTTGTCTCCACAAGAACTTGTTGTGACAGCATCTGCTCAACTTAACTTGTTGTCCTATCGTTTTTGCAGTGGTTGTTTTTTAATAATATTGCTCTCAATTTTTCTGTTAAATTTGTAATAAAGTATTAAAATGAGGCAATCTATCATTAATTTAGCTAAAGTTTCTCCAAAATTGAAGGAGTTGCGTATACACCTTTGCCAAAAAGGAGAGACTTCCAAGGGAGCTAGGTATGGGAATGAAAAAGCACATTAATTACATAATGATGAACTAAGCATTGATAATTCCACACTTCCTTGAATCAGTACTACCAGTGCATATACATATATCCAAATTTAATAACTTCGCTACACGACCTTATATAGTACATTTCAAATACTGCTGACATGAAATATTCAATGGAGTTCAGAATTAGTGCAGTGCTTCCAATTTTGATACACAGCTGAGATAGAGTTGAAAAAATGTACTATTTTAGACAATTAAAAATAAAAGTTACCCCTATGAATTAATTCTGAGATATCAATAGAATTAGTTAGTTTAAAGAATAAGATGACACACTATTCCAGAGGAGGAAACTTGCTAAGTTTTACCTGAAAGTGATCAGTAAACATTTAAGAGAAAACTGCAAGAACAGCTGTTTTGTGCCCGGAGCTGCTGCGCACACATTTTCTTTTTAGCAAGTATCTTATTTATTAAAATAAATGAAATAAAATAGGTTTTTGTCATTAAACCTTTCATATTATTACCTTGGTAAGTTTTTATTTTTTATTTTGTTCCTACATGGTCCTTGTTGGTGGGATTTCCAACAGATTTCAGTGCCGGGCTTTTGTACTTTATGCAAGATGTGTTTTCGACTTTTGAACATGTTGGAAGGTCAAAAAGTCTAAAACGCCCTTTATTTATTATACGTACTAATCAAGACAACTAAACCATTTTTACTTACTCAATATAAACTTTCTATTTCTAGAGAATTCGTGGAGAAATTCTATCCTAATCTTAAAAAGGATAACCCAGATTTGCCAATCTTAATTCGTGAATGCTCTGGAATTCAGCCACGTCTATGGGCACGATACGGTAAGTTTATTGGCACGAGAAATTTCGCGTGGTATTAATTGATTGTCTTTACAGCTCTGGGTAAAGAAAGCTCAGTACCTTTGACAAATCAGTCTGCAGCAGAAATCCAAAAGCAACTGGATGCTGTAGCAAAAGCGTAAAGCTCAAACCAATTATAGCGAATTAAAACAAATATGTATCTACCATAAAAAATAAAATATGCTTCACACATAACATTGAATTTATTCATTTTTAAGTAGCATCACACAACATTTATACAGTTAAATATTTGCATATTTAAATATAATTTAGCATTAACAAGTTGTTGGAAAAGGTGGTAAACCAAACTCTTCTGGTCGAAAGTCTTCCAAAGACTTTAAAACTTTAGTGGCGCCTTTGCGAAGTTCTTCCGACATAAGCGCATCTGGTACCATGACAACTTGCATTCCTGCAGATAACGCAGCTGTCACTCCATTTGGAGCATCTTCAAAAACCAAACATTTAGATGGATCTGGTTTGTCAGGGAATCTTGAAGCAGCTATGAGGAATATATCAGGTGAAGGTTTGCCTTCTTTGACTTCCGGATCAGTTGAACCGCAAACACGATGATGAAATAAATTGAACACTTCACGATGGTTTGTAATTTTTATTTCGACCATATGTTCGCCAGAGCTTGTAGCCAAAGCTATAGGAATGTTATGAGCATGTAAATGCCTAAGTAAACGCTCCGCACCTAAAATTTAGAAAATTTAAAGTTTAAATAATAATAATAATAATAATAATAATATTTCAAATATGTTACTTGTGATCTCACATACGAGCAATTAATGTTTACATATTATGCAAAACACTGCTAGCCACTACATAAAATAAATAAAATGCTTCAAAAAAAAAACATGTTTTAATGTTGTAAACCTAAATATTTATATGTACATATGTATAGTTTTGTATAAATGTAGCTAAGATGTGGCGTGAAATTGGTGTATAAAACCGTTTGACGGTTTCAAATTAGCATATTTTATTGTACTAAATAAAGGACAAGCAACAAATAATATTCACTAAGAATTTTTTTTTGTTTTTGATAATTTCTCACTTGAACCGAAAAAGAAAGAACCAAAAGTGTAAAATTAAGACTTGGATTGAAGTAAAATTATGAGTTCATTTAAAATATTGAAATTTTTAACCTCTATTAGCAGATTATTTTTAAATAATTATCAAGGAATGAAGCCGAGACCGTAAACGTTTAACATCATCAATCTTTACCGTAACGATATTTTTAACTAAAAGCAGCATTTTAGGAAGAGGAACCGGTTTCTATTGATTTTGAAAAATATAAACATATTTTTTCGTGACATTAATATCACTTTTGGCCGAAAAATAGCAATAGCTGCTACGACACCATTCCTCTATAATTGTGTATAAATAATCCATAGTTCTAAGGAAAATTTTCGAGGAGTCAAAACAAACTATATTAAATTCAAAACACTTTACAAAATCAATTTCGGTCGGTACGTTATGTAGAATCGGATTCATTTCCTTTATATACATTTTTTTCATCTCTAACCTTTCATTAACGGAGAATGCCCCAACATTTCTTTACATTTTTTAGTAAATATGCTCAGATATTCTTCGACACTTATGGGTAATTCAAGCTCACTGACGGCAATTTGAGCCGATTTCAATTCGGTCGAGCCAAGCATTTTCACACGCACATCATGAGGGTATGACTTGTTAAAAGAGCCTGCTATTTGTCTTACAATCTCCTCATATACCACCTCAGTATCTACAACACAAAAAAAAAAAACAAATTAGATGATTTTATTTTTACATTACCTGGCATCATTTCAGCATTAGCCATTAATAGTTCTGTCCGCTCTCGCTGTTTTTGTGCATATTCCTCCCAACTTATTGGTAAATCGTAAGAAGCAACAATAGCTTCAGCAACTTGCTGAGTTTGCAGACCCATAACACTTACTTTAACATCCCATGTGTAAGTTTTGCCGTATGGATCAAGAACATCCTGAGTGGCTTTCGAATATAATTTTTCCGTATCTGAGAATCAATAGACAAATAATTTACGGTGACAAAGAAAAAAAATATAAAGCGAAAGAAACAAGTAACCATTAAATCTAGAAACGACCTAGTAACTAAAGGAACAAATAAAAAAAAACTCGGCAATTTACTAAAACATAGCCAAACTTACTTGATATAAAATGTATCCTTATGCTTAAATTGTATTGTTTATTAAATGAGAATCGCAATCAGATGGGTGTAAAAAATGGCAGCAGGCAATAAATTCTCATACACCAATGTAACCAATAATACTTTAATGGTAATGAAGAAAGAAGCCGCGTTGCATGCTACTATTGATATAGTTATGAACGAAACTGAAGTTGACTACAAAAATGTAGTCACGCAACCAGAAATAAAGTTGAAATGGTAAGAGTGGGCGAATGACTATGGTTATGGGTTCAAGAATTTGCAATAGTTCTCGATTCAGTAGGGGAATATTTTTGCGGTTACAACAACAACATGAACGACTATGATTAATGTCCAATAAACAAGTTTAATTTCATCATCAAATTTTATTTTTTGCTTACTTAAGTGTTTTCGAAATAAAAAAAAAGTTTTATTGCTAAGGAATAACGCTTGCATTTGCACTATCCTATGACCTCTAAATGTAACCCACTTCATGTTTAAATTTTTTATCACACCAATCAAATTCAAAAGAGATAATATATTTGCGCTTTCTTGAATATTACTATGTATATCCGCTAATGTGCCTTGAAATGTATATTTAGAACCGAATTCGAAATTTCCGGTCATGATTTTTGTTCATATTAAAATTGCAAACAACTACCAACTAATACTAATGAACGAAATATTACTAATTATTTCATATCCATACACCCAATTAAACACCCCTATTCTTATACCCTTGCAACTCGATTTTCGCAAAACGGACGAAATTGGGATTACTGAATTACATATGTATATTAGAATATGAGTGTGGAATCATGGTCGTACTCTCGGAAATTTCTGTAAATCGAAGCTACAACGGAATCAGGAATATATATGGATAATTTTCGGCTTCTTCGTCTAATTGTTTTATTGCAGAAAAAGGAAAAACTTGGGTAAAAATAATATTAGGTCTTAATGATTGAGAAGGGCACCACGGTTAGTATTAGCCAAATCCTATGAGAAAATAATTAGTTTATTAAATTGCACAATACAAGTTGTTACAAAATACTTAAATAAAAACAATTACTCACCTAGCAATAAACCATCCATATCAAAAATGCAGTGTGTAACATTCTTAAATTCGCACATTTTCCTGTATGTTATTACTTTGAGTTTCCCTATAAAAACGATGTGACTATTCCGGCTTTCTGTTTAAACCTTTAACAATTTGTTTTCAAATATCTAATTTGCGAATTAACTATTTTAAATTATGTAACGCTGGAAATTATTCTCAAGCAACTTCAATTTTTTTACTAAATGTTCTTCAATGCGTCAAGGGCAATGCAATAGTTCACAGGTCACAGCTGATATGATTCATAACACTATGTTCCCACGGCAACCGCTTTTCTAATCCTAATTTCCTCTACCATTCGTAATTTATAGCAAAACTAAGAAGGGAGCCAACGCGATTCGTCACACAAAAATTTAAAAACAAATAGTTTCTAATGTTAATCGGAAATGTATCGAAAAGAGCTGCCAAGCCGTTGTATAGAAGGAATAACTTTTATTCATGATGTTTTTTGTTTCATGCTTTTATTATTGCTAAATACGAATGACAGGATGCTCTAGAGAGCGAGTACCAAATGTTCTGTTTCAAGAATATATCGAAAGAAATTTCCAGAGATTATTACGATCAATCGGTGAGGTATATAAGAGAGCGGCCAACAACAAGAATTTTTTTATTTGAACGATAATTTGGCTGGAACTCGAAACGATACCAGAGGACGTTCTCTGACCATACTGACTATTTGGCTTGCCACCGAAGCGTGTGGATCTGGTAGTGAACGAGGACAAAACGAAATATCTCCGGTAATCAAACAAATAGCCATCGCGGTTGTTGGAGCACCTCAATGTTTTGCATAGGTGGTGCAAGTCCATCCTTTTCATACGGATCTTTTTTAAGAATGCCCAGTCAGTATGTTTATGTGAATTTTTTTCACACTAAACGCTAGGTGAAACTCAATATGCGATATTGTGGAAGCCTAGCCCACAATGGTTAACGCTGAACTTTCCCTTGCTTCTTTAAATGTTTCCTTTCAGCCTTAGTACCCCTTTTCCCTCATTCTTTGCGCTAGATCTTCCTTCCAATTTTAAATATCCATCTACAGCTTAGGAGCGTAAGATGGATAAAACCCTGCTAGACTCTCAGTTTTGAGCCTAGTTTAAAGTTATCGAACCTCTTGGTCTTTGTTGAACTGCGTTCCAGTACATAAGTATATAATTTGAGCTTTGTAACCACTGAAGCGATTTGTGGTATGGACATCCCAGCGCTAAAATTGTCAAGTACAATTTATCATTGTGTCAGAGGACTGGATCATGAATACATTCACAGAAGTATATTATCTTCGAGCACTTCTTTCACTCCGTGGGGTGTTGGCGCAAATAAGCGACAGGTTAAAGAACATCACTTTGGTACAAACTGTGGATTGATGCTAATCTACCAGAATAAATACGAAAAGGAAGCTAAATTGTATATGTGATGGATTCTAAGCTCTGTGCACAGCCTGCCAAGAGTTCACCATGTAATGAAGAAATATGAGGCAGCACTGAGAATAATTCTAAGATCTGTTTCTGTTGCTGATCCAGCAACCCAATTGTTGCCCACGTAGTCTAAGGTATGGATCCCGGGGGTGTAGGGGAATACTCTGTAGCTACTATAATCAAACTGATACCATCTATTAAAGAAAAAGAACTGTGGAAAGCCCTGAATAATATAACCAATAAAAAGTAAATATCTTTCACGCTTTCCATTATATATTATAAATATTAATATAAATAACAATCAGATCTTTCGAATTAGGCCATATTTAAATTATTATGTACTACATAATATAGAGAAGACTAACTGAAAAAATATACAGATTCCAAAACATTTCGCAGATCAAAATCACCCTTCGTCGGCATCTCTGCTAAGGTTCGATTCAGTCTGCGTTTTGAAAGATCATCAGCGGAACCATCATTGAGCATGTCCCTGAAATAAAAAAAAATATATATAATTTTAGAGCTTAAAAAAATGTTGGTGAAATTTCGTGATGCTTACGATTCCTTAAAACTGTATTTAGATTTCATAAATGCTGACAAATTTTCCAGTATAGGTTGTGAGTGCAAAGAAACAAACTGTTCTCTGCAAATCTTATTCATATCGGGTACGGTACACGCATGAGTCCAATAACAGTCGTGCACAGATATAAATGTGAGCCCCTTGTGCTCGCAATATAATGACGTAAGCATCATATGTGACGAGTCTAGCGAGTGTATAAAGTTAGGTGGAAATGCATTTTTCTGTTTCATAACATTCGGTTTCTCATACATATCCATAGCCATAGTTTCAGATACACGTGTGCTTGTGCGCATCGTATGTTTAGCTTCCTGTCGTGTATAAGGCTGTACAACTGGGAGACCAAGTGGTGTTACCCACTCTACATTTTGTCCACAAACGCCCGATATTAATCGAGCACATTCGGTGAACCAATCCTGTATTTCACGTGTTGATGTAAACATTTCTCGCAAACTTTCAAACGTCTTCGCCGTCAAATAGGTAGAAGCAGGCCATACCCATTCTTTGGGAAAACTTTCAATATCTTTTAATTGTCTTGCTATTTGCAAGCGGGCACCATAACGAGTGACTCCATACACAGTAGTCATCACAGTTTGTTTAATAACCTTTCGGCGGACGAAACTTTCTAATGCCTGAGCTACTTGAGAGCCATTAGATGCATCTGCTTTTCGAGCTTTCTCCACTAGTGCAGCAACAGCGCTGTATACATCTTGTGGCAAAGGTGACGGAGATAAGTTAACACTTTTAGCTCCAACTTCGTCACGGCCAATGGCAGCATAATGTTGTAGGCCATTGCACGATCCATCTTGATGAATGGGAAATCGACTAAGGAAACCTGCAAAGAAAGATAACAAATTTTAAATATTAAACATTTTGTATGTGAATATATAACATCTACATACACGTACATACATAGCATAAAGTACTATTGTATAATATAATATTCTCACCTTCAGGATTATTTGACCTATATACTTTGGCTATTTCCATGCAACATGCTAATGTTTGCCATGGCTCATCCGATTGTGTCCACCACATATTGCCCGTCAACGGGTTATCAGCTGAATCAAGAATTTCACCCATAATTTCTTCGGCATACAATAATCTCTCTCGCACCGAGTCGCGTTTTTTCAATCCTGTCAAGTTAATGCAATGCAATTTGAGCCAACTAAAGCCGTCGGGTCCGAGCGGTTTCATTTGATCAAAAACAAGCATAGAACGCGCCAAATCTGAACCCAAATGATTGAGATGTGGTGGTATTGGGTATACACGACCACGAAAGTCCATATTATGTGGTAACCAAAAGACTCGATCACGATACTGGAATTATAAAAAGGAATTATGGTTTTGTTTTTATAATAGATTAAAATTAATCTTACATGATTTGCCAGCGAAAGGCGATATAAAGTATCACACCATAAACTGTACATCTCTGCCTGTTTTCGACGATGCGCTAATTTGTCCTTAAAGCGTTTCGAGCGCTCAGCACTTGTTAAGGCGGGTGTTTCTTCATGAATTGAGGGTAGAGGTGGTAATGAACTCGGCGGTTTAGGTACATCTAATTTGTCATCGCCACCGCTTTGGAATACATTTATGATAACGTCTAGAATCTGGTTAATATAATGATGAAAAATATGTAAAGATTTCATAAAGATAATTTTTTTTTATTTAGTGGACGTATAAAATAAAATAAAAATTAGCATGGAACAAAAATTTCCAGAAAACTCATAAAACATAATTTCGTTCAGCCGTCTCAGTATTGTTAGGATATAAAAAATGTGAAACATTTTGATAGTGTTAGTATTTGGTAAGACAAAATGCAGATACCATTAATTGCACAAACATAATTTTGTACTGAATGAAACTATATGCCTTTTTTGTATCAAATAATATTAATTTAAATAACTTAACATACATCAGTATTTACGCGCCAAGCCACACTCGACAGCTGATTTAAAGAATCTAGAGCTGGATATAACTGCTGCGGGCTAGTTGAATTTATGCGTTCCCATTGTTGGACGGCCTATAATTTATTGCCAAAAAAAAAAAAAAAATCAAAATCATCTGTTTAAATGTTCAAAATTGTACCTGGTGTGGCAAACGTATCAAATCCGATTTATTGAGTAAATACCCTCCGTTGTTGGGCGTACTCCAAGGCTGTGGAGGACAAATCATGGGTACCAGACTTGAATCAAACACTAATGTTTGCTGACGTGATGTTCGTAATAATCTATTATATCAATTGAAATTAATATCCTGAATTAAATTTTGGTTAAAATAATATATATGTACCTTGCCAACACTGGATGAGGTTTAACCTCTTCTTTGACTAAGCGTCCTTGGTTGCGAAAAAGTGTGTAAAACGCGGGCAAGACATTATGTTGTTTACTACTACCTTTTTTACGCAAAATATGCACATCTATTTTTATATCACGCATCAAAATATTATAGAGAAAACGTCCGACTCCAGATAGAACATTCGGGGGCCAACTCACATATTTTATATCCATGCTTGGACCACTAATTCGATGTTCGTGCACTAATCTTTGCCATATTTGCCGAGGATTATCACTGGTATTCACTTCGTCCCAGAAATCACAGTAACCATTATATATTTCTCCAATTTTATCTAACGTGCCATTTTTCTTTTTCATCTCAACTTGATATCTAAATAATTAGAGTAGAGTACAGATTATATAGAGTTTCATTCAAATTAACTATATGTAGTTATACATTGATATATGTATAATATTGATATGTTGGATTCAAATGTTCAATGTCGTATTAACTTTCTTACCTCTGTTGTACCTTCTGGCCTAGTTCTTTATAAAGTTGTCCCACTGTTGGACTAAAAGTTTCTGACCCTTCTGCCAACTTATAAATTTCTTTTAATAAAATATCCGTATAAATTGACGGATCGAGCACCTTTAGATAAGTATAGTAGTTCATAAAGCCATTTGGTTTGTAACGAATTTGAGCTCGTAAAGTATTTAAGTCTCGGATTAGGGCATTATTTATTTGATTACGCCATTGCTCTTCAAGTTCTTTAAGTTTTCCTCGCTGAATTAGAATAAGAAATTATAATATTTATTAAAGAGTTTTCACAATATTTTAAATCCCACTGACTACCATACTGTATCTATAGACTTACACAAAATTCAGCATTTGAAAATGCGCTGGCACTTTCAATTGACTTAATTGTTATGGAACCATCTAATTCAATTTTAAGCTGTTCACGCGCCATTTTCTCCAGTTCAGTTTTACTATAAGTACGTTTATGTTTCATTACATTTCTGATTGCTTGAGATGATACTTTTTTTGATGAAATGTCATCCATTGGCAATATGCATTCGTTTAAGTCATTTAGAAGATTGTTATTATAATTTATTACGGGTGGTGTATATATCGGAGTGAAATCTGGTTCAATTCGTCGTATAGCGTCTAATGCAATATCTCTTTGATCAGCGGTAAACACTGAACGATCCATTATTTGATTTAATGTTATTCCCTGTAAACAGTTATATAATATTAAGTATGTAGTTGTGTAAATCTAATAAATGAAAATTATTACAATATCTTGTGCCATTTCTTTATATTTTTTGATTTGCTGGATATTTTCTTCACATTTTTCCACGCGTCCAAGACATTCGAATATAGCAGCAAAGGTTTGCTCATTAAATGACAATTGATCTTCTTCGATTAAATTAAATATATCATTGAACCGTTCAAATGAACCTTTTTCTGCTAGGCCATGTAGGAGAATATTGTAAAAATCAATTGTTATCAGTGTTTGATTTTCGGATTTTTTCTTTGCTCTCTGTCTATATGCCAACAAGGTGGAGATTCCACGATGAACCATTCCTGCAGACACACAGACCTTAACATATGATTCCAAATTAATACGAAGCGCTTTTTCTTTTGACAAGCGTTCTTGTTCTTCACTATTATGTATTTTGGATTTGAATCTACTAACATAATAAAAATATTATATTAAATCATTATTGAATAAATTTGCAAATTTAACCTTGGTTTAGCTTTCGCAACGGCAGCATTTTCTGTTTTTTGTATATTTTGAACTTTTATGGTATTTTTTCCGATAATTTCCGAAGAAATATAAGGCTCCTCCGATTCTAAAGAATCCAATAATTCTTCCGCGTCGTGAACTTTTGGTACTGAACAACTACGAAAATAACATTATTAATATATGTAGGTATATGTATATGGAAAAGAAATTATAACCTTAAATACAATGTAAATATTAAAATTATATATATATAGGATCGAATTGCAATCCTAAAAAGCGTCATGCATTTTTATATTTATAAATTTTCCAGAAAAATTAATAATTATTAAGCATAAAGTGAATTTCATTTTCTATTTACATATATTAGAGCTTGTTTTTTCATTTTCTTTTTATCGATTTCGGTTACAACTGATTTAAATAATACTTTTATTTCTTCTACGATATTTTTGATAAACATTAATCATATTATAGGAAACAATGAAAATTACAAAATTACCTGAATGCATCAATTTGGGATTCGCAAGCATCTGGACAATCATTTCCCACACTTTCTAATATTTCCCGATAGTTATTGAAACTTTTGATTATATTACTAATGTCATCAGGATTAGTTATTATATGTTTAGTGTGTTCTTCCTTTCCAAAGAATATTAATGGTTTGTCATCATATATTCCTGATTCCAAAATTGAACGGTCTATTTCATTTACGTCAAATTCTTTTAATATTAGCTCATCTGATTTCAATCTTGCGTTAACAGTTGGAGTTACACTTTGAGGTATCTTATATCTTAGCTGTTTCCCTTCTCTTGCACGTTTCTCAATAATTTGGGCTTGCGTTTTCGCGATAAATTCCTGTAATTTTTTCGCTTTCAATCTTTTGACACGTGATTTTCGTTCGTTGGCTGATGTATCGGTGACTGTTAGTAAAGAAATTTAAATTTAAATAAGTTATTATGTTGAAAGAACAATTGTTCTATGTAACTTTTGCTTAAGCTTTTATTTTACTGTATAAATTGTTTATTAATCATAAATAGTTAAGATAAGTAAACGTAACCATTTATATGAAATTCGATCCGCCCTTCATTTTAAAGTGACAATATTGTGTAATTAAATTAATAATTTTGTTGTGTAAATAAAGTTCTCGTATCACAAAACGTGAAAATAAATAAAACAAAATTAAATTAAAATAAAATACAAAATTAATTATCAACAAAATGAAATAACATAAAATCTAATTAAAATTAATATAAAAAAAAACAAATTAGTATAAAACAAAACCTGAACTAAAATAAAAATATGGAGCAAAATAAAATATAAGAAAGTAATTTAATTATGCTTAAATTTGCTTACCTTCAAGTAGCTCTACATATTTAGAATATCGCGGCTTTACAACACGTTTCTTTTTTTTTTTGAGTGCTTCATTTATAGTTGTTGACTGATAACGGATTATAGGGTTAAAAGAGGCATTTAGTCGGGCGTGCAAATTATTAGCTGAAAATATGAAATGGAAAAAGTTGTTTGAATGGCTACTACTACAGTTATGCAGCTAGAAATACAAAGATTGATTTAAAAAAATACTATCACAAAACTGCTTGCTGTAACGCTTGCAAATGCTATAACAAAATGAAATTTATCGAGGCTCACAAAATATGGATTTTATCTTCTTTATATATGATTGTACCTTCCAACGCCATTGGTGATTAATATATTGAAACTAGATAGTATGTGCAGTATATATTTTATTCAAATTTGATTTTCTTGTATTACAGTCATCTTTATAAGTTATAATTTTTATTTTTTTTTTTTTTAATTGTCTAATAAGAGATATGTAAAACTGCAATTACTAGTCAAACTTGATTAAAAATTATGAATTAGATCAAATGTTATTCACTATCTGTACATACTATAAATTTAATTTCGCTTTTATACTTGCTTACAACCCTCTACACCCATTCAGAATATCGATGTAAAGGTGTAAACTTTAATTATTGGTCAAAGATTGCTTGTATTAACTTTAAAAATATTGAATTGATTCAAATTGTCTTTTAATATCATTTTAACTGTTAACTGCATTTGTTAATAAGTCGAAACTTAAAGTTGCTCAAAATCTTAGTTTAAAACAAATTGTCATATTAAAATCATAACTATTTGTTACCTTTTTGATAATTATCTACAATCGGTTTCTTAAAAGAAAAATATTTTCGGGAAAATTCGAAACTTTGTGCACTTTTAGTTAGCAATAATTGTACACTTTGGGCGCTTGTCCACTTTGCTGACCAAATGCGGTGCATTTTAGAACTTTACATTTATCTGTTTTTAATATTAATAAATTTTTAAATAAAGTATTCAATTTTTTCTTGCATAATTAACAAAACACAAAATGACCCAAACACAAAATATAGAATCACATGGAATAATAAACCGAAGTTGGCTGCTTTTATTCCTGTTTGTTTATGTAATTAAGGTTCGGTCACATCATTCAACTCAATGTACAGAAATTGAGATACGTTGCAAAACTTCAAAAAAAAAAAAACACGTGAAATAAACTTTTTATAGCCAAAACCTAATAAGAGTAGGAATATTTCAACAAACATAGCCAACGAATAGGCGATCGAGCTATTTTTTTAAATCATTGTCATACCAAACATTACCGATTTGCGTGATCTAGTTTTATTCGCTTTGTTACTGAGTCTTTTTTTGGGGATGAATTTACTTTGTGTTTTATATTCAGCGCTAATAAGACTGTGGTGTCAACCTTTGAGTTTTATATGAAATTTGGTAACTCTTGTCTAAAAAAAAAAATAATAAAAAATCGAACTGATGGAAAAGCAGTTTCCATAAATTAAAATTTGTCTTCCTATTTTGTTCTGATTTGAAATAATAGAGCAATTTAGGCAATAAACATGTATTTTAAACGTGTAAGGCAACCAAAAATGACAACTCAAGCTCTTTTAGATTTTGATCTGGGCGAAAGTTCTTCGGATAGTGATTTTCGCATAGACGAAGAGGAGCAAGACAGCAATGATGAAGGGAATTCTTCCGAAAATAGTAGTGATAATGACAGTGAATCAGATGCCTTGTCAAATAATGAAGACAGCGATAATTCCCTTCAAAATTTCAAAGAGTTTTCGAATGATGATTATTTTGATCCACCAACAAATGGCTACAATGACATATCTGAAGCAATGAAAAAGTTAGAAACTAAAAGGTATGAAGAGCCTAAGCTACCAGTAAAACCAATTTGTTGCGTCTGTTTAGGAGATCGTAGTGATGACTCAAATGAGATAATTGAATGTGATGGATGTGGTGTTTCTGTACATGAGGGTTGCTATGGAGTTAATGATAACATAAGTATATCCAGCACCAATTCTACCTGCTCCACCGAGCCCTGGTTTTGTGAAGCATGCCGCGCTGGTGTGTCCGAGCCAGTTTGCGAGTTATGCCCAAATAAAGGTGGAATATATAAAGAAACTGATGTTGGGAAATGGGTTCATCTAATATGTGCACTTTATATTCCTGGCGTTGCTTTTGGCGAAGTTGATCAACTATCTTCTGTTACATTGTTTGAAATGCCGTACAGTAAATGGGGAGCCAAAACATGTTCTCTTTGCGAAAATACCCGATATGCTCGAACGGGTGTTTGCATCGGATGCGATGCCGGAATGTGTAAAACATATTTTCATGTCACTTGTGCACAGACGGCTGGATTTCTAACAGAAGCACATCATGAAGAAGCCGAAGTTGCTGATCCCTTTTTTGCACATTGCAAGGTACATTCCGAAAAAGAAATGATAAAACGAAGAAAACGGAATTATCACAACCTTAAGTTAAGTATGCAACAAAAACAAAAGGAAAAAAATGTGCTAAAACATGACGACCCCTGCCCAGCACAATTGCGTATTCAACGGAAATTACTAAAATACCAATCCAAATATTCGCAAGGTAAAAAAATGAAACCAGATCCTTGGGTACCTACTCAAAAAATGTCACGGCTTCTGACAACTTCAGCTTCAGCTTGTAAGAGATTGCTGGCAAAAGCAAATATAATGGCTGTTGATGTAGAGCTACTAGAACGACAGCAAGCACAGATCGCAGCCCTAGCTGATATACGTAAAAAGTGGCATATTGCGCCCGCATTCAGTGTGGAATTTATTGGTTACTATTTGGATCGAATTTCACGTACAAAAGAACTTAAACTGCAGCTTTCAGAGATGATGGAAAATAATTTAAGTCTTTCACAAGAGCAAGATATACTACGCCTCAGTTATGATTCTAGACTTGAAACAAATAAAGAATTAAAATCAAAAAGGGTATGTATTTTATTCATAGAATGAACTTTCAATTTAATTAACTTTTAAATAGATTCTTCATAGCGTAGTAATTCTCTTATGGACATTTAATGGGGTTTTTTTCGATCGTCTAGGCTTATTATACTCCTTTTTCAATATACATGTGTATTCGTACTAAAGCAAAAACTTCGATCAATGCGCCAATTATATATACATATGTTAGTATTAAAGGAAGACTTACCAAAATCGAAAGCGATATCATAGGCTGAGTTAACTTAGACATGATGGCCGTTAGAGTTGGTGCTGTTGTTGTAGTGGTGTGCCCGTTAGTGTGATTTAATGCAGTAATCAGTTTTTGAGATATTTTTTTGTTTTATAATATTCCAAATGTACCTAAGAGAATTTATTCATAAATGTTTCATTAATAATAATAACCTTTGGCGCTTTGTAACCGCTGAAGCGATTTTCAGTCGAAAATGTTTCATTGGCAAGCGTTTTTTTTTTTTGGACGTCCATTCATAGCAAAATTTTAGTCCCTTTTTTATTGCATGGTTGGGCTTCGGCAGCTCTTTTAAACTCGTTTAGTAGAATAAAAAGGTGATGTTATTTAGGATGAGAAATGCGAAAAAAAAATTTCAGAAATCGTTAAAATATTCTGACCTTACTAAACCACTTATTATTATAATTTAATGAAATGTTGTATTGTTCAATTATTTCTAGGAGTCGTTAATATATACAATTACACAACTTCATAAGGAAATTAATCTTATGTGCCCGAACAAAGCATTTCCAAATCCTTCAAATATCGGACATGCCCAATATGATTCGAATAAATCGGCATCAACGCCACCAAGCAGACCAATTTCAGTTCCAACAGCAGCTGCTCTTAAAATGGGAGTGGGATTTCCCTTAGCACATCTTGGTCCACCAGGCACTAAAGTGGACTCCTCTCGCCTGTTGAGCACTCATGCAAAGTCTTCACCAATCGCTAGCGGAGGTGCCTCCTCAGCACCGAGTACTCCTACGATGAATGTGCAAACATTTGAATGTGGTATATGCAAACGCACCTCTGACCAGCATTTGTTGGCCAAATGTGATACTTGTAAATTATACTATCATTTGAGTTGTTTGAATCCACCACTAACTCGCCATCCTAAAAAGTCGAAACTCTATGGTTGGCAGTGTTCGGAATGTGACAAGTCTGAAGATTCTGAAGGGGTAGCGGATATACCTAAAGGTCCACGTAAATCACGAACACGTTTTAACAAAGATGGCTCGATTATTGCTGCGCATATGCCCGATACGGAAAGTGATTCTGGACCACAACTTAAAACACGTCCAGTAGAGGTTTCAACTCCAAAGGTTGCGACCCAGAAAAAAAAGGTTCATAATTCGATCACAACAACAAGTGAGAGTGATGCAAGTAGCAAAACTACTACAACTAAAATGGACGTATCGTCATCAGTTCTAGGGAAAAAAACGAAGTGCTACGTTCCCCTACAAAATATCAAGAAGAAAATGCAATCAGTTGCTGAACTATCTCAACTTTCTTCTTTAAAAAAGCCCAGTAAGTTAGAAACATTCCGTCAATAGTGTTATGATTGTATTTATAAATCTTTTAATCTTTTATGTTTTTTTTTTTAGCAATCAAACCAGTCCATACTGAGCTTTCTGATGAACCATTGTTGCTGGTTATGCCTCCTGCTACAATTCCACCGTCAACAGATCACATTCCTGATAACGATCCTTTGGCATTACCATTAAATAGTAATACTACTGTCTCATCTATGGACGATTCATCGGATCCCAATAAACAAGCGAGAAAGCAGAAAAGAAAAGACAAGCATAAGAATAAGCATAACATTTCATCTGATACTGAAAAGTCGCCCAACAAGGAGCATAAACGCAAGCGTAAGAAAAGAGTGCATGGTCATGATGAAGAAAACCCAAATGAAAGCAATGGTGTAAGTGTTCCGAAAATTAAAATCAAATTCAAAACTTTACCGTTGCCTGGTGAAGTAACTCCGGAAGCACAGTTTTTTTATGTGTCAGCGGATATGGTACGGTCAGCCGAAGAGGCATCGCGCCCAACATCCGTAGAAACCGTAGAAGATTTGACACCAATTTTGGCAGAAGAACGTCATGTAGAGGGAAACAAAGCGAGCACATCACTAATTTCGCCAGATTTGGCAGTCGCTAAAACGCCTCTAATTACACGTAAAACAAGTCCAAGGAAATCAGCTGGTAAAAGAAGTTCTCAAACGTCTCATTCTAAATTAACAACCATGACGCCATCAACTGTAAGTCTTGTCTGCTGTATATGTAAGGAAATTGGCGCAACAAGCAATGCCGTAACTTGTGATGAGTGTCATAAGCATTATCATTTTACATGCTTAGATCCTCCGTTGAAAAAAACACCGAAAATACGTGGTTACTCTTGGCACTGTGCTGATTGTGATCCAACAGATGATGAGAAAAAATAAGCCAAATGTGAAATCGTTTCGGAAATAAGTTGATTGCTTGTGCAAAATATATTTACACATTTATTCTTATCAGATATATGGCTATCGGCATCACTTCTTTTCATCTTTAACATCACCTCGGCTTTGAATCTGCATTTACTGATTTTTGTCGAAATTTAATTAATTTATTAAAATAATACAGAGAAAAAACTTATAAATAATCTCGAGCCACTTGCAAACTTTGTGGGGTTGAATCCGCTCTGCCACATTTATTTAAAATTTATTTATTATTTTGACTAATAAAATTTCTTACCATGAATAATTTTAGTATTTTTTGATTTCGATTTCCGTGGACAAATGAACATATTTATGAGCACTCTAAATTTAAATTTTCTTAGGTTTTAGGTTGACGGCGGCAAGGAAATTACTTTGAAGACTAAGAAATGGATTTAGAAGAATAAATGTATATTTTGAATTTTGTATTGAAATTCATCGTAAAATATGTACACAGGGTATAAACATGCATATATTTTATATATAATTCGCACGATTAAGGTTTAGACTGAAATCCTATTTACTAAAACCCATTCATCTAAAACCTTCTCAAAGTCTTTCGAAACAGTTCGTTTTTTGGGTCTTTGTCTGTTCCTAAGCGGTGTGACTTAGTCGCTACTATTGCAACAACAGCATATATATTCCAAGACATTAGGGGATGAAGTTTTCGAAGGTCCTTCCTCTGCAAACCATTTTTGTGGAAATTAGGGATAATCAGATGGTTTTACAGATATCTTCCTTCTTTCTTATTGTAGCTATAACTTTTTATCATTATTTATTTTAATTATTATTTATATTTCTAAACAAACCAAGTTGATTTTAACTTTTCATCCATTGATACTACTTTCGCCATACATTTTTGGAATTGGATAGTGTGACGTCACTAAAAAAACACAGTTTGTTATCGAAATCGATAACATTACTACGGCTACCGCAATCTTCATATATTCTATCATTCCCATAAAATATTAAATGCTATTCTCGCTGTTTTGTTTAATAAATTACGAATAGGAGAACGAATCAAATGCTGTGAAAACATACTATTATTTGTTTAGTTCCTTTCGCACTTTAACTGAAACTTGGAAAACTTGGAAATTGTTGAATATTTAGTCATAAAATGAGCTCACTGAAAATAAATCGTTTGGCAAACAAATGTTTTTCTTTATTTCCTAATTATTCAACACATCAAATTAGAACAGGAAAGGAAAATAGATGCAATGAAATTTCTCATCGAAGCAGTGAATTGAAAATGAATGGTTGGCAAATTCATAATTATGGAAATTGCGAGGAGTTGCAGTATGCGATAGGCCTTCGCATGCCTTTAATTCGTAACGCTAATGATTGTTTGGTGCGTATCAATGCAACAACAGTTAATCCCATTGATGTTGCAATGTTGGGTATGTAATATTTTACGCTATTCCTTATTGACTTTGAATTTTCACCGTTATTTGCAGGAGGCTATGGTTCGAAAATTATAAATATGCTACGCTGTAAGGAGGCAAAATCCATAGAGTTTCCCTTAATTCTTGGCCGAGAATTTTGTGGTACAGTTATACAGTGTGGAATGGGAACTAAAAACAAAGTTGGTGTGGGTGATCGAGTATGGGGTGTTGTTCCTCTACAAATGAATGGATCACATGCCCAATATGTTATAGTACCGGATTATTGTGTAATTAATGAAAAGTAAATTGTTGTAAGTATTAAAATTGAAATATGAATATTTAGATTTCAACTGCTCCTGCTTCCTTATCTGATGAACAAGCTGCTTCAGTTCTCTATGCGGGTCTAACAGCATGGTCAGGTTTATATATTACCGGCAGTTTGGGAGGTCTGTGCGGTGCAATTTCTAGCTCAGGTGGAGGCGAAAACAAACGAGTTTTGGTTCTTGGCGGTGCTGGTAGTGTTGGCTCAATTGCTATACAACTACTAAAGTCTCAAAAGGCCAACGTGCTAGCTACTTGCAGTACTGACGCCATTGAAACTGTAAAAAACCTTGGTGCTGATTATGTTGTTGACTATAAAAATACTGAAGAAATGCAGAGTTTAAATAAATTTGGGCCATTCGATATAGTACTGGATTGCGCAGGTCAAGGAGCAGAAGTTTCTAGTCAGCTTAATATGAAATTTCACCAATATATAACCTTTTCTTCTCCGATGCTAAAAAATGTGGATAACGATGGTATTGGTTTGGGAATGATAAAAAATGTTACAAATTTTATAGAAACCAATACAAAATCCATTTCAAGAAAAGGAGGTTTGGTAAAATACGGATTCTTTGTACCTGCTCCTCAAGGGATTGAATTAATACATCGTCTGGTGGAGAAAAAACAAGTATGTTTAATAGTAATGATTTAATCTTTCATATATAAAAATGTTTTTTTTTCAGTTGTTGCCACTTATTGATAGCACATTCACATTTGATCATTTACCGCATGCTTTTGAGAGGGTTCAAAATGGTCACTTACGTGGGAAAGTTGTAATTAATTCGATAAATTAATATGTATTTGATAAATAGTACGCACATACATAACTATAACATTATAAATGAATAGTTTGGAACTTATGCCACGTTTTTTTAAATACTTATTTTTGTCTGTGGAGTTGAGTTTATAATTTACGAATAAGGTATTAGAAGTGACAATTCCAACAAACGAAAGCAATTTTAATCTTATATTATAGCTAGTCATGCGAAGTGGAGAAATAACCTCAACTTGCATAAAATTTCTAAAAAAAACGTTTTTCTTAAAAAATTTACGCATTTTGTTGAACATATTTTTTGATAACAATAAATACGAGCATACAAGACGTTACAAGCTGATCGATTTTCTTTGTATTTCTTTCGGGCCGAGGTATGTGTAAGTACCATAAGAAAAAGAGATAGGCCCATCAAAATTTATACCGATATGAATGTTGTTGTTGTTGTAACCGCAAAAGTACTACTACTACTTTGGGGAATGTTGCGGGAGTGACAGTCCTTGACCTGATAAAAATCCGGGTCGTTCCGCTATAAAGACCCGACTGTCGCGGGTATTATTGGATTTTAGTCGCCTCTTACGAAAGGCATGCCTTACCCCGGGTAAATTCTTGAACCCCTAACCCGCAGGGAAGACCGATATGAATGTCGAGCTTAGTAGTTACCTGCTGACCTGAACGCAGTTAGGTAGGCCGGATTAAATTGGGGTCGACACCGTTGGACAGCACGGCTTAGCGACAGGCCACTCACCGAGAGTATTTTACATTGCAAACCATCGAAATCATGCTATATTATATAAGCTCCCTACAACCGATTGTTCAGATAGGAAAATTAACATATTCTAAAATGCAATACAAAAACTTGAATGTTATTCCATGGAGCGTTGGTCGAAGCATCGCACAACAGACAAAGGTGCAGAGGTCCACATAATTGAGCTGTATATACAGAGTGTGTCATGTTGTTATTATTGTAGCGGTTCACTTACCCCGCTGAGGAGCAGGGTAGATCAGTGTACGTCATCGAGGTCAACTAACAGGTGGTGAAAATTGAATAACAAATCATCGGCATTCAACAGTTTAAAAAAGCCATTTGTCCTTGGAAGAAATTATTATAAGTCATGGTAAGCACTGTCTTATTTATTTGGGGTGTAATGGAGTGTAGTGATGCTTCTGGGTATGCAGTTATAGTCGCGAGGCTATATTCAATTCCTACACTTGCGTCCACGTCGCGCACCCTGGAAACGTAAGCAACCGTTGTGCAAGATGCGGTAAGCAACCCGTATGGAGCCTTGGGTCACGGCTAAAAGAGAGGAAGCTTCAGTGGGGCCATCCCGACTTATTCGGATTAAAAGTTCGCTGAAGTCTAAATGCAGCGCCTGTTCACCAGAAGTGCGGCTGCGAGCAGATTTCGGTTTTGAAGCAAGCGGCTCGCTATATAAATATGTAAAAAACATTTAAACATACTCGCCTAGCGAAGTTGTGCGCTGGGTTTGTGACCCCCCACGTTGAAACCAGCTCAAATGACAAGTTCAACAACGCCTCTGATGAAACCGCTAACGCGATTATAGCCGAATCAAAAATATCATTCGTTTCTTCTCTACTTTATTTGGCGCTAGTTGGCAATACCAAGTGTCACCAGATCCTCTCCACCCGATCATTCAAACAGAGTGGAAATATTTTCATTCCTCTGCGTTCAACAACTGAAAGCTTATCAAAGCTGGAGTGCTTCCATTTGGAAGATTAGGTCGTGCATGCATAACTCGTACAACTCTTCGTTTCGTTGATTACGATAATCGCCGTTGCCAATGCGCAAAGAGCCATAAATATTTCGCAAAACTTTTTTCTCTAAGAGTGAACACATGTAGACATCTTCGGCACCATATAGCAGGACGGACTGATGAGAGACTTGTACAGTTTGGTTTTGGTTTGCTAAGAGAGGACTTTACTTTTCAATTCCTTTCCAGGATTTTATTGGTGTTCCCTAGACGAAATTATGTATGATTTCGAAGTTATAACTGCCAACAGTGACTTTGGAAACAAGATGCTAGTACGCGGCATGATTGCTTGATAACGAGCTATTTCGTCACGCCCTCCTTTATCACCAGATCTATTCGCTTCCCTTCTGGCAGTCAAAAATTTTCCTCAATTGCGTTAACTTACTTACTTAACTTTTTATTCAAAAAAAAAGAAAAAAAAAAAAAAAAAAAAAAAAAAAAAAAAAAAAAAAAAAAAAAAAAACAATTTTATAAATGTCTTATCATATATGTTATGGATAACATGTATTATAGTTATATATTTAAAATTAAGAAAACATTTATTTTTTAATAAAATTTATTGAATACTTATTATCTGCTTCAAAATGAAAAATATTATAATTCAGAAAAATGAAAATTTTTGAAATTAAAAATTCGGTAACATAAAAATTGAAAAAGTGAAAATTGTAAGTTACAAATATTAAAGTAGATTCCTACATTTACTCAATTAATATGGATAACATGTATTATAGTTATATATTTAAAATTAAGAAAACATTTATTTTTTAATAAAATTTATTGAATACTTATTATCTGCTTCAAAATGAAAAATATTATAATTCAGAAAAATGAAAATTTTTGAAATTAAAAATTCGGTAACATAAAAATTGAAAAAGTGAAAATTGTAAGTTACAAATATTAAAGTAGATTCCTACATATGTATATATACATACATACATACATATGTATGTGAAATATGTGCTATTTAAAAATTCCCTAGGATAAGACTACCCCTAATGAATATAAATTAAATATAAAATGATGGCATGATCGTCAGATTATAGATTACTGATATTGTGGGCACGGTAGCCGAGTGGTTAGCTTTGCGTACTGCCATTCGGAAGGCCCGGGTTCAAATCCTGGTATGACCAATATCCAAAAGTTGTGAAAATTTATTTAAATAAAAAATTAAGTTAAATTTTCCTCGACAGGGAATGTCAACCCCTCCCATTAAATGTACGAGTATGTCATGAAATAAAGGCTCCTCATAAAAAACCCTCATCCTTTTCGGGAGCGGCTTAGTATAAACTGTAGGTCCCTCCATTTGTTAGAAAAATATTTGGACGCAAAACTACAAATTGGAGGACAAGCTCGGCCGAAAATAGCTTCAGCGGTTACAAAGCGCCAATTATATATACATATACTCGTATAATATTGTATTTCCATTAAATTTTAATAAATAGACGTTCTTTAATTAATAATAATTAATTAATTAATTTTTATACATAACAATAATTTTTATTTATCAAGTTTTCGAGAACTTTTGACAACCGACTGTGGAAACACTGTATCCAAAAGAACGCGATAAGAGTGCTGAGCCTACATTCCTTTGAGAGCACACCTAAATAATCGCTGTTTTGAAGCTGTTAAACCCATGTGAAACAGCTTAAGCAATAATCCATATTGAAGGAAACATGTTACGATGTTTGCGAATAGCGGAAGGGAATGCCAAGCCCTTCGAGTGAAATGAAAGGGCGGCTTAGAATAATTTGTAGATTCCATCATTTGTTTTGATATGTGGCGCTACTTCGACAATCTCAATTTGTATTGGAAAGTTTCTTATCTATACAGCATAAGCTTTGTTCGGTAAGAAATGTTAGTAAAAATTAGCCAGTAAAGAAATTGTGAGAGTAAAATATTTTAATCTCCTATAGAAAGAAATTTACTGAGTTTTCAACGAAAAGAGTCCAGTAAAAATTATTTAGCAAGTTGTATAACAACTGTTTATTTTGGCGGTAACATTTGATCTATACAGTTTATTTACTCTACTTTCAAGTATTTTCCTAAGTATTTTAATAAAATTGACAACTATATCGCATATTTAATTTATTAATTGTATTCAAAATTTATTGTATTTCAAAAATAAGAAAATCCTACGTAAATTATAGCCGTCCAACGACAAAGATACCAATTCTAATAGTCCTCTAAAAGGTCGAAGATTTATGTAAAACTTGCTTTGCAACAATTTGTCGTAGATTTTCAGGAAGGATGAATGAAAAACGAAAATAAGTTTGGAATACTTTTCCCGTGCAATCCGTCAATATTGACTGAACCTTACTAAGAGTTTCTTCGATTCGGTTTAAATAAAATTCAAGCAAGAGCTTCTTTTTTTGCTTTTAATATTTTATTTTGTGCATTGTCGTCCCTTTCGGAAGCTTAAGAATGCATTATCATCATTGAGACCGTAGCAATAACTTTGTTTCGCAGTGTTTTGCGGCTCAGTTTGTCGTCACAGTTTTCTAGTAAATTAAAAGAATGCAGAATGAGTTTGCATTGTAAAAAAACAATAATATATTCTTATTCTATGGCTTCAATATTCCTAACTTCCAATTCTTCAATGCAAACTGTGTGAGGTGTGGACGATGATTTCATTCCACAGCATTTCGGTTTAGCGAGTACCTTAACCATTTAATTGAATCGTTGATATTATTAAATTTTATTTATGTTATATTATTTTGTTATCGTGTCATTCATATTAAAGTAATAATCTTAGTTTTATTTTAAATCAATTTTTGTTTTGTGGACAAAAACACGAGGGGATTAATAAAAGTTCGATCAGTTGGTGACTTTCAATTTGGTTTTGTTAAATCTAAAATTACCAAGTCCTTTGCAATTACTTTATTAGTCTTCCTTTCAAATTTTGGAACGATCGGCTAAAATGGAGACTTGAAAACGCAAGATAGCTGAGGATAGGTCAGATGAAATTATACCACCAACGCAAACAGAAACTGCCCATGTGATTCTCTTCGGGTTTCGGGGTAATTTACAGCCAATACAAATATTCAGTAAATGCCAAATTGCATATGGAACGATTGCACCGTCTTTAAAGACTATTTCTAGGTGGTTCCGAATTTTTCAGACCGGACATTTTTCTGTAGAGGACGAGCCCCGAGAAGCTCGACCAAAATCAACCACTGATGACGTCACTGTAGCTCGGTGAAGTCCAAAATTGACGAAGACCCACGATTGACACAAAAAATGATTGCTTATGAATTGGGCTTTAATGCCATGACTGTATCGCGAATATTAAGTAATCATCTGGGATACACAAAGAAATTATCGATGGGTACCACGAATTTTAAATGAGACCTAAAAAGAGGCTCGAGAGCATTTTGCTCAATTTTTCTTAAACAAACTCGAAAATGGTCAGTGTAGCAACTTGAGTAAAGTCGTTACTAGTGACGAATCTTGGTTCTATAAGTGGAGACCAAAGGGAGCGAACCAATCCTTAAAATCTAAGGAAAAAAAAATCAGCAGCAAAAGTAAAGATGTCAGTTTACTTTACCCGATATAAAATTGTAGCTGCTATTCCTCTGGAAAAGGGGCAGACGGTAACTGCAAAATGGCTTACCAAAAGTTTTGGAAAATTTGTTGGAAAAGAGAAAGTACTTTTTATATCATGACAACGCGCCATCCCACACTGCTGAAATAACGAGTAATTTTATTGCGATCTCTGGGATCGGACAAATACGTCCAGCATCATATTTCCTGTATATATCACCTTGTGATTTCTGGTTATTTCAAAAAATTAAAAAAAATTTAAAAAGAAAGGTCTTTAATAGCAACGAGGAGATAATTAATGTACGTATTGCTGATCTTTATAAAATTAAAAATTAAGATTTTGAAGACTGTTTTCAGAAGTGAATCTATAGGCTTAGGAAATGTATTAAAATCAATGGCGACTATGAAGAGAAGATAAAAAAGGACAAAGATTAAGAAAAAATACAAAAATTATTTTTTTCGTTTTTTTTTCTGGCCAACTTACCGAACTTTTGTTAAGCCACTCGTACTACCTTGCTTGCTAGTTTTTATTGCTTGAAATTTTTCTAGCTCGAATTCGCAACTTTCACTCCAAATTAAACGTCAAAATTGCCCTCTCGCTACTAATTTTACTGAGATTTCTGTCCACAGAACGCGATTTAGTAAAAATTGTTACTGCCAAACAGGTCACCGAACAGAACTATATTTATTGCCGCTCGCCCTTATAAATAAAAAGCTTACTTCATCTATAGAATACCCACATGTTAAAACACTTTATCAGCATAACAGCCGACAGCCAAACATGTAAACAACAAACAACAGTGTAAAGTTTACGAGTAGAAAACATAAACATGTGCCGGGAAACTTTCCTTAACATTGAACCACAAGCGGAGGTCGCCCGATTAGAAAGGAACATAATTTTGTTAAAGGGCACATCATAAGTTGTTGTTTCCGTGACGATCTAGGATAACCTTCTAATCATCAGCGAACATTTTTTATTCGCTCTGAAAGCAGATAAGTGTCGTCCTTGGATTTATTAATTTTTTATTTTATTTGGCTTTCACTGCAAAAAGTATGTGGTTGTATGTAGTGGCGTGAAAGCATAACCAATTAATTAAGATAGCGGCGGGTAGGTAGCATTGCGTACTGACACTTGAAAGGCCAGTGGTCGGAAAAACATCCAAATATTATAAAAATTAATTAAGTTAATTTTTTCTAATTCCGATCGCCCCTCGAAAAAAAACACACACACTTTGTTTTTAAAATATAAAGAAGGTGTCAAAGTGGAAAAGTTGTTCCGTTCCCCGACTATGAAGAAGTCCAAATAGCAATCATCCGCTTAAAAAACAACAAAGCGGCAGGGACCGATGGATTACCGGCCGAGCTATTCAAATACGGCGGTGAAGAACTGATCAGGTACATGCATCAGCTTCTTTGCAAAATATAGTCGGATGAAAGCATGCCCGACGATTGAAACCTAAGTGTGCTCTGCCCAATCCACAAAAAAAGGCGATCCCACAGTCTGCGCCATTTACCGTAGAATAAGCCTTCTTAATATCGCATATAAGGTCCTATCAAGCGCTTTGTGTGGAAGACTAAAGCCCACCGTCAACAAACTGATTGGACTTTATCAGTGTGGCTTTAGACCTGGTAAATCAACCATTGACCAGATATTCACCATGCGCCAAATCTTGGAAAAGACCCGTGAAAAGAAAATCGACACCCACAACCTTTTCGTCGATTTCAAAGCCGTCTTCGACGACGCTAAACTGACGTTAAGCGACACTAAAAGCTAAAAGTCGCTTATATGGTAGTTTCCGTCCTGCTATATGGTGCGGAGGCATGGGATGACAACATCTGATGAGTCGGCGTTAGGAGTTTTCGAGAGAAAGGGTTTGCGTAATATTATATTTACAGTCCTCTATGAGTTAGGAACGGCGAATACCACAGCCGAAGGAATGATGCGCTGTATGAAATATACGTCGCCATTGGCATAGCTCAGCGAATCAAGAAACAGCAGCTACTCTGGCTAGGTCAAGCGGTGTCTACGCCAGTAAAGTAAGTAATTAAAAATTAATCCATTATTTTTGCAATAGATGGTATCTCTCGTTCTAGTTTGTAAAATGTCATTTCACATTTCACAAAATACATTTTGGAATCAGTTGAAAAATCCTGGATACACAAAGGAGCTCGATGTATAGATGCCACATAAATTAATGAGAAAAAACTTCATGGGCCGAATTTCCATCTGCGAGTCACTGCTGAATCGTAACAAAAGCGACCCATTACTAAGCGGATAGTGACTGGTGATGAAAAGTAGATCACTTACAGCAAGGTCAAACGAAAACGGTCGTGCTTGAAAGGCAGTGAGCCGGTACAAATGGTTTCCCAGCCAGGATTGACTGGCAGCAAAGTTTTGTTGTGTGTTTGGTGGGATTGGCAAGGAATTATCTACTGTGAACTCCCCTCCTATGGTCGAGCACTTAGTTTGGACCTGTAGTCAGCAAAAGGACCGTCTGAAGGAAGCAATGGACAAGAAGCGCCCAGATTTAGCCAACAGGAGGGGAATTGTGTTTCATCAGGACAATGACAGACCTCACACATCGATAGGGGATTCGTGAGAAACTCCGAAAGTTTGGTTGAGAGGTGCTTATGCATCCATCTTATAGTCTGGACCTTGCTTTAAGTGATTATCATCTGTTCTTGTCTCTGGCGAATGATTTGGCTGGTGAAGAATGGGACTGAAGAGAAACTTGTGAAAATCGTTTGTTCCAATTTTTGGCAATAGGGACAGGGTTTCTCCATGTTGTTGTTGTTGTTGTTGTTGTAGCGGCTAGCCAACCCCGCTTAGGGCAGGTATTATTAATCTAAGTCGCCGAGGTCATCTAAGGAGAGGTCCAGGAAACGTGCTGTTTCGACGGGGTTGGACCAAAGGGAGAGGGGGGTTAGATGAGTTGGTTTCAGGGGGCATGTGAAGAGGTGGTTAGTGTCGTGCGGGGACTCTCCACATGCAGGGCATACGTTGGGTATGCTGGGGTCGAGTCTGGATAAGTAGGAGTTTAATCTACTACAGTATCCAGATCTAAGCTGTGCAAGGGTCACGCGGGTCTCTCGAGGCAGCTCGAGCTCGTTGTCTGCGATTGGTGGTGCTTTGATTCCGAGTGCGCCATTCACGGGAAGGGAGTCTATGAAGGTGTTAACTGACTCCTGATGAATGGCGTTCAGCGCTTGTCGGTTTTTCCATGAAATATGCCTCTTAACATTACCTTAAAAATGACAAAAAGTTATCGCAACGGTGCGTATTTGAAATAAATCGTATAATTCTAACTATGGTTGATAAAGCCTTCAATTTAATGCAAAAATAATGCATGACTTGTTACTTGACCAATATCAAAACACATACTCGTACATATGAAGGCTTAAAGTTTTCCTTAATAGTTGGATATACATACTCGTATACATATGTACTTATGTTAGAGTGTTCAATAAAAGTTAAATTAGTCAAATAATTTTTTGTTATTCTGAGTCCTTAGCAGACCAACTTTCAAATTTATAGCAACAAATGCTTCTAATTGCGGCTGCACCTCAGCAGAGGTGGTATTTCTGACACGAAGTAAAAGCAACTCATAAAAATCGTTCAGCCCTTCAGAAGCGACTTACAATGAACTTTGTTGGGAAAGCATTATAAGACGCACAAAGCAAATGAGAGAAATACATACGTGTATATTGAAAGTTTTCTGTTCATTATCCCCGAACGGCGCGACGTTTCCATACATACATTCGATTATGCAAATTGATATTCATATAATTGTGTACACGTATGTGTGCAAATTGTTCAGGCTGATCAGAGTGATCGCTGATCACGCTTATTTTGTCTTTAGTTCAGTGATAACTATCAAAGGAATTTTTCCATGTACGAATATGTAGATGGCACATACATACTCGTATGTATGTGCATTGAGATTTAAATTTTTGGTACAATATAGTATGTACATATGTATAAAAAATAATGTATTTAACTATATACATAGTTATATAGTTCATACAAATATGTACAAAAAAGTAAGAAGTTCATAGATTCATTTCAGCTTATGCTGATTATAATTATAATCGCAATGATTTTTAAGTGTCATGTGCATGTGATTTGAACATTTAAATATACATAAATACATACATATGCACAGATGTATAAATAAATTGCCAAATAATCTTTTTTAATATAATAAACAGTATCACAATAAATATTATATATTTTCACTTACAATAAAGTAGACGAATGCCTTTAAATTGATAATGAGCGCGTGCCAATACATATATGGGTCCGTGGAGCAATCGAACCAAAATCGCATGGCGTGACATGCTGCTGAAAGTATAGTAGTCTGCAAACATACTCGTACATATGTTTACAGACATCACATATTGGCTTGTGACAGTTCTGCAGCAAATGTTTCAGGCTGCATCGTTTTGTATGTAAATATGAATATGAATATGAATATGTACATATTTATTCCTGCTTGTTTTGTTTGTGTTGTGGATGGTCGTTACAACTGAGTTTTTCTTTTAATTTACTTAAGGTGAAATTTTAATGAAAAAGTTTGAATTAAGAAAAAAATCCTATTAAATCATGGCTTTCGATGTTAAATATTAGTGAAATATACTCGGATGTTTCAAAATTTGAGTTGAGAAGAGGTGGTGGTTTGTTTTCACGAAGATAATCTCTGATATCATTGAGACAGCAAAGCAACATGAATCTCTCTTTAACACTAGTTTGCCTTATGCAATAGTTTTGACAGTTTTTTCAATTTCAGTTAAAAAGAAAAATTGTTTATAATGACACAACTTCTTAGAATTTTGTGGTTTTTTGTATCATCAATGCATTTATTTATCACGGTAGTTGACTTCCGCGTGCATTTATTGTGATTTTATATAAAGTAAAGAGTTTTTATTGTTATTAGTAAGTAACTAATAAATTGCTATATGGCTTTCAATATTATAAGAAATATTAAAAACTAATTTTAAACAAATTTCTACATTTATTAATTATTCTTTCACAATGCAGTCATTTTGACTGTTTTAGGCAATATGCATACTCGTACATAGGTATATATCAAATCTCCGTCTTCCTAGTGTTAAAAATAAGTACATATGTACATACATAAGCGCAGTTGTTGTTTTTTTTAAATAAATTGAAAACAAAATTAAAAAAAAAACACCAGTTATGTTTTTTTTGGTGAAGTTGTTTACTATGTGAAGCTGGACATAGTTAACTTAGTCATTGAGGGTGTTTTTATTTTTAATTAATAATAATATTCTTTTATAATTCAGTTCATGGCACGCTTTTACGATACCGGAGTACTTACACGGAGTGTTGCCAGGAACAATCATCTGTAGAAAAAAGAAGCTATAAAAAGCTAATACACTTGTCTAAGAAGCTCCTAACGAGGAAATGGCGGCGCTGGAAAACCCTGATTCTAATAAAAGATGTGAAAACTAATTTTTGAAAATTTTCAATAAAAACGAGAGGAAAGCAATAAATTTATACTTTTGGGATATGAGCAACAAAATAAGATAAAAAGACTGGTGGATTTCATGTGCTGGTTTTGAATTAAAGATAGGTGAAATTGTTTTATTTAAGCAAATAACATCTGTTTGCGTGCTACTAAGAGATTCTGCAAGAAGTTTGACCAAACATTTATATCAGTCTCTTGGGGAGAAGTTAACTGAAAACCACTTATTTATAGCTTAGGCATACATACAATCTTATAGAAGATGGTGCAGAAGCTGCAAAGAGAATGACACGATCACCCATCTTTTATGGGACTACTAGGTTTGGGAATTTTCGGATCCTATTGCTGGATTGTCTATCGAAGATAGCCGATGTCGAAAGAAAGGATCTATTGAGGATAATTAGAGAATCGAAATGGCTGGAAAATTAAGCCTGATGGTCAAGTTTTTGTGACATCACAGTGAGTCTTAGTCAGGCCTAAGTAAATCCGACACGTTAGATCGGTAGCCACCACAACCTAACCTAACTTTTGGGCTCCAACACCGTGTTATTATTCTGATTAGTAATTCTAGGACTAATCTAACTTGATATATTGTACTTATATTCTAATGAATCGAGCAGACTTTTAATATTGGAAACATTTTTCTCCAGCAGTTTTTCTAAATTCAATGAAAATTTCAGTTCTATTATTAAAATCTGCCGATTTCCAAAAAAAGGAAAATAATAATACTAATAATAAAAAGTTTTATTAAACCAAAATATGATCAGCAAGCAGTTGACGGCGATTTTTCGAACAAAATTTTCTGTAGCACATTTCTCACTCCGGGGATACGTAAATGAACAAAAAATATTGCTCCATCTATTGTGAATATATATACCTATGTATGTATGTACATTTATTTGTTTTATTATATACAAATACAATGTACTCGTAGCTGCTTGTTGTGAATGACTGACTGACCTGAAACTCGGAGGGTGTGTTTTGTTTTTTTGTGTACGATAAGAAAGCATTTACCGAATATCTATCGCTAAGGTAATCGGAAAGGACCTGAAAGATGCAAAAAACTATATATTTTTTCGGAGTATGGACTACGGGCCGATCTTTGCGGTTTTATTACCTTGATATTTGTCTAGATTAAAGAACAAAAAGGTGTTCTCTTGGGGAAGTTGACTTTCAACTACTTCCAGATCAAAGGGAGAGCTTTGTTTTCATTAAATGTATAAAAATTATATTTTTTTACGTTTATGTTGCCTTTAAATCCCTACTCTAAAATTAAAAAATATTTAACATAATAATTTATATATAACATCACAAAATAAATAACGTAAAAAAACAATTAAAAAAGTTTTTAGATACCTTTTCAAATCTTACACATCCCAAAATGTACTCTAAATACATACATATATATAGGTACATATGCTCTATTTTTAATAAGTGGCTTATGGGCGCGTATAATGCTTAATTGTAAAAATTATACGAAATCATATGTCTGCAAAATTTGGTACTTGTAAACTTCGGACCAATGGTAACACATTGTGTTCGGACCACGTACTAGTATGATTTCTGCCCACAGCGCAACTTCATAACATCCGTTTAACAAATTGTCGTTTTGTTGCCGATGTATACGTATGTATGTACATATATTGAAAGTGTAGTCGAATGATTTTGGTCTACTTCTGCTACCAACGATGCAGACTCAGATACACTCTTTCCCTAAGGATTAGAGGCTCAAGAATTTACCCGTGGTACAGGTACAATACATATACATATTTGGAGCTTTGTAAGTGCTGAAGCGATTTTCGGCCGAGTTCCAACAAAAGGAGCGGCCTACAGTTTATTCTAGTTATTTATGAGGAGCCTTTATTTCATGTCAGATATACACTCGAAGCGATTGACACTCACTGCCGAAGGGCGACCACAATTACAAAAATTAGCTTAATTTTTTATTTAAATTAAATTTCTATAATTTGTGGATGTTGGTCGGACCAGGGCTCGAACCCTAACCTTCCGAGTAGCAGTAAGCAATGCTAACCATTCGCATATCCCGGCCGCCATTTAATACATGATAATATATGATAGATAAGTACCAAAAAGAGAAGAGAAAATCGATCAGAATTTATACCAATCGGGTCAGGACGAGTTGAGTAGATTTAGCCAAGTAAGTCTGTTTGTACAAAAACTAGTCTCTCGCATTCGCATATTTGAATCATTTATCGGACCACTAAAGCATAAATACGACTGATTTTTCAAATTCGAGACTTTGGGTCATAAATTTGTCAACAAAACAAAACAAAACAATAAGAGGGTGAAATTTTGTATTCTTCACACATATTGGACGACTGTAATATATAGCTCCCACACACCGAATATTTCTGATATGACGCTTCTGTCAAAACTCCATAATACATTCGTATCTACAAATAAACATTGTCACTGAAAATCAGCCAAATCAGAGAATTATATCGAACTGCCCCTACAAAACCGATTTTGTTCAGATGTGAGGTTTTAAATTAAAAATCCGACAAAAAAGCATTTAAAAGCGTAAAATTCGCTTTTCTACATACGGATGTATATATTATATATGCAAAAAAAAACTTAAAACACCAAAAATTAGAAAAAATTCAACATATAGCCCGTTCCAAAACAAATTTTTCTGGTATAATAATTAATATTTAATCCTAAACTGAAATACCATAAATTTTATTTGGTTATGAAAGGAATAAAGACTCCGACATAACCGAAAACTTCTCTTTCTTTTTTGAAAATAAATAAAATGGCAGCATTAACCTTCGCCGTTGATGTTGGTGCATCCTTTTATTTTTGTTTTACATAAACCTCTGCTATAGCTTACTACTGTAATGAAAGGTCGTTACCATTTACTATTGGGTAAATTACCGGCATTCTCTTTATAGTCATACATACCAATGTAGCCGTGTTGACATTTGCAATATGAAACTCAACATTTCTCAACATAAGCACCCGCTCTCATTGTGAGCAGTAGTTTACTCAGTCAGAGAAAACTTCGCCTTTAATTTCTCCGACGCTGTGGGCATAAAATGAAAGCTTTCGCTCATATTGTCAGCTACGGATTTTGGTTGGTTCCGCGGATGAGGTGATTCTACTTATCATCATCGGTGTTAACATGTGTGCGTTTAGTGGCGTAAGAGTAATTTTAAGGGCTGCTCAAAATGATTTGTCTAAGATGATGTCGCACAGTAATACATGTTGAATCAAATTTATCAATTTCAAAAATATGCAAACTATTCGAAAATTTAGTGTGTATATAAATGTATAGCAACATATGTACGTATACATATTTATTTGGGTATATGTTTGAGCAAACAACAACTCTGTTCGGTGACCTGATGGGTATTAGCAATTGTTACTGAATTTTCCTGAACTGTGTTCGGTGAGGCAAAAAGTCTGTAAAATTTGCACCGAGAGAGCTGCATTTTGACATTTCGTTACTGGCTAACTCTTAGCGACATTTCTCATCGTCCCGCGCTAATGTATAATATTATTTACTAATTTAAAGACATGCATACACATCTCTCCAATTTTCTCAGTTGTATTCAAATATATACATAGCAGATCCTAATTAATTTTACTTTCTGCACCTATGTACACATTCATTTTCTTTTAACAATAAAAAAAAAATACAATTATATAAATAAAAACTGTAACTGAAAAATCGCAATAAACCTTCTTGATTGTGTTTGGGTTGAATGAAAATTCAAAGCTTGAAAAAGTTTTTCTAAATACCTCAGAAATATTTACATCCCGAACGATTAGTACTTTGAAACATAAATATTGTATTTTCAAATAATTGATAGTCATACTTGAATACAAAGTATTGGTCATACATCTGTACGCTTTGTGAAATGATAAGTTCATGTACGCTTAAGTACAATCAAAATAAAAGTCATGTAGTTCACTACTTGTTCTACTGTAGATGTCACCTCTAAGAAAGAGATTACTTTCGTGCTCTTTTTTCGTTGCGTGTCGGCTTTGTAGCTGGCGCAACGTCATGATTTCACATATTAACGGCGGTATCAATTGTTGTCCATCAACCACCAACTTTTAAATGCAGGCAAGCTTTTGCATTTTAGAAACAGTCTTCATTGACAATTCATAACATCAATACGTTTAGCTCGAGCTGTTTGTCGGCTTTAAAACTTGGCGGATAGAAGTTTGAATTTGACTTCACACACAATTTGCAAGTGCTGGAAATACTTTAGTGTGGTATAAACGGAATTTTTCCATTTAACGGTGAATAAAAGTGAGTGAGTGAAAAAAACCAAATTGGGAATAAACTTTGCACGGACAAATGTAACCTTAATACATACATACCTACATATGTAAAAAGGGATTTATTCATAATTATTGCTATATTAAATTAATATATTGTTGAAAAAGCTGGTATAATTTCAAATTGCCCATGCGCCGTTAGTACATACTTATATATATTTATATACATATGTACATGCCTACTTGCCTACACACATTATTATAAATTAATTACATTTTTCAAATTTAAAGGAAATATACGAGTACATACTCCTACCGGTGATTCTTATCAAGAAAAAATTGTTATAAAATTAAAAATAAAATAACGAAAAATTTAAACTACAACCGATTTAGTGCTACAATATTTAAAATTAAATTGTGAAATAAAGAATTATAGGCTCAAACTCGTTGAAAGTATAAAAAGGAAGTAATCGCTAAAAGCGGCTGTCGCAAAGAAACGAAAAGGATATATCGCAAGGGTTGCCTGATTTTCGGTATGTACCTCAATTTGCCGACCTGTGTGTATGGTTAGGAAAATAATCACTTAGATGTATGTATATATGTATGTATGTACATACATATGTATGTATATGTGCATATCTGCGGAATTTTCTCAAATGAAGATTATAAAACGAGAAAGTTAGAAAATATTAAATAAATTTTATTCACACTTATGCTTATCTTAAATTGCTCGATTAGG
This sequence comes from Ceratitis rosa, assembly GCA_037013455.1. Lineage (NCBI taxonomy): Eukaryota > Metazoa > Arthropoda > Insecta > Diptera > Tephritidae > Ceratitis > Ceratitis rosa. Next base: position 22,814,657 of record JAWMAG010000004.1, read on the forward strand.
TACTTGGCATTGTGACGTCCACAAAAATTTTTGCGCACATTTTTTTTAAGAATATTCAATAATAGCAGTTAGGTACATAACAATAATATTATTTTAATTGTTCGTATTCTGCAAATCATATTTGGACGTCATATACAAATTTTGTCATACAAACCGTATCTGAGCTGTTTAACTCCTCTTTTAAGTTTTATAAGTTGTAAGTAGTGAAACTTAAAATTGAAAAGTGAAAAAAAAATCTTTAACTGTAGTTTAGAACCATTCTGAAAGGCTTTCAACAAGTAACTTTCCACAATTTCTACAATAACGAGTATTCGTAGGTGATATGTACTCGTATATGACCAAACTAATCTTTTTGAAATTATTTTATCACTTGGTAATTCTTACTAGTAATTAAACATAAAGTTACATGTGCACATACATATTTAAAACACTCGAATTTAAAGAAAGATTTCCAAATTTTAATAATAATCTTAATATGACATGTAAAAATGTTTTTTGTACGGCTTTGTATAAACCGTAGGTCCCTCCATTTGTTGGAAAATATCAAGACGAAAAACCACAAATTGTAGGAGGAGCTCGGCCGAAAATCGCTTCAGCGGTTACAAAGCGCCAATTATATATATGTATATACAATACATATATTTTTTTTTGTTTTCTTAGTATATGAAATAGTTGTTGTTTTTGTTTTCAATTTACTATTTATCTCGGTTACCGTAAATTTTATGATTTTAAAACATTTGCAAACTTCAAAATTGAATGAAAAAATAAAACAATCGTTTGAACTATTTTTTTCCTGAATATTCTTTTAAAATCTATGGAAAATTTTTCTGATGCATAAATGTATTTATGTAATTGTTTGTTACCAATGCTTAACTAATTATTTCATGCACTAGAGAAGAAACCTTTTGTAAATATATGTACATTTTTAAATTATAATTCTATCCGGATCATCACATTATGATTTCAAATAAAATCCCTATCGTTGGAGTTATAATTTTAATGACTAATATGTAATTCAGATGTTATCACATTTACTGCCGCGACCAAGAATTCAAAAAACTTTCCATATTTTGCTTGATATTGATCTAGCTTGGGCTCGAAACTATTACTCTACGCGTACTAACACGCGCTGCGACTCCGGAAATATGCGCTAATATGTATGTATGTATGTATTATAGTAATTGCTCACCGTTATAAAAAAATACTCTAAATAATAAATTGCATATATTTTAAAAATTTATATTCTAATGAAGAGCATTTAAAATAAATAATCTAAAAAAAAGAAGAGTAATAATGGTTGAAAGCCAAAGTTCGGTACTTTCAAAGTTTAATAAATTAATACATAACATACACATACTCGTATACTTCAAAATATTAGTATACTTGTATTTTTGCTATTATGAGGGTAATTAATGAGCTTTATATATATTTTTATATATTTATGTACTATATGTAAGCAATAGCTCGTAATAACAACTTTGGCAGTCCATTTTGATTCATATGAATGTGCATACATATTTAGGTATGTATGCAAGCAGTTGAAGATATTAATTTTATTAAAAAAAACGGTTCGTGAATACAAAGTTTTTGAATATTTTGGTGCTACCCTTCAAAGGTCCTTAGGAGTATAATTATTAATTTAGTTAAATTTGGTTCTAAAGTTCTCATCCAAGTGATAAAAATTACCAGATTTTAATGAATGTATTTAGCTATCTATGTATTTACATAGAATATATTATATAATAATATGTATGTACATAACATATTAAGATACTTAAAGTATGGCTTCTAAATTTATACGAAATATTGCAATTGTGGTTCTTTAATTACAGTAAGTCTTCATTTCAATTATATGTACATATGTATGTATGTATGGAAATATATAAAATTTTTGTCTGCGATATTTATGTTTATATAAATATCCAGTAGAAATAGTATACATATGTATGTACATTCAATATTGGTATATTTTGCTTTAAGATGCTCCTTTTAGACATGCCATTTTATACATCTAATTCCTCGTTGGGGAAATGTACATACATATGCATACTTTATACATACCCTTGCACTACTCCCGTATGAATGCTATGGTAATAACATGGCATACTTACATAAAGAAACTCATAAATATTTCGGGAATTTTTTTCAAGTGTGTACACCCTTACTTCCTGTATTTATACCCAATTTTTCTAATTGTTAATATATGTACATACATATATGTATGGACATTTACTATATATTTAAATTAAATTGATGGGTGTCTTAGGTTACTTTAGAATACGGTATGTAGTTTAATGAAATGTGGTAAAACTTAAGGTTATTTTGTGAGTACATATTTATATTTAAATATGCTTACATGCATAAATACATAGAAATTTAAACCTTCAACCTAGCTACACTAATGTGCATACATACATACATACACTGCAGACAAAAGCTAAACTATTATTTAAGAATTCTAATTTAATACTAGTATATTAAAGATAAATCATACCAGTTCGATATTTGTTTGCAAATCACCAATTTCAGCTAGTAGTTTGTGCTCCATTTTCTAATACGGTTTTTTTTTGCTGCACAGTTTTGGCGTTTTTTTCGAATAACTACGGTAGCCCTAGGTTTAGAGGCAGTCGCTGACAGGTCTGAGATTCATGGCTCGAATACGGTATAAACTAGTATTTAACTGGTGTGAAGCTGACGTAATACAAGCATATACATATATATTATATAATTACCAAATAAAAAATAAGCATAAATTGCGCTAAATAAAAATGGTAATATTATACATGTGTATATAATTTTTGTGGGTTTTCGGAATTTTGTTTTGAAAAAAGAAACGCGCAATTGAATAAATACATATTTAAATAAATATATACTTAGAAACATACATACATTTATGTGAATTTTTCGAAATTTTACTATTTTTTTATATTATATGTACTATCACTATTAAACTACACAACAGTGCACGTTGCCGTGAAAGTTTCAATACATACATACATGCATATGCAAAACGAACATTATGGAAGTTGTTGTGTTTTAAGTTCCGAGTCAATAGGTCGACTTCCTAGGTGCTGCCAGCCAAAGAGTTGCCTACATTTCAACTAGCTTTATTCTTACCGCCTAGACAGAGGAAGGAACATGTTCATAGAGTGGCGAAAAAAGTGAATGACTTATGGCTCGGAACCTCATTGAAATGTAATGCTAACTAAGTGGACGCATTCTAATTACTTAATTGGTATTTATTTTGAATTGATTACAATAATTGATGCAGCAAAATAAAAAAAGAAGAAAACAAACAAGGAAAAAAAATCGATTGCTTCTGACTGTGGCAAAGTTTTGGGCTACACATGCATACGTACATACATATGTATATAGTGTGTAATGTAATATTGTATATACAATTGTATAATAGGCGGTTACAGTGAAGTGAAGGTGTAAAGGAACAAAGAAATAATCAGAACAAAATGGATTTTATACTATTCTTTTAACAATTTAGCATATGTGATATCTAAAAAACATAGAAATGATATGTTTTCTAACTTAATATATAAATTCTTTATTCTCTCCTAACATAATTTCCTTATTCTCTCTAATGAAATAATATTGTTTAAAATAGTATTTAGTATGAAATGAGAAAAATAAAAACATTTTAAGGGGAAAAAGCACTCGAACGATGTCGGTTAAAAAATAAATCTTGAACGATTTTTCCTATATAGCGTTTCTCTAGAGGTTCTCAAGAAAAATGAAAAAATAAAAGATTTAATTCAATTACTAGTTTGCAGCAAGAAAGTGGAAGACGTTAGAAATTTGTAAAAATAAAAAAAATTAAAATTTGTATATTATTTTCAACAATTTAGAAGGACCGATTTTCCGTTAAATACGAAAGTATTTTTTTTATTTCTTTTTTATTATTCTGTTGTTTAAAAGAATGATGTTTTTTTTTTTTGAGATCACCGCCAAGTACCTTTTTTTGTTTTGAGTTCGTTATTGTTTGCTATTGTATTTTGAAAAATAGTAGACATTTTGAGATGCTTTTTAGTTGCCTCACAACTAGGTATTTACATATTATATAAATAAACCTATATGTGTAATAATTGTTGTTTAGTATACATTTCAATTTTGGTTTTCGTGCCTTAAATAAGTTTATTTTATCACGAACACAAAACTTGCAAATTCTTATCTTACTCTTATTTTTCTTTTCTACTTTGTGTGCTGTTTGGCTTTTTCGAAGAGAACAATGTAGATACATAAAGACATATGTATGTCAAATTTTCAGCTGTCTCTTAACTGACTAATTTCCACTACCGAAATATGAGAACTTACATAGGTACATACATATGTACACAATAATTATGTAGTTATTGTATTGAGCAGGAGTTACTCCACCAACTGATAGATACAAAAAAGACCAAAGTATCACAGAAATGATGATAATATCAAAAGATACAAATAATACATTCTGCACTTAAGAATTCTTTACGAGACTATTGTCCGCTTAATAATCCCGGAAAGACTTTATTATCATATGCACATACAGATCTGTGTGTGTGTGTAGGTACAAAAAAATTGGAGAAATTGACACATACTATGTATGTATGTATTAAATATCTGTTTATTTATATTATGTATAAATATGTATGTAAAAAGTTATAAGAATACGTACGTATGTACATTCACATTTCGTTAGAACATTATAAATACAATCACAGTAAAGTGCAAAAAACAGCAGAGAGCAAAATAAAATTGGTTACTGAAGTTATGCGATAGAAAAATTACGTTCGTAATAAACTTATCACTAAAAACATCAATGAACTTGAAATCACGCCACCTTATCTCACTGTGCTATGAGAAATGCAAAGGGCGAGAGGACGGGTAATATGCTCAGACGCAGTAGTGTATATACCATACATACATATGCCGGCAGTATAAACGAAAAAGTGTACACGCGTTGATGACGAATAAACACTCTCTCAAGCGTGCAACACACGAGCGTAATAAACATACATACATAAATACATATGTATGTATATTATTGTATATATTTTTCTTAGTTTTAACTGTTTAACTGTTTGGCCAGGTTGTTGCGGAAGTGACAGTCCCTAGCCCGTTAAAAATAGAGTTTAAAAACCCGACTGTCGTGGGTGCTATTGGAATTTATTTAGTCGCCCCTCACGACAATGTTTTAAAGAAAAGATGTCTTATAAATTATTGCTTAAAATTAAAAAAACATTGTTTATGATCACAAATTTTTGCTTTAATAATAATAAAAATAATAAAAAAATATATTTTAAATATACTGACTATGACAAGTAGTGGTGCAAATCACACACATACATATTTATGTACATATGTATGCATGAAAATTTATACACAATTCTGTATTTATTAATATATTTATAATTCGCCATGCGGTAGTACGAACTTCGGTATAATTCTACAATACATACAGACATACATACACATTTAGTGTGAAAAATTTGGTGTGCCATTGCTTATAAGCACATACATATAAATATGTAGCTATGTACATACATATATACGCATGAGTTACAGATGTACAGATCAGCTGTTCGGAGCCTTAAAAGTTAACTTAACTGTGGTGTAAACAAATATATCATAAATGCACATGTGTACATACATATATAGGTGCATATGTATACATACCTAATGTTGATATGTATTTTCTCAAAAATTTTGTGTGATCCATCTAAAGTTTATATCGAAACTAGTATTGCAGAGTTTAACTTAAAAATGTACATACTACATATATTGTGCACCGTAATAGTTTACTTCGAAGCACTCTCACTACGCTTGTACGTACTTAGTTGTATACTTATGTGCATACGTATTATGGGTGTGCATTTGATGAAGTAAAAGCAAGAATCACCTGATTTTGGATTTGTATACCAATGTTTTTGTTAGACATGCGGCGGCAAACCACGCCATGCTGATTTCACGTGTATGTACATAAATATGTACACATTGCCATATGTATATACAGAGACGAAAGATTTTTGCTGATTTCTCTTTAATTACCTAACTCTTTATTACACTCAATCGCTGTGTTGCTCTTTTTAATTTGAAAGACAAAAAGAGAATTTTAATTTTAAAAGAGTTATTGATTTGTTGATTATGGTTGCCAGATTGTTATTTATAAAAAAATAATATAGGACTTTCTGCTATGGGCTTGACAGCCACATCTATTTTCTATAAAATATTTCCACTACATTTGAAATATGAGAAAAATACTTGATTTCTTGACTTATTAAGAAAATACATATACTTAAGTGTACTTTCGGCTTAATGCGTTAATTTGTTGTGCAAGACAGGTTGCTGGGCACCTATGGGAGTTAAACTATTTATAAATGTACATACAATCCTGTACTGATTACTGATTTTGTATCGGTATGTTTTTTTACTTTTAGTTCCTTCAAGCTGCTGCAAAACACTGTTAAAAGTAATACTTCAAAAACTGGTGCTGTTACTAATACGCCGCCATCACCATTACAGAAAAACGCAAAGTCGCGCTCAAATCGACGAAAAAGACGTCGCAACAAACATCATCAACAAAATTCTGTGGAACCGAATTGTGTTCAACAGCCGAAAGAGCAGATAGTACTAGCTAACAAAATGCCAGCCCGTTTTGCAGAGGACGTCATTGCTGACGACACTGAGCGTGGTGTTCCATTGAATTTAGGTGGACGCTACAATCACCATTCGGTATTAAGTGACGATATCGTTATAACTGGTTTTTCTGGCAGACTACCTGAGAGCTCGAGTATTGATGAGTTTAAACGAAATCTCTATGATGGTGTGGATTTAGTCAATGATGATCCAAGACGTTGGGATAGAGGTAATGTAACAAATGTTGCTAATGAGAATGAGGTTTTCTTTATAATGTTTAATAAATATAAATTTTCTTTTGTATTTCAGGTCTTTATGGTTTACCTGAAAGACTGGGAAAAATTAAAGCCGATGATTTAGAAGTTTTTGATCAACAGTTCTTTAGCGTATCTGCAAAACAAGCAGAATGTATGGATCCTCAAATGCGTATGTTGCTGGAGTCGACTTACGAGGCTATTATAGATGCAGGTCTTAATCCATCTGAATTGCGTGGTTCACGCACTGGTGTGTACATTGGTGTGTCTAACTCAGAGACGGAGAATCACTGGACTGAAAATGCCGATCGTGTAAATGGTTATGGTTTAACCGGTTGTGCACGTGCTATGTTTGCGAATCGCATTTCCTATACATTCGATTTGAAAGGCCCAAGTTTTGCTATTGATACCGCCTGCTCCAGTTCCTTGTATGCTCTATCTCAAGCCTTTTCTGATATGCGTGCTGGAAGATGTGATGCAGCATTCGTATGCGGTTCTAATTTAATTTTAAAACCAGAGATGTCGTTACAGTTCAGACGTTTGAATATGTTAAGTGACAGTGGTATGTGCAAGGCTTTTGACGAGACTGGTGCTGGTTATGTGCGTTCCGATGGTGTGGTCGTGTTACTTTTGCAACGCGTCTCAGCGGCCAAGAGAGTTTACGCATCAGTTTTGAATGCTCGCACAAATACCGATGGTTTCAAGGAAAACGGTATTACTTATCCTGATGGACGTATGCAGAATCGTTTGATTCGTGAAACCTATGAAGAAATCAATTTGGACCCTAATGAAGTTGTGTACGTTGAAGCTCATGGTACTGGTACTAAGGTTGGTGATCCACAGGAAGTCAACTCGATCACAGATTTCTTTTGTAAAGATCGCAAAACTCCCTTATTGATTGGCTCTGTCAAATCAAATATGGGACATTCAGAACCCGCATCTGGTGTATGCTCTATTGCCAAAATCTTAATTGCTATGGAAGAAGGTGTAATTCCTGCTAACTTACATTACACCAAACCAAATCCTGATTTGTATGGATTGATGGACGGTCGTTTACAGGTAGTCGACAAAAATCTGCCTTGGAACGGTGGTATTATTGGTCTTAACTCCTTTGGTTTTGGCGGAGCTAATGCTCATATTATTCTAAAATCGAATCCAAAGCCAAAAACTATTACTCCTCGTGACGGCCCACCTAAACTAGTTATCACTTCAGGTCGTACAACAGATGCCGTACAAGAACTGCTCGAAGACGCAGCCGCACACCGAGATGACGATGAATATCTGGCTTTAATCAACGGAATTCATACCAAGAACATACCCCTTCACTATTACCGTGGTTACGACGTTTTGACATCTAAAGGCTCCGTGCAACGTGAGGTGGTGGAGTTTTCTGAAGAAAACCGCCCAATTTGGTTTGTTTACTCTGGTATGGGAAGTCAATGGGCTAGTATGGCTAAAGATCTCCTGCAATTCGATGTATTTAACAAGTCTATTCATCGTTGTGCCGAAATTTTGCGCCCTGAAGGCATTGATTTATTAGAAATCTTAACACGTTCCACTGACGACAAATTCACCGACATTGTTAACTCGTTTGTTTCAATCACGACCACTCAAGTTGCTCTAACTGACTTGTTGTCATCACTTGGTATCCACCCAGACGGTATTGTTGGTCATTCCGTTGGTGAGTTAGGTTGCGCTTACGCAGATGGTGGTTTGACAGCAGATCAAGCTGTTTTGGCCACGTACTGGCGAGGTCGTGCCATTAAGGAATCAAACTTGCCCAAGGGTAAAATGGCTGCTGTCGGTTTATCATGGGATGATGCTCATAAGCTTGTGCCCACTGATTGTTATCCAGTTTGCCACAATAACCAAGATAACTGTACAATTGCTGGACCAGGTGAATCAATTGATGCACTAGTAGAGAAGTTAAACGGCGAAGGTGTATTCGCAAAGGCTGTCAGTTCATCGGGCTTCGCATTCCATAGTAAATACATTGCCGGTGCAGCACCAAAGCTGAGACAAATGTTGGAGAAAATCATTCCTACCGCCAAAAATCGTTCATCACGTTGGATAAGCAGCAGTATTCCGGAAAGTGCTTGGAATACCCCAGTGGCGAAGCAGTCGTCAGCAGCTTACCATGTAAACAATATGCTATCACCTGTACTCTTCTACGAGGCATTGAAACACATTCCAACAAATGCAATTTGCATTGAAATTGCTCCCCATGGTTTATTACAAGCCATTCTGAAGCGCGCACTTGGACGTGATGTTTTAAATGTAAGCTTAGTAAAGCGCGGACATCCAAACAACGCTGAATTCCTTTTGGCAAATATTGGAAAATTATACGCAGCTGGAGCTCAGCCACAGGTACAGAATTTAGTACGACCAGTTTCTTATCCTGTGGGACGTGGAACTCCCATGTTGAATTCCAAAATTGGCTGGGACCACTCTCAGAGATGGTTGGTGCCAAAATATGGTGCTGCTAAATCTTCCGGCGACACAGTTATTGATATCGATTTGTCAAGTGATGATGATGCATTTGTTATTGGCCATACGATTGATGGACGTATATTGTTCCCCGCTACTGGTTACATGACTCTAGCATGGATGACATTCGCAAAAATGCGTGGCGTCGACTTCAATAAGGCAGCTGTGGTCATGGAGGACTTGATATTCCATCGTGCCACAATTCTAAACAAAGAAAATGTTACTAAATTTGGTATTAACTTCTTCGATGGCACTGGAGCTTTTGAAATTTGCGAAGGCGGAAGCTTGGCTATGTCTGGAAAAATTAAGATCGTGGATAATATCACACAAGAAGAATTACCCTTGGACCCCCTCCAACCCGACACTGTTGGCCGCGAACTAGTCGCAAATGATGTGTACAAGGAATTGCGCTTGCGAGGCTACGATTACGGTGGAATTTTCCGTGGTATTGTCACATCGGACATATCTTCCCGTACTGGAAAGTTACAATGGGTGGATAACTGGATTAGTTTCATGGATACAATGTTGCAGTTTAGTATCTTGAGCAAGGATCTGCGTGAACTTTATCTACCTACACGTATTGAAAAGGCCGTTATCAACCCAGCTAAACATTTGGAAATTTTGTCTCAATTACCAGAAGACGATCTGAAAAACGTTGGTATACCTGTATATATGTACAGCGACATCAATGTCATCAAAAGTGGTGGTGTTGAGTTGAGAGGTTTGAAAGCTTCTTTAGCACAAAAGAGACCAAATGCACAAAATCCCCCAACATTGGAGCGCTACACATTCGTACCAAATACTAATAACTCAGAACTGCACGAGAACTCCGGAAAGGCCGGATCTCACGCTCTTGCCGTAGCTGTACAAATTGTAATTGAAAATGCTGAACGCTCGTTCAAAATTAAAGGTGTGGAACTGGCCAGTGGACGTAACCCTGATTCATTGGTGGCTGGCAAGCTGGTCCAATTGATTGAAGGCGAACCTGCCGTTGCTGCTGACATTTCCGTAGCTACAGCTAGCAAAGATGAAGAAAGCATCAAAACTGCTTTGAATGATTTTGGAGTGCGAGTTGTATCGAAAAATGTGACAAAGGAGCCGGTTGAGCAGAATTGCCACTTCTTGTTTGGAAGTGATGTACTTTCTCGCCCTGATACAGCCGTCTTGGAAAATAGTATTGCCAGTATCAAAGAAAACGGATTTTTAATTTTTGACGAAAGCGTGAGTTCATACAACAAAGGTGGAGCCGAGTTATTGTCCAAATATGGATTTGTTGTTATACAAAACTTGAACAAAGGTGATTCTCGTACCCTTATTGTGGCAAGACGTGCAGTGGATTTGAAAAAACGCAAGGCTGTAGTTATTAACGTAACCGAGAAGAATTTTGACTGGTTGGAGGACTTAAAACTTGCTCTTTCAAAGTCAGCAGAAGAAGAAAAATACATTTACATTGTTTGCCAAGGTGAAGAAGTGTTTGGTGCCGTTGGTTTAACCACATGTGTTACATACGAGAATGGCGGCAAATTTGTAAGAACCGTCTTCATTCAGGATGTCAACGCCGAGAAGTTTTCGTTAAGCTCAAAGTTTTACACTGAACAACTAGTGAAAGATTTAACATCGAATGTGCTTAAAAATGGCAGCTGGGGAACATTCCGTCACTTGAAATTGGAGAAAGAACTTGCAACGTTGCAGGTGGAGCATGCTTATGTCAACGCTTTGGTGAAAGGTGAGAAAGAATACTTTATAATTACTCAGTTTGATTATGATTAATATTTTTCTTTGTTTCTTTCAGGTGATCTCGCGTCGTTGAAATGGATCGAAGCATCCCCATCCCAAAATGTAAAGACCGAGGGATTGGAACTGTGCTCCGTTTACTATGCACCCATTAATTTCCGTGACGTTATGTTGTCTTCTGGTAAATTATCTGCTGATGCTCTTCCCGGTGATTTGGCACAACAAGATTGTGTGCTTGGTCTTGAATTTTCTGGACGTGATTCATCCGGTAAAAGAGTTATGGCTATGGTCCCTGCGAAATCTTTGGCCACCACTTGTCTGGCTAGTAAGAACATGATGTGGGAAATCCCTTCAAATTGGACCATGGAGGAGGCATCTACTGTGCCTTGCGTTTATTCTACAGTCTACTATGCATTAGTTGTACGAGGAGAAATGAAGAAGGGAGAAAAGATATTGATCCATGCTGGTTCTGGTGGTGTTGGTCAAGCAGCTATTTCCGTCGCTCTTCATCATGGTCTGACTGTATTTACTACTGTTGGTAGCCAAGAAAAACGGGAATTCTTAAAACAACGATTCCCAAAACTACAAGACAGATACATTGGAAATTCACGTGACACTTCTTTCGAACAATTGATAATGAGAGAAACTCAAGGCAAAGGTGTTGATTTAGTGCTTAACTCACTCTCTGAAGAAAAATTGCAAGCATCTGTTCGTTGTTTGGGTATCAATGGACGCTTCTTAGAAATCGGAAAGTTCGATTTGAGCAACAACAGCCCACTTGGAATGTCGGTATTCCTTAAGAACACATCATTCCACGGTATTCTGTTGGACAGTGTTATGGAGGGAGAAGAAGAAATGCAAAATCGTGTTGTATCTTTAGTTGCTGAAGGCATTAAAAACGGTGCAGTTCGTCCCTTACCGACATCTGTGTTTAATGAATTCCAAGTTGAACAGGCTTTCCGTTTCATGGCTTCCGGTAGACATATTGGCAAAGTGGTAATAAAGGTTCGCGATGAGGAATCTGGAAAGAAAACACTAAAGCCAACCTCAAGACTAGTAAACGCAATACCACGCACATATATGCATCCAGATAAGAGTTATATACTTGTAGGAGGTTTGGGAGGTTTCGGTTTGGAATTAACTCACTGGATGGTGTTACGTGGAGCTAGATACATTGTGTTAACTTCAAGATCAGGCATCAAAACCGGTTACCAAACGCTTATGGTACGAAGATGGGAGGAGCGTGGCGTTAAAGTCGTTGTAGACACAAATGACGTAACAACTTCTGAAGGATGCAAGAAGTTATTGCAAAATGCTAATAAACTGGCTTTGGTCGGAGGTATATTCAATTTGGCTGCTGTATTACGTGATGCTCTCATTGAAGATCAGACTGTTCAAGACTACCAGACAGTCTGCAAGCCTAAAGTAGATGGAACTAAATTCTTGGACTTGCACTCTCGTACTCTCTGCCCCGAATTAGACTACTTTGTATGTTTCTCCAGTGTTTCATGCGGTCGCGGTAACGTTGGTCAATCCAATTACGGTTTGGCAAATTCTGCCATGGAGCGCATTTGCGAACAACGTCGTGCCAATGGATTGCCCGGTTTAGCTATACAATGGGGTGCAATTGGTGACACAGGTCTTGTATTGGAGGGACTCGGTGATAATGACACCGTTATTGGTGGAACATTGCCACAGCGTATGACTTCCTGTCTTCAAACAATCGATCTATTCTTACAACAACCTCATCCTGTTCTGGCATCAATGGTGGTAGCAGAAAAGCGAAGCAGTGATTCATCTGGTGGCGTTAGTTTAGTAGCAGCCATAGCTAATATTTTAGGTCTGCGTGATGTGAAGAACGTACAAGATGCTGCTTCCCTTGCCGATCTTGGCATGGATTCTCTAATGAGTTCCGAAATAAAACAGACATTAGAGCGTTGCTTTGATATAGTAATGTCTCCACAAGAAATTCGTGCGCTAACTTTCGGCCAATTAAAACAACTAGATGGTGGTGCCGCTGAACAGTCTTCTTCGGCGGATAATGCAACGGAAGCGCGTTCACCAACACCTATCGGTGATGGAACTCAGGTCGTCTTTGTAACTGAATTAATGCCTTCTGAGACGATTGTCCGTTTGGAATCAGCTGCTCCTGCGGATTCCAAGAAAACACCAATCTTCTTTGTTTCGCCTATTGAAGGTTTTGTAGATGCACTGAAGGAAGTTGCAAAACGTCTAGATTGCCCTGTCTATGGACTACAATGCACAGCTGATGCAGATCTCGAATCAATTGAGGCTTTAGCGAAATTCTACATAAAACATGTACGTAAAGTTCAACCCAAGGGACCATATTCAATTGCTGGCTACTCCTTCGGTGCAACTGTAGCATTTGCTTTGGCTGTTGAGTTGGAGAAAAACAAGGAAAAGGTCAAATTAGCTTTATTAGACGGTGCGCCCAAATATGTGAACTGGTACACAGAAAACTTCAAGAAGCGACACAACGCATCTGATGACGAGCAACAGAATCATGCATTTGCATTGGCATACTTTGGCATGGTTGCAGCTAAAACTGACTACAGTGTAAGTATTTTATAAAAAAAAAAAAAACTTATGAAAATATTTCACAATAATCCTTATTTGACATTATTGAAAAATTCTAATGCGATTTCTTCCTTACATTTATGTAGCTGGCAAAACTGTTGCTAGATGTTCCAACGTTTGAGGGCAAAGTAGACAAATGCGCGGAGGTAGTAGCTGCTGCTTTGGAAAAACCAGTTGAATTGGTATGTACAATAATTGACATTTTGTGCAAAGCAAATCGTCTAATCTTAATCATTTTTTTTTTATAACTTAAGGTGAAAGTGGCTGCTGCATCGTTCTATTACAAATTGGCTGCATCTGATAAATATTCCGTTACACAAAAACTGCAATGTGACGTAACGTTAATTAAGCCAACTGAAAATTATTCAAAATTAGAATTGGATTATGGCTTAAATGAAGTATGCAACGGTAAAGTTGATGTTCTCATCGTACAAGGTAACCATCGTACGATCTTATTAGATGAAGAGCCCCTACAAACCATCGAAGCCTCACTTAAGAGTTTACTAAATTAATTTCATATAAGCATAAATTGAAAACTTTAGTCAACACACATTCTGGATGTTACTATGTTTATTCTAGATGTTGTATAAATAATGAATGCACCAAAATGTTATCTTAGTACAGGAGCTTTCCATTGCTTGTTATTAGCAATTTAAATGTTTCGCAAAATTAGTTACGCTTTAGTCTCGAAAGCGATTGATTTTTAAATAGTAACAAAAGTTATGGAAGGATTACAATTTGTATAATATTAGTTTGATAATTTATTTACTAGCAAGATTTTACATAACATCGTTTATATACGAATATGTAAAAACTTTAACGCAATTATACTTAGTTGCTTCTGGATAAGCGCTTAAGAATTGTTACACTCCACAGAGTACTTTGCATTTTGTTAGACTCGAATGAAATATCATAGCATAATTAATTTATATATGTACATACACATGTGTATATATGTATGTATGTATGTGAATCAATCTTTTTTTTATTTACACTCAACATGATTCTATATTGTAATAAGTTCTCTACAACATTCCATAAACTAAAGCTCTTGATGATTTTCATATAATATAATACATGATAATATATATTTTTTAACAGTAATATATAAATAAATATGTATAAATACTTACATGCATATAAATTTAGAGTCAACATAAACGTCCTATCACAACCACACCATTTCTTTTGCAATTATCTTGCTTATCAAGTTAAGCTGGAACTCTTGAATTCTTAGTTGCCTGGAAAGTAAAAAATTTGTAAACTATTTGAGCTCAGAAAATTAATTTTGGGTTTGAAATGCTTTCGGTAATATGTATACAATCTTGTATATACATACATACAAAACACATCTCTGTACATATTATATATACATATGTATAAAATGTTATGATCTGTTTTGAATTGGAAATATTTGAGTATTTTTTGTATTTCATCAACAACCTCAAATATAAGGACTTTTTATTTCTATGTATGTAGTTATTCATTATTGCCTTTATATATTTAAATCTACTTTATATTAAATATTTGCTACTTAAGTACAGAGATACAATAATTAATAAAACTGCAATTCAATGAATTTATTTCCAACCATCTTTTCATTTATGCGTTTCGCAATGCCACACTTAACACACAAAAAGCATAATAAATGAACTTAGATTTGTTAGGAACAGCGACTGTAATAATGATTATCGGCATTTTCTTCAATAAATGTAATCAATCCCCTAGAAAAGCCGCATAAAAAAAGGATTTCACTAAAAGGCTACCCACCACTTGCTTACTATTTAAGATCTGAGTTAAACTCTTATTTCATTATTTTTATAAATTAG
Source organism: Ceratitis rosa (assembly GCA_037013455.1). Taxonomy (NCBI): domain Eukaryota; kingdom Metazoa; phylum Arthropoda; class Insecta; order Diptera; family Tephritidae; genus Ceratitis; species Ceratitis rosa. Next base: position 22,830,183 of record JAWMAG010000004.1, read on the forward strand.
CTTTTTCTTCTTCATTGGCAAGGGTACCGCTTAAACGATTCTAGCCGAATCAACAATAACGCGCATTTCGTTCCTTCTCTTCGCTGCTTAGCGCCAGTTGGAAATTTCAAGTGAAACTAGGTCCCTCTCCACCTGATCCTTCAAACGGAGTGGAGGCCTTCCTCTTTTTCTACTTCCACGGAAAGGTACTGCATCGAATACTTTCAAAGCTGGAGCGTTTTCATTCATTTTGACGACATTACCTAGCCAATGTAGCCGCTACCCTTCATTCGCTGAACTATATCAATGTCCCCAAATCGTTCTATTCGTCGGGCATGCATTCGTCCGATCATATTCGGTAAAGATGCTGATGCCTGCACCTTGTCAGCTCTTTACCGCCATGATTAAATAGCTCAGCCGGTAAGCCATTACCTCCAGCCGCTTTCCATCATCATCGAATGGGGTTTCGGGTTCACCATCTCCGAGTGTTACGGGCCGGAGAAGTGTACAGAGTATGTTCTGGACATTGGTTCCTACATGACGGTCTTGAAACCGTCTGTTAGTCACAGCTTCGTAGAATTTTCGAGCATTACCCTTTTCGCCCCACAGCGGGTAATGTCAAGCCCTCGGAGTGTATTTTTGACATGAAATAAAAATCCAACGTCTGTTTAGAGGCGGCTTAGAATAAACTGTAGGTCCATTTTGCCGGAAGCATCAAAATCACTAATACAAGAATTCTTCCCACAAAATTGTTTTAGGCATATTTTAAAATATAATTTTATCGTTTGATGTCCCTTTGATAGCGTATTTTTCGTTTTTTTAAACTTGTATACTTATTTAGGGTGTATTGGGTTGTAGTGAGTTTGAGACCCGCCACGTAGAAACCAGCTCAAATGATATACCCCCCTTCTGATGACGATCCCCGCAAATGTTTTCCCTTAATTGGAAAGATGCCCCTGCATCTCGTAGGAATAAAGGTTGACCAAAACTAAATTTTTTATCCCTACGCTGATTTGTGCCCACGCCTCGACGGTAGAAAAGGACGATTTGACCAAATATGCATTTTATCAACGCCTGGTGCGTACTCATGAGCGCTGCCCCCGCTACGATGTGAAAGTCATGCTTTGCGATTTTAACGCCAGGGTGAGCAAAGAGGGTATCTTTGGTACAACTGTAAGAAAAAACAACCGCCACAACGAAACATCCCCAAATGGGTTGATCGACTTCGCCGGGGCCACGAAATATAGTTGTCTGTAGTACTAGATTCTGTGTATCATAGAACGTCCGTCGACAAACACAAGGAAAGTTCGACGTTGAAAAACTGCAATTACAACAGACTGCTGAGCGGTTTTCTGCACTCCTGCTTTCTGAGGGCACTCATCAGCAACTTACACAATGAGGTGATTTAGTAACCTATGCCCAGATTTATGGAGGGAACACTTATCCAGCCTACTGAATACCAATAAAAATGGACCTCATCTAGATGGTGAACCCGAAATCCCAATCGATGAAGAAGGATAAGACGTTCCATTACCTGACTATGACGATTTTCGAATAGCGATTGCCCGCCTAAAGAACTACAAAGCGGTTGGAGCTGACGGCCTACTGGCAGAGCTATTCAAACATGGCGGTGAAGAGCTGACAAGGTTCACGCATCAGCTATTTTGCGCAATATGGCCGGACAAAAGCATGCCGGATGATTAGAATTTAAATGTGCTCTGTCTAATCCATACAAAAGGAGACTCCACAGTCTGCGCCAGTCACCGTGAGATAAGCCTCTTGAATATCGCATATAAGGTTCTTACGAGCGTATTGTGTGAAAGACTAAAGCCCCCGTCAATAAACTGATTGGACCTTAGCAATGTTGCTTTAGACTTGGTAAATCAACCGTTGGCCAGATATTCACCATGCGCCAAATCTTGGAAAAGACCCGTGAAAAGAGAATCGACAACCACCACCTCTTCGTCAATTTTAAAGCCGCCTTCGACAGCACGAATAGGAGCTGCCTTTACGCAGCTCTCCGAGTCTTTCGATACCAAACAAGGTTTCAGACAGGTTGATTCCTTATCGTAGACTTCTTTAATTTCTTGCTGTTAAAAATAACTTTGAAGTCGTAGATAATTTCGTCTATTTTGGAACTAGTATTACATCAAAAACTCCTGGAAATCCACGCAGAATCACTCTTGCCAACAGGTGATATTCCTCTTTCGATGAACGAAAATCAAACTCTACAAGTCGCTTATCGTTTTCGTCCTGCTATATGGCGCGGAGGCATGGACAATGACAACATCTAATATCCCGGCGTTCGAGAGAAAGGTTTTGCGTAATATTTATGATCCTCTACGAGTTGGAAACGGCGAATAGCACAATATCAGCGATATTGACATAGTTCAGCCAATCAAGAAACGGCGTTTGCGCTGGCTAGGTCATGTAGTCCGGATGGATAAGTATACGCCAGCTTTGAAAATTTTCGATGCAGTACCGCCGATTGAAGCAGAGGAAGGGGAAGACCTCCACTCCGTTGGAAAGACCAGATAGAGAAGGGCCTGGATGTACTTGGTATCTCCAATTAGCGCCAAACAGCGAAAAAAAGTAGTGATTTGGCTATAATCCAGAAAATAAGAATTGGCGCTTAGTAACCGCTCAAGCGATTTTCGAACGAGCTCCTCCTCTAATTTGTGGTTTTTGCGTATTGATGTTTTTCCAACAAATGGAGAGACCTTCAGTTTATATTAAGCTGTTTTTTATGATGAGCTTTATTTCATGTCAGAAATACACTTGAAAGGGTTGACATTCCCTGCCGAGGGGTGATCGCAATTAGAAAATTTAGCTTAATTTATTATTTAAATTAATTTTCTATAACTTTTTGCATGTTACTTAAACAAAATTTTATGTGAAATACCTTAAATTTTAATGCGTCCACAAACAAACCAAACATGTCATACATATACTATGTTCTCGTACATAGGTGAAACGATAAGGATATGTTAGAGAAAAGTGGCCCAACAGAACAAAAAAGAATAAATATAGTTTAAAAAAACTAAAAAAAAACACGCTTTTAAAGAATATTGTACTAAAAAGTTGAAAATAATTTTGAAAATAAACTTAAGACAATAGTATATAAAAAATACTTGTATAATTAAGAGAAAAGCGTGGGGCGCTTTGTACCATAATTTCCATATATCGAGAGGGTGGCAGGGGGAGATTACGTTCATTGGGATCGTGATCGTATAAAGATAAAAATGTTTTATTTGGGTTGCCCCAAAAGAAACCGGCGAATTTTCATACAGAAGGCGTTGACAATTTTTTTGAACAGCTTGTAATTATTTAATTGTATTTTTTCTTTTGACAGTTATAAGCTGTCACTTTTAGCTTACTTTAGAAAAAAAGTACGCGTAATTTTGTTTATATTTGTTTGTTTAACGTCAATTTTAATATGGATGCCACAAAAGAACATTTTCGCCATATTTTACTTTATTATTTCCTTAAAGGAAAAAATGCAGCACAGGTTCCTAAAAAGTTGCATAATTTGTATGGTGATAAGGCCTTAAAAGAAACACAGCGTCGAAGTTGGTTAGTCAAATTCTGTTCGGGAGATTTTTCACTCACCACATGAATTGAAAGAAATTCATTTAACAAGCTGCTTCAACGCTTGTTATACTCGTATGCATCTTAAACGCAATGAATTTAATCCGTTTTTGAAGCAAATCATAATTGGAGATGAAAAGTGGATTTTTTACAATAACGTCAATCGAAAACGATCATGGTCCGCACGATAAAGTGCCACAAACCACTTCAAATGCTGATATTCATTAAAAGAAGATTATGCTGTCAGTTGGGTGGAATTGGAAGGGTTTAGTATATTTTGAAATCATTCCAAGGAATCAAACGATTAACTCGGATGTCTACGGTGAACAACTGGACAATACTTATTATGTGATAAAACTTTCGAAAATGACGAGGCTATAAAATCGCACTTGGTTCAGTTTTATGCAGATAAAAGCCAGAAGTTCTATGAGCGTGGTATAATGATGTCGCCGCAAAAGTTAGCGAAAGGTCATCTAACGAAATGGAAATTACTTAATTGATTAAAGTTCATTATAAAATTTAAGAAAATGAATTTACTTTCTTTTGAAAAATCGCCGGTTTATTTTGGGGCAACCAAATATAATTGAAGAATACAACGCTTCACCATTAGAGTGACTAAAAGTACCAATTAAAAAGAAAACTCCGGGAAAATTTACGAAAGGTGTGTTGCTTTTGCACAACAAAGCATCCGTCCTTATAAGGTGGACTTCGAAATTTTTAATTACCCCATGTACAGCATAGACCTGAGCCGAGTGATTATTACCTGTTTCCCTGTTTCGCGAACATAATAAAGCTCCCTGGTATTATAATTTGGGCATTGTATTAAAGGAAATAAGAAGGATTCCAGACCAAAGTATTTTCCAGAGCTGTCACCCGTTTATAAAATATATAAATAAATATGTAAAATAAATCAAAGTTGAGACAAATGTAGGCAAACTTGGCCAAAGTGGGATAGAAAAGGTCAGGAGAAATACACATAAATAAAAAGCTTTTTAAAAAAATTAAACTGCAAAAAAATAAAGAATTCTTAAACTAATACTTAATAATTATGAGATGATGCCGCAAACAATAATTTCGATTAATTAAATAAAGCAAAATAATTAATTATGTGAAGCGTCATGCGCGGCGTCGAAAAATTTGAGCAAGACAAGGCGAGAGTGAGGGATATTTTAAACATTCTTCCCAGAACTTTTATAAGATTAAAGCTTAGAGTTCTTGAAGGACTGCAAAATTTTAATTTCCCTGCCGCCCTATGCTTTTGACAGTAGATATTGTTACCACACTTACCGCTTTGGCAGAAATTTTGACAGCGTTTAAAGTGCTCAGTTAGTCAGTTAAACAAGTCAAAAAAAAGCCATTGCATGTAGTTCGCATTGGGCTACGACTTTTAAATGTCTAACGCTGAAGATTTCACGGTTCATTGTTAATCCGATTTGATTATTTGTTTAAATTTAATATATTTTAGTGATTCATTTATTGACTATTTTCGTAACACGCAGATCATATAACCCACACCTATTTTTTCACTCTTAAAGTAAGAATTTTTCGTTTTCATTTTGAACTTCAAAGTACATACCTATATTTGTAACCGTTGAAGCGATTTTCGGCGGAGCTCTTTCTTCGGTTAATGGTATGCGTATTGATGTTTTTCCAAAAAATGGAGATACCTACAGTTGGATGGATTTTTAAGAGCACATCTTTATTTCATATCAGAAATACATATGGAGAGATTGACATTTGCTGCCAAGGAAAAATGATTCCAGGGCTTAATATATTATGATTCAAAGTTGAGCAATATTGAATTGATTTATATGTATTTGAAAGTTGCCCAGACAAAAATATCAGTATAAATTGTTCATTCATCAAATCAGTCCGGCTTTGCAGGCCATACATAATACACATAAATAGTAGTTCGATTAATACTGCATTAACCATTTTTTCTTCATAAAAATAAATATGCTTTTTTTGTAAAAATTACCAATTTTCATTGGATCATAACTTTTTGTTTACACATCGCAGATCAGGTCCATAGGGTTTGACCTTTTATAAAGCGTATGATATCAAATTTATCTGTACAGTCTGGCTTATATTGAGATATTTCAATTTGAACTTACCAAAATTTTGCTAAATTGAAACTTTTTATGTGGCAAGTTTTTTAAAATTTTCTAATAACCCTTAAGCTACATTCCATTACGAGTTCGAAACTCTTCCAATCGACTTAATGGACCTTGACTAGGACGTTATTAAGTACCATGACAATAAGAGTGCTGCCTTAGGATATTTTGCCATATTTTGTGAATTTAGGCAGGGAAATGGCGTTAAAAGGTAGTAGAGATTTTATAGAATAAAATAATAAAAAAGAAAAATTAAAGTGCTGGTTCCGGCCACGCCGAAGTCCTTTCATCTTTCACGAATACATCAAATTTATTGTATTGCATTGTTCTTTGTCGTTTTGGACACATAATTTCATGTCTGGAAAATCGATTGTAGGGGAGGTATATGATGTGTATAGTTTTTCCGAATTCGATGTTGTCAATATTTTTATGAAATTTCTTATGCAGAATATCAAATTCCTGACATTCCTTTTTATTGGCAATTTTATGACCCAAAAATTTAAAATCGGAAAAATCTGTTGGTTCCGACAAATGATCAATATATATATTATATATAAAAATGAATCACAAAATTGTTTGTACGCGTATGATTCGAAAATATCCGGACCGAATTGTTTAATTTTGATCTTGAAGTTCTTCTTCTTCTTCTTTATTGGCGTTGGCACCGCTTACACGATTATAACCGGATCAATATTAGCACACTATTCATTTCTTCTTTTCGTTATCTGGCACCAGTTGGAAATACCAGTGAAATCAGGTCACTCTCCACCTGATCCTTCCAACGGAGTGGAGGTCTTCCTATTCCTCTGCTTCCACCGGCGGGTACTGCATCGAATACTTTCAAAGCTGAAGTGCTTTCATCCATTCGGACGACCGCATTATAGTTCCTTTTACTTTAAATTTTTCTTTTTCGGAAAGTGGACCGACCTATTTAGGAAAAAAAATATATATACGAGTATATATATTCGATTTAGTTAAATTTTTGGATGATATGCCTATATGGAATGCTTTTCTTTTAGAGAAGTAAACCGCGGACCCGGGAATAAGGTCGATTTGCTCTAAACATAAATAATAGTTTCTTTACGAGCAAGAGATCACCGAGAGATTGACAAAAACTAGTATGACTTGGATATAAGCATAGATCGTGCGTAGGTATATTCGCTGCGGAGTGTTATTATTTTGCGACTGCCTGTTACAAGCTATTTTTATACGTTCAATCTTATTATGAATAAACATGGATCCGAATGGTGTAAATAATATAATAAAAATCTTAATTTTTCGTATTAGATGATGCTCAATAGGGACTTTTTCTCATTCTTTGCAATACCAATTAGAACAAAAATTGAAAAAAGTAAAAAGAAAGCCACAACAATATAAAAATATAACTGCGTACCAAGTTTGATTGGGAAGCAGAAGGACGGGCATGGCTAAATCAACACAGCTTGTCATTCTGATGCGATCGGTATAAATTTTGGTATTTGTATATTTTGGACCAAATATAAGGTATAATTTTTTGTTTTTAAAAGATATATAATATCATAAATGTATTTATGTATATCTTATAATAATTGAAAACACCTCTTTACTAAAATAAAAGGATTCCTTTTCCCGATAGTTCGTCCACCATTCAATTGCCTGGGACTCTGTCTGAGCAGTGTTGGGCTTAGTCGAAAGTTCGTTGAGATTATATATATAATTGGCGCTTTGTAACCGTTGAAGCGATTTTCGGCCGAGCTTCTCCTCCAATATGTGGTTTTTACAGTTTATACTAAGCCGCACCGAGGAGCGTCCGCAATTAGAAAATTTAGCTTAATTTTTTATTTAAATTAATTTTCTATAACTTTTTGGATGTTAGTACGGCACCACGATTTGAACCCGAGCCTTCCGAATGGCAGTGCGCATTCGCCGTTTATTGAGATTGCTTCTACATTTAATAGCCACTTTTTATGCGGTACTCTTTCATTGTAGAGATCTGCTGGCAGTTTGACTGTCGGAATATATCGTAACTGATTGTCATACTGTAACAGATTTGAGCGAAGACTTCTGCTTGGAAGACACTGCAGTGGTCTGGTCTCATGCTCATATTTATTGAGACAACGGAGAGTAGATTCCGCAGCCCACTTTGTGCTTTGAGTCGCCCGTAGCTATGGCTCGGGGATCAAAGGCGTTGGTGTTTTCCCATTCATTTCGGTTTAGGAATCCCATCGAAAAAAGATTGTCGAAGCACATGCTGGAGATGGTGTTATTGTTTGTGTTATAACCGCAAAAATATTCCCCAAAGTAATTTTTAGGGAATGTTGCGGGAGTGACAGTCCTTGGCCGGATAAAAATATCCGGGTCCTTCCGGTATAAAGACCCGACTGTCGCGGGAACTATTGTATTTTAATCGCCTCTTACGAGAGGAATGCCTTACCGTAAATTCTTGAACCTCTAACCCGCAGGAGTAACTGGGGATGGTATAACCCAGCTCCTTCGGCACTCTTTCAAGAGATAACATTTAGCGTATCTTATACTGCAGTTCTTCCAATTTTGCGTTGCAATCAATATAATTAAGTTGCAGATCGCTTGTAATTTTCCGTATCGGTTCAAAGGAATGTACAGTACGTTTGAGGGAGTGCTCCTGTTAGCAGCTGTTAGGATAGCAGCCGAACGTTGCTCCTGAAATTCTTATTACCAAAGAGAACCTACTTCGTTTTATGACCTTAAAAGACATTAAAAGCGCAACGCTAGAAGAACTAAAAGTTGACTCAAAACTCGACAATTTAAGAAGTGTTTCAAGCATTGGAAGAAGAGCTGGGATGGAGACTGTTTTGAAGACGACAACATCCATGTAGGTGAAAAAAACTAAAAGCACGTTGACAGTGATGCCTTGTGGGGTCATCATCCTCGCACTCAAACATGTTGCTGACCTTTTCAATTTCGCCGCAATAAAAAAAAAACTATATATGTACATATGTAATGTATGAATGCTTTGTGGATTCTGGCGCAATACCGCAATACCGTCTTTGATGTTACAAACGCAATTCTTAAAGTGATTAAAAATGTCTTAAAATAAATTACAATTAAATGAAGAAACGCTTATCTCCTTTTACTGTTATTGCTACTATTGAACCAGAGTTACAAATATAAAATATGCACAGTTACATATGCCAATGATAACGATGCTAAGCCGATGGACACATGAAACAAATAAACTTACATATACATATTTCGCTGTGCGGAACGAGCTAACTACTGTTATTTCTCAATTTAAGTATCAAATTACGATTTCAATATTTATAGTGACGAATGAGATCACCGAATAGGCATATTTTGTTTACTAACAACAAGTACAGATTATCTGTCGCCATCAAGCTTCTTATCACTCTTCATGGCTATGTGATAAAAATGAAATGAAAAGATCAGATAGTCGTCGAATGAGCTCTTAAATCCGTACATGTCGAAACTGTCGCGATATCGCAAAACATTATTAAACAAAACTTAAAGTTTTAGAATAGTTCGTTTATATTCGATATGTGAAATTTCGGTTTCGTAATAAAAAACAAAGGATTTATGAAAGATGAATTCAAGATAGTAAAGTGATGTTGGTGTTTCAAAGAGTTTCCAGAAAGTAATAATAAAAAAAATTCACTTGCTGCCCGTTGCCAATTATATTATTATGAGTATGTGCATACATACATTCTCGTATGTAGATATCTATAAACATACCCAGTAGTAAGAGAGTTCTTTATGATAAGAACGAATCTTTCTTTATCGGATGTAATAAAATGTAAATCTGTTAACGTCTCCACACAAAAAATTCTGATTTTAGCATTCGAATTCGTCGATCTGTCGTCACGAAGTACCGTCTCGATAATGGTATCAGAGAAAACGAGCTCGTAACTGATTCGAGACAAATTCGTTGGGCGCTTAGTAATCATCTTTAATTTTTTGTTCTCAAAATATTTTACAAACACTATACAACACGCACTGTCAACGTCCTTTTCTTTTGTTCTTTTTTTGTACGGAACAATTACATTTAGATTTTTTAAGTCCTAAAACATTTCTACAAGAAGAATTGAAAATTCTTATTCCTCAACAAATCAACAAATCGAGATTGTGCAAAAAACCATTATCAAAAAAGATTACACAGGAAGAAGAAGAACTGAAAACTTCTATTACTCTAATAACAAAGTACTCAACAAATCATGTTCGTTACTAAAAGTGGTTTAAAGTTATTATTCCTAATCCCTTAACAATTTGAGATACTTCTAAAAGGTATATGGGTATGTGGCCACAGTAATCGAGTGGTTGACATTGCGTACGAACATTGGGAAGGACATATTTCAAGTCCTGGCTCTACCAACATCCAATATTATAACAAAATTTATTTTCCTAAGTGCGATCATCCCCAAAAGTATTTCTGACTTGACATAAAAGGCTTTTCATAAAAATCCATTAGCCGTTCGGAGGCGACTTAGAATAGAACTGTAGGTCCGGTCCCTTCATTTATTGGTAAAACATCAAGATGTACATCAGAAGGTCGGCCGAAAATCGCTTGCACGATTCCAAAGTGCTACTAGTATATATATTGTACATACATACATACATATATAACGAAGAAAAACTGAAAATTCATATTCCCTTAATAGAGATCCCTCATTAAAGCGGGATCGTGGAAAAAGAGCTGAACATTTTTTATTCCTCCTATAGAAGATCACTCTAAAAATCGGAAACATGATAAACGACATAGAAAGAAGAAAACCTGAAAATTCTCATTCTTCTAGTAGTCAGTAATGTGATAAAAGTGATTGAAAATTATTTTTCTCTAGTAGAATATCACCCAACAAATCGCGAAAATTTGTTTCCTCTTGTGGAAGACCACTCTAAAGATCGGGTTAATGATAAACAACTTGAAAATTATCATCCTTCTAGCAGTCGAGACTATTAAATAAAGATACCGGAAGAACAAGAAGAGCTGAACAATATTTTTACTCTAGTAAAAGATCAATCAAAAAATCAGGATCGTGGAAGAGCTGAAAAATATTTTTACTCTAATAAAAGATCACTTCTCTATAGTTTACAACTCAAAAACGTTCGTAATATACTCTTTACTGGGTACATACATATGTAGCTACACAAGTATAGGTGTAAACACACACACACAAAATGCCTGTGGGCGGCAAAACGTGCGCTAAACTACCCTTACCATTCCTCCTCTGCTCTAAATTTCAAATGTATTGTAGTAGAATTTAATGGAATGGCCTATATACATACCTATGTATATGTACGTGTGTATGTACACTTAGTGCATCTGCTACTACTAAGTTCTACTATATTGTCCAAAGTAATGTAGATTTTATTTGTTCTTTCAAACTGAGATTTTCACACTTGTCACCAATGTAGCATTTGGAATATGCGAAAATAGAGCAGATCGACGCTCGAAACGGCATGTAGAATATGTTTACTCACAATTCGTTATTCGTAGAGACTATATTATGCACATACATACATAGGTATATACGAGTATGTAAGCTAATCCACAATCTAATTCGCATTGTTCAAATTCTCTAAAAAGGTAAATATGAATTTATGTTTAAAATCATCTTTGCACAGTGAGCTATGGTTATGGTTTTCGAAAAAGCGGGCGATTAGTTTATAGTTTTGCTTGTTACGAAACAGTCGCATGTTGATACGAAATCAAAGGATCTTACGAACGTACGAGCTGCATAGCCATGCATTATCCTTTACATAAGTACGCAGTCTACGAAACAATTCAAAAATAAACTCGAAGTACATACATAAGTCAGTATCTAAATACATATGTGCATTTATTTGAGTGCTATTCTTGTCTGAGCTAATATACATAGATAATAACTAATTACATACGTAAATATGCGCAAGTGTGTGTGACAATAAATTGTTTTTATTTTTAGTAGAAATTTATCATTTGTGTTAAACAATAAACGATAATAATCATCGCGAGTGCCTGAGACTTGTTAGTCCTATTCATCAATATTCGTCAATGTTGTAATAACACAATCAAAATGATAATTTAAAAGTTTATTCAACTATTGTGCTCATACATAAATATGTAAACACGACCGACATGCTGTAATTGCCTACACAGGTAAGTGAAGCTTCGTCTGAAATATAGCTTTTTAAAGTTATTGAACGCTGAACGGTTTTTGTATTGGAGCTGAAGTCTAATTGTAAACCATAAACTCCGAAAAGGATTTATTTGAAATTGTTTTCTATCCCATATTTGAAAGTAAATTCACCAAATGTTGCGGATTCTGCTTTTATTACACTGGCTTTCAAAAAAATAAAAATAAATGAATAATTAAAAAAAAAGAAAGTCGAAGTCTTTATACCTTTCATGACCATATAAAATTCCTGTTATTTCATTTAAGGATTAGAAATTAATCGAGGGGCGACCGCAACTAGAAAATTTAGGTTAATTTTTTATTTAAATTAATTTTCTATAACTTACAACTTGGATGTCAGTACGACACCAGGATTAGAACCCAAGCCTTCCGAATGGCAGTCCGATGCCTTTTTGACGGATTTTTTTTTACCAAAAACCTCTTGTATGAAAAAATTGTTTGCTTGGGGATATGTAATTTACCGTAGGTACTACCATGTAAACATAATTTGATTGGTTAAGAAGTGAAGGACTATGTACATGCCCAAATTTAATATGGCATTTCATGTACATGAAAGGTATAAAACTTCGGTTTTTTGAATTTCTGGCGGTCAATTCTGTTTTATCTATAATCTTGGTTTTCATTTTTCTGCGTTTATTCAAAACCAATCAATACAAATTTTATGTCATTTTATTACGGCAAATAACTGACAGCCGCAGTAGCTGAGTGCGTAGGCTCATGGGTTAAAGCTCTGGTCAGACTAACTACCAAAATTTTACAAAAATCTCATTTTCTAAAAATCCATTCACAAATCCATCCCAACCAACTCTTAGACACTAATATGAGTGTAGGCCTTTTATGGAGAAATTTTTATATTAACATGCAACATTTTTTTAAGGAAATCAGAGGGTTGAGCCAAATAAATTCTAATACATAGAAGCAGAATAAAAAACATTTGGTATTGGCATGGAATTATGTTAAATCCTTTGAATAATTATGAAATATAACAAAAATTTTATATCCAAATATCAAGCAAATCGAACTCTAAATAGGGCTTTTTCGAATGGAACGGTTTCTGACACACATACCTGAAAAAAATTCTCTACATATTAACCTTGGCAAAAAGCTATCTATTTTCCAAATACGGGCAAATCGAACCAAACAAATTTTCGAATAAATCGGTTCCTGGTCCACTTCCGAGAAAAGAAAGCTCTCCGCATATTTACGCAAGGATTTATTATAAAGCGAATGGTATTATAACTATGATTCTTCCTGATAAATTGGTCACCGAAAAGAAAATCTATTTATGTATTAATACTAATCGCTGAAACGCCTTTCGACCGACCGACTCCTGTAATTTGTGGTCAGCGTCTTTCTGTTTCTCCAACAAATGGAGAAATCTACAATTGAAACTAAGCCACCTCCGAAAGGCTGACGTATTTTCATAGGTAGCTTTATTTTCTGGTCAGAAATACATACATACATACAAAAATACATTTTTTGTAATTTTTGAATTGGCCCGTCCATGATGAACTTTCGCATGGCAGTAAGCCTAATTTTCTCAAATAGATCGGTCCCGAGTTCACTTCCAAAAAAAAAATTCTCCACATACATACATATTATGAAAAAAGAAGGTCTTCGGCGAGCAAGCTTTATCGAAAATAAGAATTTATAGCCCCACGGCCATGTTGACTATCCACATCAACTGCCGAACAACATTTTAGTGAAATCAAAGAAATGGTGCTCCAAACCGTCGATGGACGATAAGCGGAGAAGCGGTATTACTGATTTTGTTGCAATATCGAAAGGATTAGTAAAAACCGTTTCGAGGGTTTTTTTGTGCCTAAGAAAAGTGAAATCGAGATTGGTACCAAAAATGCTCAATGCGCACACCGCCCACATTTCGCGTAACTGTTTCAACAGTAACTCGACCCATAGCATCGTTCGACTTCTGGCTATTCTCAAAAGATCACTCCAAGAATATCTTTTCAGAGTCGATTGAAAACATTCAACGTAAATCGTCACACGTTCTGAAGCTCATACCTGAAAGTGACGTTTTGCATGCGACCCAATATAATGGTGGCCGCAATTCGAGTTTTGGTCCGACTAACATATAAAAATTAAAAAAGAAATAATTTAAATAAAAAAATTGAACCCCTCCGAGTGCATTTTTGACATCATCATCAGCCGTTTGGAGGCGGCTTAGTATAAACTGTAGGTCCCTCCATTTGTTGGAAAGATATTAAGACGCAAAACCACAAATTGGAGGAGGAGCTCCGCCGAAAATCGTCACAGCGGTTACAAAGCGCCAATTATACATGACGTGTATGTATATACCCGTATACTAGCATATACGTGGGGCCGCGTCACGCTGTTGTGGCTTTCTGTATTTTGTAGAATTTTTATTTTTATTGCAAAGAATGAGAAAACCCCCTTAACAAGCATCATATAATACCAAATAATAAGTTTTTTTTATTATACCTATTCCTCGCTACTCAAAGCCCGTCACGTACAATACAAAATTTTTGACCAAAAACTGGGAAAAAATTTTTTGGTTGGGAAAAAATATTGGTTGGCGATAGAAAGGTCAAAATTTTGTGTTATACCTATGTATTTTGTAATGTCACATCACTTAGGGGTGTGAAAAAAATGATATGTTATTCTCAGACCTACTGTATATGCACCTAAAATTTCATTACAATTGGTCAAATCGTTTCGAACGAGTATCGTGTCGTGACACGATAATTTTATATATTAGATATATACGAGTACATATACGTTTTTCTCAAGATATTCTGAGAATTTTTTAAGTTTTTTTTTATTCTTACACGGTGTGTCCCAAAAATAACCGAACTTTTTGGATATAAAATAGTAAAATACACATTTTATTATCTTTGAAAGTTATTATTTATTCAAAATAGGTTCCATTTGATTCAACACAACGTTTGGAACGATCAACCAGCGCATGCATAGATTTTTTTATGTCATTTATAGAAATGTTCTTGCTTGAATAATAATAAAATGCTTGAATATTAATAAACTTTTTTCATTAATTCGTATGTCTCAGCAAATTTTTTTTCAAGTTTGACACAAAATTTTATATTTGCTCTTTGTTCCATTTTTTTTTTTGGAACCATTAGCACACTTTTGGTTTTATTGAAATGGCTGTCACTTTTACATCTGTCATCCGACTTACATGAAGTCAGGTGCGTTTGAAAGAGGATGAATCTATCTTTTTAATGTTGCAAATTTTCAATAGATGGCGCTGATGTTGTATGATTTAAATATAAAGTTCGGTTATTTTTGGGACACACCGTGTATGTGGTGAAGCAGAATTACCTAGTCAAAAGCCCCTTAAAATATTTGTATTTTTTTTAGTCTAACTTGTTCAAATTTTTCCATCTCAAGTGGTGAGATTTGAAATCATAAAAAAATCAGCTATTCAGAGTAAAAATTTGACCTGCGAATTATGCTCTGATGCACTTTTTCAGTTTCAGTAAAATCAGAATCTAACCCATAATGCACCACAAAGTACATACATAGCTGGTTATGTACATATGTATGTATATAAAACTCTTACATTTCCAATGAACCTATGTAAGCTTTTATAAACGTATGTAAAGTTAGTATTCATGTATGTACGAGTATGTACATACATATGTGCATGTTGTTTGGCAATTCAAAAGTCACATTCAATTAGCTTAATTTGTAATAGTCTAATTAAACACAGGCTTTATGAGATCAAATAAATCTGCAATTGGCATATGGACATGCACACATACACGTACGTATATGCAAACGTAAATTTTTCACATACACATAAATATTACCTACGTAAATGAGTTTTCAAGTATTTAAAATTTGGCATATGCAACATATTTGCAATCAAATACCGTTAACTGCGACCTCAATGAAATATTTTTAATATCAACGGATGTATCAATACCTTCAATCTTTTGGCATGACTTACATATGTATATGAACATGTTCATGTGCTTACATACTTACAGACATATGTACTCGTTGGGGTGTGAAGTACGAAAAGAGACTTTTAAATCTTTTAGATTCCGAAGAGCCTTCTAATTATGAACGTCAAGAATTAATTCACTCGGTTCTAAGTATTAATCTCGACATATACATGCATACATATGTACAATTATACAGTGCCAGGGGAAAACGATTTTACAAAAATAAAAAATACATAATTATTATAGTTAGAGGTTGTTAGGTTACACAGACTGGCTGATACACCATACAAACATTAAACTTCAACGCTTTTTCTAAAATTAAAGGGCATACTGATATCGACCTCTGAGGCTTCTACCAGTTCTGAACTGCGAATGCCTATTCTACACATATACGACGCCGAAGGGATTAGATGGAATCTTTTCGACTATACTGCGAAGAGCCGATAATAGGATTGTAAAATTCTTGAGCAAACTTTCCGAAGCTTGTACTAGAAAAAGCTAAGGTTGGTATCCGGACAGGGCAACTGTACCCTAAGGACTATTGACCAATTAGTTTAACTTCGTATCTTCTAAAACCATTGGAACGGCTGGTGGATACTCACATCCTCGAAATAACACTTCGATCTAATACTTTTTCTCACCAGATCAGATGCTGTCATGTTCCGGTGTCCTTATCAAATGATCTCATATATCCATACACTTACACTTACAACCATTAACAACTGAGATATTTCAGCAGAGTCTACTCACAAGGAAATAAAAAATTCCAGCTTGTATCAAACCACGGTTGGGAGTGACCACTTTATTAGCTGAAACCTAGCACTAAGTACCTGAGAATTGTGTTGGATAGCAAGTTGTAGTGAAGACTCAATTTAGAGAAGCAAGTGAAGAAGGCAAGTGAAAAGAATGCTGGGCTTTATTTGTGGTCTCTTCCCCCCTATCTTTCAGTGGATCTTTGTTGCGATTTTTAAGACAATTCTTTTCTACGGTGCCAAAATAGCTACTTCCTTTTGCAAAAAGGACAGCTCTATTCTTTACATTTACTTATGATACTTACTTTACTGGCGTAGACACCGCTTATGCGATTATAACATTGCGTTTTCTCGTTTGGTTTTCGTTCGTCGAGAAAGGACTTTAATTTTTAACTGCCAATTCAGTCCGAAGTAGCACTTATTGGCTAGCGTGATTCTGTGTTGAATTTCCGCGCTGGTTTCAAAATAGACGAAGTTATCTACGACTTCAAAGTTATGACTGTCAACAATAAAGAGAGAAAGAAGAACTCAAGGTGCGGTTGTTGAGACCAATAATGTCAATATAATCGGCCAGTATACGCTAGCTGGCGCTCTTATTATTCTCTCCAGCATCAAATTAAAGAAGTCACACGATAAGGTGACTCCTTACCTCGTTTGGTATCGAACGGGTCGGAGAGGTCTGGCCAATGGTAGATCTACCAGGTCATAAAGCCACATTGATAAGGCCCAATCAGTTTGTTGACGGTAAACTTTACTCTTTCACACAATACGTTCGACAGTACCTTATAGGCGATATTAAGGGGGCTTATCCCACGATAATTGGCGCAAACTGTGGGGCCCCCTTTTTTATGGATTAGGAAGAGCACACTTAAATTTCAATCGTCGGGCATGCTTTTGTCCGACCATATTCTGCAAAGTAGCTGATGCTCAGCTCTTCACCGCCATGTTTGAATAGTTCTGCCGGTAGGCCGTCAACTCCAGCCGCTTTGTTGTTTTTTAAGCGGTTGCTATTTGAACTTCTTCATGGTCAGGTAATGCAAAGTCTTTTCCATCGCCTCCGTTGGGGTTTCGGGCTCGCCAACTCCTGGTGTTCTATTTTTACTGACATTCAGCAGGCTGGCCATAAATTCAATATGCTCTGGGCATTGGTTGCTAGATCACCTCTTTGTGTCCTACAGGAGACAGAAAAAAGAGTATTGCAGTACAGCTTGGTCGTATGTAGTGTAACTGGCAATAATATCGTCTAAGTGAGACCTGCCAGTCAAGTGAAACAGGCCAGTTCAACCTAACCTAATCTAGCGCCAGACGTTTATCGCCTGTGAATAGGCCTACAACCCTCATGCAGTCCATTCGAGAATGCTTGATCAAAAAACTGTCTGTATCTTCCTTCGCTGCTTGTTCACATTCCATTTCGCCTTAATCCGCCTTTCATATTTTCCGTCAAATTTCTTAAACAGAGTTTTTAGTGTGTTTGGTGTTTGTCAAGTTCCTGCTCAGTCGCTTGACGAATTGCACTTTTGGAAAATCGCACAATACTATTGTAGCTCGAAACCCAGTCACTGCAGCGTCCCCACGTGATTAAGGCCTTAATTGATGCCTAACTTTCAATGAAAATGTTAATGTTTCTGAGGCTATTATTTGAGGTATTAGTTAGTTTCACAGCTTTCCTCAGTGCGAAGACTTCCATCTGGAAAATACTAAAGTAATCATCCGTTAGCCTGAAGAATTGTTTGAGATCCAGTTCCGTGCAATAGATTCCACTAGTCACTCTGTCCACCACTTTTGACTCGAGTATAATTGTTGGAGTAGCTCTTAAAGAGCGTAGCGAGAACCTGTGTCTTTTCCATTGGTTTTTGGTATGACGCTTTATTGTACTAAAGAACCATGGAGTAAGATTGACTTGCCTAACGGCGTCTATCATCAGTGCATAAGCTGCAGCACTAAGGATAGAGCACAATTTCTTGGATCTGATAACACTTTTGGAACCGCTTTGATGGGGCCGAAGAGGAAAAGTTTAATTGAGTCCAGTTGATGTTTATATCACGATTTTATACGTTGTTGATAATTCTTTTTGTTCCTGCTCTTCGTGTTTTCTGTGTTTTATGTTATGGTTTATCAAACTTAACTAAAAGAACATACAATATTTTGGAGAAATTGTAAAAACAAAAACAATTATAATTCTCACACTGTTGTATTAACTTTACATTCTGAAACCTTGCGAACCCCAGAATATGCAAACATTTATTCATTTGCTATTGTAGTTTCCATAGGGTAAGTAATCACATTGGTTTAGAAATTCACTGCAAAATTAATTAAAACACAGCAAGACTTCCTCGATTGCATCACAACAACAGCAAGAAGGACAGCTGCAGCTATTGAAATCAAAAAAAAAAATTGTTTTTTTAACTATTTGGGAATCGCGTAGCTATTTAGTTATATACATATACATAAGTATGTATGTTGGTAGAAATATTCGTGGCGAACTAAAATGCATTTTAAAATTTTCATACAAGTATGCACAGAAATGGAACAGCACAAAATAATCAAGGTAGATATATACTCGTACATACCCATAGAAATGTATGTATATAACGATTATATATATAACTATTATTTGTGAAAAAATAAATATAATCATCATAAATATCGATCGAAATTCAAAAATAACGAGTCTTTTCGATCGAAAACTTGAAATAAACGGTCTTTGATTCGTTTGTGTACCATAAATGTTGTAGGTTCCGTTGGTAGACTGCACGCTACTGCAATGATAGCAATCCTTCGCTTATTGAGTACTTATGAAGTCCCTTCATTACCATATACGATTTTTGTAATTTCTTTTTAGGCTTAAATATTAATTCTCGTAATTAAAAAATTGGTTGGAGGGGGCTACATTATAAAGTTTTCCGATACGTTGGCTCAATACCAAATTTTTTATACTTTGTTGACGGATTTTTGACCAAAAACCTAACATCGGAAGATTTTCGTTGGCAATGTTATTTGTAGGCATGAATGTCCAAATTTCTCTTAGATGCTTTTTTGAGGGAGTTTTAACAAAAGCCTTATACCTGAAAAAATCTATGTATGGGCTCTATATTTTATAGTCGGCCTATTTCGATAAAGTTCAGCATCAACATTAAGTTCCTTATATGTATGTAGAATATCCAATTTCACGCTCTGTTATGCTTATTTGACAAGTTTATGACCCAAAATCTCAAATCTGTAAAATCCTATGTATGCTATAGTGTATATGCGATGTCGCCCGATTCATCCTGGCTGACCGAATTGCGGGAATCCGCCCAAATTTCCCGACAGAAGCGGCGGTACTAACATCAAGGCGCAACTCCATTCGTAACGCCGATCCTGGAAATTTCCCAATCAGGGATGTCAATCAGGAGATTCGGCGACCAGTCAACACTCATAAGCGAAAAAGTGGGAGGAGCACTTAAGATCCTGCAACCTCTCCTCTGGGGCAACCAAGCTCTGGGCCACGGTCTAATCACTGTCAAACCCGACGAGGCGCGGTTTTCGTTCGCCGAGAGAGACGAAGGCCTACTCAGTCCAAAGTAGCACCTGTTGGCAAGAGTGATTCTGCGTTGGATTTAAAGGCTGACGGAATAAGCTAGTTGATGCATCTAGATTTTCTCACCAAAGGTCCTCAACTTTTTGACCATCCTAAAAATACCCGACATGTGAAAAATAGGTAAAGTGGTGCCGCTACTCTAACCTGGGAAACCAACCAACAAAAGAGAGTCCTATCGGCCGATATCTCTCCTCTCGGCAGTACCAAAGACTATTGGCCTTAAACACTCAGATAGTCAATGGTGGCAACCAAAACCGGCCCTGTGCGCGAACTGTCCTGGTAGCACTAAACCTCTCAAAAGCTTTTTACACGGTCAACCATTCAGTGCTACTATCTCAGTGGTCGTGAATCATCGGTAGAATTCCAATGTCAAACTTCGAAACTCAGAAAGATTAAACAAGGGATGGTGTCCGCAGAGTGGTGTCCTCCCCCACTGTTTTTAACTTTTATAACTTAACTTTTATATCTCGGAAGGGGTTTTCCTGTTCTCTTATGCCGATAATTGCTCGATATTGGCGTCTGGCCAGGATATTGATGGCTTATGTTCGAAAGTAAACTGCTATCTCGACGACCTTTTCCACTTCTTCACTGCAAGACAACTAAGACTGCAACATACAAAATCCTCGGCTACCCTCTTCACCAGCTCGATGTGAAAGTCGATGTCGTCGAAATTCCGACTATAAACAACCCAAAGTTACTGGGAGTCAAATTCGACAGCTATTGCAGCACAAAAAAAAATAAAGAAACATTGCTGTCAAATTACAAGGTAATTGGCCGGCCGGTCGTATACTATGCTGCACCGATCTGGGCAGAGGGCGCCCTCAAGACCCTGACAGGAAACCTTCTGATGTCGCCAGAGCACCACTTGCACAGCGAAACTTTTACGTTAAGCTTTGAGGAGCATAATCCTTGTTCTGACATCAATAGCGGAAATGTAAATTCCTCTATTTTTTGGAGAAACATCCTCATCATTGACATAGGCAACCGAATCACCAATAGTGCGACATTACTTCCTTTCGTGTCGCTGTTTTGTCAATGGGCAAAGTACCATGCATCTTGCGCAGAACTTTTCCTTTGAAAGCACCCAATGGCAATTTGCTTTACTATTTGGCTCAGTCTTGAGAAAGCAGAAGCTGAATTTCCTACAGTTATTAGGTAACTTCTTTTCCTACTCAGGCATTGAAGTCGCCAAGTACAATGTTTACTTCGTGGGCGGAGACAGTGCTCATAAGTACGCTCAATGCGCTCTGAAAGGCACCCAGAGTCAAATCGTGCTTATCTTCCATTGGGACGTGGTGGCAGGAGTCACCTTAAACCTCACTTGTATCAAACGGTTTAGAGAGGTTCTTCCCAATTTTGACGAAGTTATTTATGTTAATATCTCATCAATTGTAGATTTACCAGGTCTGAAGCCACACTAATAAGGTTTATTCAGAGGGTTGACGGTGGGCTTTAATCTTTCACACAATACGCCAGATAAGACCTTATACGCGATTGAGCAGGCGATAATTTGTGCAGATTATTCAATCCGTTATACGAGTATTCAAACATTTCGTATTCCATAAATAGAACATAGAAGCTCAAGCGAAATTGTTTTTTTTTTTTTTTCATTTAAATCAAATGCTAGGTATTTTACAATGGATAATAATTATAATTGGTTTGAGTATTTGCAGATCACAGATTTATTGCAGTGCTGTGGGAGCTATATAATACGAAAAATTCCTGTGTGGATTTGAAACAAAACTTGGTAAGTAAGATTAGTTATCAGTGGAAATTTTATTTAGATATAATAAAGTAAATATCTTTATATACATACATGCAATATAAATCTTTACTGGGTGTAACAAAAAGTTGGCAAATATCACATGTGTAGGAGTGTACATCTACATATGTATGTAAAGGGTGGTTTTTAGGCGTTTGGTTTTCAATGGGACTTCATTTTTTTCGTATTCTGTCTTTCTGTTACTTGAATCATACTCAGTTTGGTTTCATAATGAACAACCTTACTCCGGAACAACGTTTGTAAATCGTGCAAATTTATTACCATCTCATCGCGCGCCGTACCACGTTTACTCTAGTGGATAATACACATCCTCAGAGATGCCGTACCGTGCGCACCGAAGACGGTATTGCTGCTATAGAACAGAGTATTGAAGAAGACCCAAATGAGTCCATCCGCCATCACGCGCAACAATTGGAGCTGCTCATCCACTTTATGCAAGATTTTTGCGGATCTTGGATCTTGGATCTTGGTTTGCGGGCTTACGAAATCCAGCTATTGCCAGAATTGAAGCCGAACGACCACCCAGCACATAGTTCGTTCATGAATAGGCCGAAAAAGAAAAGGCCACTCATCCCGGTACGTTAATTCAAACAAAATTGTCGGATGACAATCTACAAGCCACTGTTGAGACGCCGATACATCTCCAAAAAACATTGTGTGATACGCTATAGAGCCATGATGTATGACTTCTTCGTACCTGAATTGGAGAATATTGATGTGGACGCCTTCTGATTTCAACAAGACGGCGCTACACACCATACAACAAACGAAACAATCAATTTATTGAAGGAAACTTTTGGTGAGCGCATTATCTCTCGTCGTGGGCCTGTGACGTGGCCTTCAAGATCGTGCGATTTATCTCCACTGGACTATTTTTGTGGGGTATACGCAGATAAGCCCGAGGAGATAGAAGCCTTTAAAGCGGAATTTCATTGCGTTATTGCTTACCACTGGTCGCAAATTTGGCTCCTCGGCTAGAATTCACTATGCCGAAATAATTTTTAAAACATAATATTTATTACAAAGCTAAATTCTTGGCCAAATTATTAAGATATATGCGTTTTATTTCTTTTTGAAAACCACGTATTTAAAAAAAAACACCCTTCACATATGTACATACATATAAACAAGCATGTATGATATTCACAAATTGAAAATATACATAATAGTCAAATGTTTCTTTTAATCTCTAGGCGCAATAAAAAAATTGGTTAATAAAGCTTTTAATTTCCATAAGAAATGCTAGTTTAATGATGAAAGTAGTAATGCTGATAACAAACAATTGAAAACAGTTGATTCTCGGCGTTCTTGGCGGTAACATTAACATTGATCCGAAATGAGGAATATTAATGCTGGTCGAATGCATTCGTGAAATATTTTTACAAAAGAGACTTTTGTGGCTATTTGATGGGTGCTACTTAAAATTAATTAAAATAATTTACTTTTAAAAGTGGTAAGTTGCTTGACGAAAATATTTAACTATATATACATACATATGTACATACGTGTATACTCGCATATTTATTTATTTGCACACAGCAATGTTCGAAATAATAGCAGTGAAATAACCAGGAAGAACAAAAACAAGAAATATGGGTAGATCCGGGCAAACATTGTTTTGGCCTGCTGTATTTTGTCCAATTTTTATTCCAATTGGTATTACAAAGAACTATAAAAAACCCTAATTATATTATTGACCTAACTACTTAGTTATATGTGTGATGTGTGTGTGTTAATATGAATGCTTCGAAGTAAGCCAAACGCACCATTCGGATCTAGTTGAACATGTAGGGAGGAAAAGCTTATTTTGAAATAGATTGGGCCACTTGCCGTAAAAAAGAATTACAAGTAGAAAGAACTGATATACGAGGTGTGATCAGAAAATAACCGTTAATTTAAATTTTTTCAAAAAGTATTTATTTATTCAACAACAACTATCTTGTCCCCTTCAAAGTAACTCCCCTCAGATATAACACACTTATGCCAGCTTTTTTTCCAATCCTCGAAACACTTCTAAAACGCGTTTTTCGGTATCGCCAACAGCTCCTGTTTCGATTTTTCTTTTATCTTCTCAATCGTAGCAAAACGCTTTCATTTCATCGGTGTCTTCAGTTTTGAGAAGAGGAAAAAGTCAGCTGGGACCAAGTCCGGTGAATACGGTGGTTTAGACATGATAACGGCCAAAAACTCACGCACAAGCATCGATGTGTAGCTGTAGGTGCGTTATCAAGGTGCAAAATCCATGATGGTTTTTTCCACAATTCTGTGCGTTTCTGACGAACCTTCATATTTGACGTCCTCGGGCGACTAGGACGAACATTGTCATTGACATCTTTTCGGCCTTCCGGACCGGTTATACCACAATTGAACTTGTGTTCTGCTCATAGTAGACTCGCCAGACATCATAGTCAACATTTCAAATGCCCTTGCGCTTTTAATTTAATTTTTTACAGAAAACTTAATACAGTTTCATTGATCCATTTTTCCGAATAGTAAAAAATCGAAGAGCACACCAAAACACGACTAACCTTTTTATCTGTCAAAAACAAACTGACAATCCAAAATGGCTGATATTGCCAAAATATAATAAATATATAAGAGACATGTGTACCAACATAACTGAAAAAAAGAGAAAATCGAACATAATTGGATATTTTCTGATCACACTTCTAAGCAAAAATCCATCTATGTACCAAGTTTCAAGTAAATCGAACCATAAATACGATTTTATCGAATAGGTCAGTCCTTGATGCACTTCCCATAGAGAAGAGTACTCTTCCTGCCTAACACCTAACCATAATAACCATATTTTCCCACAATTCCTTCCCTAGTCCACTTTGCGAAAAAAAAAAATTGTTCATAATGTAAGAAGAAGATTATCATTTAATTTAATTTGTTCATACTCGAGTTTCCAAGAAATATGGTTTCTTTAAAAATTATTTAAAGCTCTTCTTCAAATAAATAAAATGACATGTAAATAGACATATTTCAGCTGAGATTAATAATAATAGTATTGAGATATCACATCAACAATAATAATACAAAATAAAAGGCTTAAATAATAATTGTTGGATGATACAGCACGGCATGAAGTCCAACAAATGCCAGCATTTCTCGAGGAGTATAGTATACCACGTCTTCTACATAACTACACACAGCCGGACAGTTCATGTGAAGCAAACTAATAGTGTGCCAACTTCTGGAACGCTTGAGTTGATAGAGTTGATAAATCCATTTCAGCGGTGTTATCCATTCAGTGTATGGCAGCCGACACGACTCCACTATTTCAACGTACCATTTGGCAATCAATACAAGGCACCTGTACCATAGTACTAAAAGTTCTCCCATAAGTTGTTTTTGGCACGTCCATGTTTTGCCGTCCCGGAAATATAAATGGGATCAAATGAAGCATTTTCTGGTCTCCGTACATGATGCCGTCGTCTTTGGGAACCAAATAAAGCAATTTTCATTTTGTCTGACTACAATTTGTACCATTTTTCGACTGGTGCTCTTCAGCAAATTGAACTCTGCCCTTCACATGTTGGGGCTGAATTAATAGCATCTTTCTTGGATTCCTGCCTACAAGTTTAGCTGTTCCTTATGGTGGAGGCAGTAACACTAAGATTTAACTTATCTTTAATTTTATTATTATTGTATCTTTTTTTATTGAGTTATAAAATGGCTGCCGCAAAAGCCGAGTGGTTAGCATTGCGTACTAACATTTGGAAGACCAGGGTTTGAGTCCCGGTTTGATTAAACGGCAAAATTATAGAAATATCTAATTCCATCTGTCGTTCGGAGGCGGCTTAGAATAAATTGTAGGTCTCTCGATTTATTGGTAAAACATCACGACGTACATGACAAATTGGATTAAAAAGCGCCAATTATGTTATATATGTATGTTAAATGGTTTTACTCAACTGTAACCGCGAAAGAGTCTCTTTTTATCCCCTTATGTCAAGATTCGGTGACCATTTTTTGATTTTGCAATCATTTCTTCAGAACTTCCGAGCAAATATTCTTCTTCCATTTTGCTCAATAACTTTTTGCCATTTTCAAGATTTTGTCCCTATTGG
This sequence comes from Ceratitis rosa, assembly GCA_037013455.1. Classification (NCBI taxonomy): domain Eukaryota; kingdom Metazoa; phylum Arthropoda; class Insecta; order Diptera; family Tephritidae; genus Ceratitis; species Ceratitis rosa. The sequence continues at coordinate 22,856,148 of JAWMAG010000004.1, forward strand.
CACAAAGTTGAGACAATCGATTTTCACAGTTTTCTCTTGAGGCGAATTCTTCACCAGACAAATCATTCGCCATAGACAGGAACTATAAGATGGATGCATAAAAACCTCCCTCCTCGATGTGCGCGATCTGTCATTGTCCTGTTGAAATACTTCTGTTGGCGAAAGCTGGGCGCTTCTGCGCGATTGCTTCCTCCCGACGCTCATAGTTGATGATTCCTTACCAATCCCCTCAAACATATAAAAAACTACTTCCTGGTGTCAATCCTTGCTTGGAGTACTTTTGTGCCGCGACCGTTTTCGTTTAGTGTAAAAATCAGGACCATAAATACTATTCACATTTTCAGCTGCTTGACTTGCATTTTCGTTTTTATCCAAGAAAAATTGTAGAATATAACGTATTTTCTCTTCAATGGTGTCCATTTTTGACTCAAAACAACTAAGTTAACACTTCTCTCGTTATCTTTTTTAGTGCAAAATATCATCTTTCTAACGCCACTATGCCAAAAACATTTATTGCATAAATAATGGATTATAATTTACTAGATCAATATTTATTTTCACAAGCCACTGCTATTATTTCGAATACAGTTGTACCTCTATAAATAATTATTTAATGTGAATACAAAGTAAATTTTGTCTAATGTACCATTTTAGCACAAAACAGCTGCAGGCAGCATCTTCTAATCGTACATGCGGCAGGAATACACATGCATACGTATAACGCGTGACGCTGACTTTCAATTATACACACTTACACACACCTTCAAATCACACCTGAATTTAGCGCATGCATTTACTCGTATGTAAGTATTTATGTGTGTTGCATACAATAAAAAATAACGGTAATAATTTTTCAAATATTTTATAAGAACTCGTACTCGTAAACTCGTAGACTTTCCTTTGCCAGTACGTTAATTATACCAAATGATGTTAAGTGGCGACATAAATGCACAACCATCAAATGCTAACATAAAGTCTCTACAGAGCAATAACAACATTAATTTGAATACAAACAAAAAAATTAAAAGTTTACATGAACTATTGCTGGAAATATTGGACGCGTCATTATCATGTGTTATAGTGGCACCTTGCGTCATTGCCTATTGGCGCGGCACCTGGGAGCTAATGGGTATTCTATTATTCCCGCAGAATTTACCACTTTCTGCATTGATGTCCTTCTTTATCGGCTTTATGGGTCATTTCATATTTACAATTACTCAATCATTCTTTCGAAGATATATCCATCCTGACAAGCGTCGCCTTACGTATTATGTTATTTCGCGTTTTTACACGGCAATCTTTGGCGTGGTGTGTGTGAATATGTGGCGTGGCTCGTGGATTCTTTGTGATTGGCTAACCAGTGCGGACTCATTAATTATAATTACGATCGTAACTGTAGTGTCCTTAATGTTTTTAATTGCAACACGAACTGTACGAAATCTAGGTGCCGCCCCATATGCAGTTACAATGGATCACAAAACTGATTATTTTGATGTGGACACAATGTTCAAAATACCGGTAAGTTAATAATACTAGCATGTACATATGTATTTTCTTGTGCCTAGCTAAGATTTCGATCGAAAACATAACTGACAAGTCAAGATTTCGAACGAAAACATAACTGGCATGGCTACATAAATGTAAGTTATTCGATAAGTAATATCGTGGGTCGTCTAATAGATGTCTGGAACTGCATATTTTATAAGTCTACTTACTAGCTTATACCCATGAGTGGAGTTAACTTTTTTTATGAGAAATGAGCTAAATTATTATTAAATATTTGTCCTCTTTTATCTTCTCCATATAATCGGAATTGATTTCAATGCATTTCTTAAGCCTATAAATCCACTTCTGAAAACAGTCTTCAAAATCTTGCTTTTTAAGCTCATCAAGTTCAGCATTAACCGTGATAATTAACTTCTCGTTGCTATTAAAGACCTTTTCTTTTAAATTTTTTTTTAATTTTTGGAAATAACCAGAAATCACAAGGTGCTATATCCGAGGAATATGGTGCTCGACGTACTTCTTCGATCCCAGAGATCGCAATAAAATTACTCGTTATTTCAGCAATGTGGGATGTGACGTTTTCATGATGTAGAAAGTAGCGCCGCAAATCCTCTTTCTTCCTGTTTTCCAAAAAATGTTTGAAAACTTTCGGTAAGCACTCTTCGATGTATCATTTTGCAGTTACCGGCTGACCGTTTTTCAGTGGCATTGCAGCTACGATTTTCTGGATTGTAGAGAGTGAAATGTTTTTATCCAAAAAAAATTCAATGCTTTAGAGCAGACGAAATTTCACTTTTCCCCTACACATCTGGACCGATGCTTTGACTCGTGCAACGTGTTGCTCGTCAGTTGATGATTTTGGTTTTGTCGAACATTGTTCGTCTTCAATGCAAACAAAATTCAATGAGCCCTCTTTGCTGAGTAATTTCAAACATTGTAAAAATCGCCAAATGCACTTTTTGTAAATCAAAAAAACACGAGTGTGAAATTTGCCACAGATGTCAAAGACGGTTTTACCAACTTAAAAACAAAACGATGTATTTCTATCGGAATACCAGCACAATTTAAATTTCAAAGTCACCTTAGACAATGTGCACAGTAGTACATAAATTCCATTTGAAAAATACATACAAAAAGACGATGTAAGCATCAATACACTCAGACCAGTATAGGCCCATTGCTTCATATCCATTCACTTCGATTCCTTAATAGATTTCATTAGATAATGTATCTTGTTGTCTGCTTTCTTATATACATATGCCATCGATGAAAGCAGCTTTTAGATATCGGAACCTCCACAAGGCGGAACAGTCACATAGGAGATGAGGGACCATTTCTTGTTCATCATCTTCCTTACCGTTACAACAGCATCTAATTAAGGGAACACTCAGCCTCACAGCAAGTCGTCCTATCAATAATAGTGACCTTTACGACTCGCACAACTTTAGATATGTGCTTTCTTTTAAGGGAGTATATTTCGAGTGACGGTTTTCGATACCATTTCGACCAGTTTTGTCTAGAAATTCTGCAAGTAGCAGCGTCTTATTCGGCCTGGCCATGTAGCAAAAGGTAATGCGTTCTTTGTCGTTAAGAATTTGCTTGGTCGTGCCTAGCCTGGCAAATTCATCTGCGTTATATTTTTCCTCTATGTTCCTGCGAACACTGAAATCTTTTGTGTTTGGCCATATGTTGCAGATATCGACAAGAGTCCATTTTTTGAAATCGTTGGAAACTATCGTTGCTTGTGAGTTTAGTTCGAATGCAATTTGCTGCCTCCATCACGGCTAGAATTTTATTCTGAAATACACTGCACTGATCGGTTAGCCTGAAAGAGAGCTCAAAAGGTGGGTGGCTCGAAAAGACACATCCTCCAACTCTTCCATCGAGTGTCGACCCATATCTCAATACTACAATTTTTCCCTTTTAGAGATATGCGTTATACTCGTATAATTGTTGCTAGTAAAAGTTGAGCAGCAGCGATGTGTGCTACTTGGTATGAAATTGTGTCTTTCTATGATTGTCGAGTATCCAAATCGTAGATTATTTCACTGATCTGGCTCCATTAGGCGAAGACCAGCTAGCGGCGCAGTCTGAAAACCGAAGGATCACATTTGAGATCTCATTTGGCGCGGTCTGTAGCACACCATTTATGATAATCATCGCTGATTTTTTAATTCTATTTGGAAGGTTAACGTTTGTCTTCTTGTTTAGCGCAGGCCACCACACAGCCCCCTCCCCCCATACAAAAGTATTGGCCTCACAACAAATGTAAAGATCCCATGACAAATCTTATCATTAATATCAGACGAAACAAACGGATGATCTTAATAAGTATTTTACGAGCTATAAGGTACAGACTATATAAATTTACTTTGTCCTACGATTACAGCTAACGGTTATATGTAAATAACATAAATAAGATTACATACATTTTATGATTCCTCTCATGTACAAAAGTCGTTGTCGTTATCGCTGCTTTTTATTGTTGTTGTTCCTATTAGTGAAATATGTGTATATAAATATGTATATAAAAGGCTTTGTCCTGAATATCGGATTAATCCACAGCCTAAACAACTGATCGTAGAGACCTCAAACATAGAAAGTATGCCTTAATTTGTTGAACTACAATATGTATCTCAATGTTATCGTATATGTCGTTCGGATCGTTGTTCCTTACTCCGATTCATAAGTAGTTTTCATTATCCAAGCCTCTGTACCTTACAGCAGAACAGGAATGATGAGCGACATGTAGAATATTGTCTTTCTCGTAGAGAGTAGTCCCTGTTGGCAAGAGATATTCTGTGTTGGATTTCAAAGCTGTCATTGCTGACGGTGTTGACGTTGGTTCCCAGATACACAGAATCGCTTACAACTTCAAAGGTATGACTGTCCACAGTGATGTAGGAGCCAAATTACGAGAGCACTGATAACAGTCTATCAAACTGTTAATAATATCAGCAGATAAAATGATTTTCTCAAGCCTGAAAATGACGAAATCACGCGTTAAAGTCTGAAATCTCGCTTAAAATTAACTTGGGCCTTTAGGGCTTTGTGTAGTAGTCAATGCCTTCTCGGGGAATCTCGCGTTGTTCGAGCTACTTTCACGTAAGGATGCCAGGAGGTTGAGGCCTGTCTGGTTGCTTTGGCATGTCGCTAATGCGTTCTATCTCACTTTGACCCGACACCAAACTCTTTCGATTGTTTTAATGACTCTTGTATATTCTGTACTGGGTTCGCTAGCAAGACGTGCTATTTATTGCCATTTGGTAGATCGTATTTGTTGAAGATGATTAAAATAAAAATAAGTATGAATAAAAGAAAAAATACATTTGCATTTGAAACAACGTAGAAAATAGAGGAAAAGGCAGACTTATGTGAATACAAATAAATTTTAAAAATTTTACGAAACAAAATTTATATTCATTTATATATTATTTTATTTATTTTATTTTTATTTCACTAGGGTTTTCATCAGCCTGGATTATACGTACTGGACACTTTATTTTCCGTTTTAGTCATTGGAACTTTAGTTGTTATTGTATGGAGAGGAGTATGGGGTATAATGGATATAACATTTTACCCCTTTAATAGAACAAAATCTTCTTGGAGCTCATTGGTAAGAAAGAAAAATTGTCTATTAAAAAAATAAAAAAAATACAACAAATTTTAGTTTAAAGGATGTTTTTTAGACGCTATGGAGAAGATTTTATTTTTTTATGCCATTTTTTTAAAATGATGTCATGTAAGTAATCGCAGCGGCCAACAGGGCCAATTTTCGACCACTTTTTGCAGCATTTGGAGCGGTATATCAGCAATAACGCGCTGCATATTCTCTTCAAAGACATCAATTGCCCCAGGCTTATCTGCGTAGACTTTACATAACCCCACTTAAAATATTCCAGTGGTATTGCTTTCAATAAATTGAGTACTTCCTTAGCTGTATGACATGTAGCACCATCGTGGAACCAAAGGTCGTCCACATCAACATCCTCCATTTCAGGCACAAAAAAGTTACTAGTCATGGTTCTAGAGCATTCCCCATTGACTGTAACATTATAGCTGGCTTCAGTTTTGAAGAAATGTGGATTAATGTTTCCCTCTGCACTTAGAACACACCAAACAGTGACTTTGAGAATGTAAAGACATGCGACAATTTTGTTTATTAACATACTCATTCAACCAAAATTTACCTTCATCGCAGAACAAGATTTTCTTAAGAAAATGGCGATCGGTGACCAAACTGTTTTGGGTTTATTTGATTTTGTAAGCCCGAAAAACAAGATTCTTCCACAAAATCTTCCATAAAGTGGTATTCTTATTCGGTTCTTCTTCAATAATCTGCTACATTATCCATTAGAGCAAACGTGTTGCGAAACCGATCCAATGGTTGCACGAATTACCGACTCTGCTGAGTGATTAGGTCGACCGAATATTGCAAGTAAAGAGCAAACTGAGGGCAAATCATGCCAAACGACACAAGGAATTTATTGCCTCATTAAAAATCACAAGTCTAAGAAAACATCCTTTATTTGTCGGTGAGTGGGAAAATTTGTGGACTGAACTTAAAAAGTTTCTGAAGGGTTTCACATAAAATTGGAACTCAATAAAAACTTAGGGAATGTGAATGTAAATCAAAATCACTTTTACTCTTTCAAAACAAAATTTCGTCGAATCAGTGGGATTTTTGTAAATACCGCCGTTTCACGATATTGTAAAAGATTAAAGTTTTAATTCGAAGTTGAAAGAAGCAGAAAAAAGAACTGGGATCTTTTTTTAAATGTGTTGTAATTTACTTGAAAAAACAAAAACTGAAAAATTTCGAGAAATTTTTCGAGAGCTTTGGAGTCTATATGCCAGCGTTTTCTACAGGAACATTTTGACTTTAATATTTAATTGTCTTTTTTAAGTTTTTTGTTTAATAATATTAATTAAATAGGAATTATAAAAGAAATTCAGTATAATTGAAGCGTAACTTCAGTAGTTTATCGCAATGTAAAAAGCGTAAGTTTTATAAAATCTGATTTCTTGATCATTTTGCTTATACATAGCTCGCGAGTTAAGCTATTAACTTGGGACACCGAATTACTTAATAGAATTTGTTGAACTTGCTTTTGTGCTATATAAATATTGTACAATAGCTGATTTTAGTACACTCTAGTAACAATAGACTCATGTTGTATTGTGATTGTAAAATAATCAAGACTTGTATTTGTATTTTACAGATCCTTGGCTATACTACAGTCATCATCACGTTCATTATTAGGCCAATAATACGATGTGTATGCAAAAAAATTGACGGAATCTGTAAATTGATTATTTGCGACATGTTCTATTTTTTAATTTTTTTCGGCGCTGTAAATGCATGGCGCGGTATTTGGAATCTACTGGATATATACGTGTATCCAGGTAAGTAAACAAGTGAAAATCAATCTTAGCTTTAAGATGGGAGACTTTATATATTGTACGAGTACGCAAATTTTTAAATTCATTTTAATCAGACGAATAAAAACAGCGGCCACTATAGCCGAGAAGGTAGCAGCACATGCTACACACCAAAGATGTAAAACCTTCCTGCTATATGGTGCGAAGGCATGAACGATGACAACATTTGATGAGTCGACGTTGAGAGTTTTCGAGAAAAGATTTTGCGAAAGGCTACGGTCAGTCGATGGAACCATGTACTGTACCAAATATCCGGCGACATTGACCTAGTACAGCGGATCTAGAGACTACGGCCACGCTGGCTGGGTCACGCGACAATGTATGAGAATACTACAGTTTTGTAAGTATGCAGTACAAGGAAGGAAATCCCTTGAAGACGACCCGAGGCAGGGCAGGAGCATCCAGGTGTCCAAGCTAGAACTTATCTAAAAAGTTGAAAAAATTTACCTCGACGATGGTCGATTAAAGAAGAAACAACTCGCAGAAATGTTTGGGGTATGCGATACAACCATTTTTAATATCATGCACGATCATCTTGGCATGACTAAAGTTAGCGCAAGATGGGTGCCGATCATACCCACGTCACCGCAAAAATAACAGCGCGTAGAGAATACGCGTGCATTTTTTGGCCTCTATAATGAAGAGAAGGATGGCTGTTTCGAAGCATATTCTGTGGACACATTACGAGAGAAGACTTCTCCGCCTGTTCTATCTACAAGCTTTGAGTACATACATACATATCTACATTTAGGGTGTAACTGTTTCAAATTTGGCACCAGTAACGCAGCGACCTGGGCTGCTTTGTAGAAAGGTGTAACGCTCAAGGTCTTTTGAGCTTTATTCAGCTCAACGAGAGCTGTGAGTGGTATGCTTCTGAGCACTCCACGAATATTAACGCGATTGTTTGAACCTTGTTAAACAGCTTGATCGTGAATGTCTTGGTTGATTTACCTAGTGTAGTCCACCATACTTATCACCATACAACAATATCCTCCCCCAAATTGTAATGTGCATCTTGGTGTTTAGCAACAATTTGTTCTAAGCCGCCTCCGATTAATAGATTTGTATGAGGAGCTTTTATTCCAAGTAAATCGAGCCAAAAATATATTATTTCGAAAAGATAATTTCCACACATTAACCCAGGAAATTAAAATCTATGTTAATATCAGCCAAAATCGAACTAAAAACCACAATACCATTTTTTAATAGTTAAATTCAGACAAAGTGCTACATATGTGTTTATATTCCATCCAACCATAATTTTTTCGATATGTAAATCAAACGATAAATACAAGATTTTTAAATAGATTTATATAGATACGTCCTAATACTATAACAGTCAATTCTGCACAAATTTGGTCTCGTCGAGTTCATTCCAGTAATTTTGATGTAAAAGATGCTCCACGGTGCGGAAGCTCAATTCCTGAAAATGTCGATAAAATAATGGAAATCGTCGAGAGTGATCGTCATGCGAGCACAGTTTCGATTGTCCTAAGATAAACTTTGCAAAAACAAAAACAAAAACAGTTTGGAACAACTGGAAAAATGCTGGATACACAAAGAAGCCCATGAGTTAACGAGAGAAAAAATCTCATGGACCGAAATTCCATCTGCGAATCGGTGCTGGATCGTAACAAAAGTCGATCACTTACAGCAACATTAAATGAAATCGGTCGTGGTCGAAGCGCAGTAAACCGGCACAAAGGGCAACAGCTGCAGTTTAGCAGTGGAGTCACTTATTTAAATTTTTGAAACGTAACATACTTCCTTGATCTTATTTAACGTGTAGCTGCCAAAAATATATTATTTTAGGCATTTCGAAAAACTGGCTTTGACCACAAAAAGTGGTCCCGTGGACCAGAAATAATTATGTTATATGGAGTATGAGTAGTTTATAAGATAATTTGCTCCTAAAAAATTTAAAATTTTACTTATATCATAATTATCAAATTAATAATTTCGACAATTCTCTTACTTACAGACAATAAGGTACTCAGCTATTGGTTAACTCATCTCATACCATTCCTTGTACTAGCTGCACTCAAATGCTCAAATTCCGTACTAGTTCGCGGAGTTTTCATTGACGCAGAAGGTTCACCCGATGAATGTGTCCAAATTCCGATTAACTATATTAAACTACATTTTGAACGTGAACGCAGTAAAAAATCGGTTTATAAGTGTCATCAGACGAATATAATGAAAATAGCGAATAAGGACGCGCAAATCAGATTAATCGAGAAATCGGACAAAATAGAGATTAAGGCGCAACCTGATAGAGATTTAGTTCGTAATGTGTAGTTATAAGTATTTACGTTTGTATGTATATTAACGCACATAGAATATTTCAAAATATGTACATAAGACCATCACAGACAATAAAATAGTATTATATACAAGAATACATTGGGGTGATAAGAAATATATAAGTACGTCTTATTTGAAAATTCAATGAAAGTGGTATTGAGTAAGTAAAATTTGATTCTGGAAACACCTCATTTCCGTTCTCCAAAATTTCATTGATTAGTGCACTGTTTTGGAACAACAAAAGGTGCGGGAATGCTTTTTCTATCAGTTTGTACTCCTGTCAAACAGTTTGTTTACAATTCTCTGGTAAGTACTGCCGAAGATTTCACTCCTTGTTAACTTCTTGCTTGGCTGCATTTGAAAATCTATTAAATTTGAAAATACCAAATTTTACGCTCAAAACCTCATATCGCAACAAATCGGTTCCATATATATACATATATATAATTGACGCTTTGTAACAGCTGAAGCGATTTTCGGCCGAGCTCCTCCTCCAATTTGTGGTTTTGCGTCTTGGTGTTTTTCCAACAAATGGAGGGAAATACAATTTATACTACGTGTATGCCGCCTCCGAACGGCTGACCGGTTTTTACGAGGTTGTATAGGGGCTATATAATATAGCCTAACGATTTCGTTGATTTTCAGTTCCAATATTAGAATTTAGGTTCTAGAATGCTTTATTGAAATATTTGTGACCGAAAATCACATAACAGAACATATCGTTTGCCTAGGAGATATATCGATCCGACCGGTTGCGCCATATGAACAAAACATTACAAAAATACGTCCACATGTTAAGTCTTATTCAAATATCACGATTATAACTGGGACACTAGCGTTCAAACAAATGGATGGTCAGACAGTCAGATAAATAGACAAGCCGACGGATACAGCTAAATCAACTCAGCTCACCATTCTAATCATATCGGTATAAATTTTGATAGGTCTATCTCTTCTCGTTTCCGTACTTACATATTATATTTCCAACCAAAATTAGTATAATATTCATAAAAGGTTTAAAAAGACCGAAAATATTTTTCAATGATTTTGATTTTATTGAAATGTCTCAACATTCTGGTTGATGATGAGATGTGACTACTGCGGCTGGCTTTGAGTCAAATCGAAGCTACGAGTATGAGGGTCGAGTGGCATCGCCATTTTGCCTAATAACGTAAATTTCGAGCACAGCGCGCGTTGGCCTTGTTGAAAACATACCTCATCCATACCATTCTCTTCAATATTTGGAAATAAATAATCTCTGAGCTTGACATGGTAACGATCGGCTTTGAGGGTAATGGCACGCTTAGTTTTCAATGAAAATAAGCCAATGAAGTGGCTGACACCACCAAACCGCAAACTTTGCACTGAATGTTTGGCACATCTTCTCTTCTTTTAAGCAGAGATTATAGGGATTGCTGAATGTGGCAAGTGGGAAACAGTTTAATGGGAAAATTCTATTAAGCAATTAAGTTTATCGAAATGTGCGGGAGCATGTAAGAAGGTAACAGACTTTCACGGGAAAAAACCAAGAATACCATACCAGGTAATACGGATGTAGAAGGCAATGAAAAATCGGACGAGATGGCTCGCACTGACAAGGCTGTCATCATCAACTGATTTGCCCTTACAGCACCTTCAAATGTTGTCTAAAACAGTGGACCATAGAGAAACACTTAAGGTTCTTGAGCACCTCCTACGTAAGTCGTATTCGTATCACTAAATTATTATGGGGCATAATGACAGTGTAGACAGACCAACTGTTCCTGCAATAAACAAAAGAGAACTTGGTATCTATTCTTGAGATATCATTTTCAGAAGTTAAAAGAGTTTATAAAATCGAGCAAACTGCTCGAAAACGGTTTTGTAGTTCAGATACGCGGCAGCGCAAACTCAAAAGTTTTGGTGCCGTCGCTTGCTGAGAGGTTCTCCTTCTTCAACTAACCAACCAAACTATGATTATGTTCTCAGAAAAAGGAAAACAAATCCCTGATAACCGATGATGAAGCTGAGAACGAATACAAAGACTGTATGTTAGAACCAACGAAGAATGTAAAGTCAACTGAAACAGGTAGAATTTTCAATAAAGTGGTACAGAGAACTAATCATGAAAGAGCCGTCGATCGAAATAAGACTTTTAAAGGAACGTTCCTCTTTGATAATTGGCAGCCGAATCTTTTCATTTGGGGATTTCAGGGAGCAAGAAGTAGAGATAAAGATGCCGATACGCAATACGCCATCAGGCGATTTACTTGTCGTGAAAGTATTCTGTCGATCGGAAAATCGACTAAACAAATAATTTCCACGAACCAACAAACACTTATGTAATTACGAATTATAGTTTACGTTATCGAGTGCGTGCTGTATTCACATATGTACGACTATACATATATTTATGGCGCGATTTGGTTCATGTTTGTAACATTTATTGACATACATAAGAATATTGACGAGAGAAAATAAATTTAGGCATAAAAATGTGTCTCACTGCAAGAGCTCGTGAATTTCGTAATTTATTTTTAACTTTAGAAGCGCTTTGTTGCAAAAATTCCATTTAACATTACTAGGCGTTGCTACAACGAATGTTTTACTCAACTTTAGTAATGGGATTTAATTTCTTCACAATACTATAAATGTTTTCATAATAAAATGTGATCCTTACACTTATTTTCAACCAACTTGTGCGACAAGTAGTTGCTATGAATCTGATGTTTTTAAATAAGGCAATTTAATTTTTTAAATATTTAGTGTGTTTTGGACATATGGTTTTCAAGAAGGAATAAAACGCATGTAATCTAATATTATGTCCAATATTATGTTCAAGAATTTAGTGTTATTGTAAATGATTTCGGGGAAGTGATCGCCGCGACTGTCTCGGATATATTCCAGCCGAGAGGTTCATTTTCGACTACCGACTAGTCTAGCGGTGTTAAATCGCACGATATTGGAGGCCACGCCACAGGCTCCAGACGCGAGATCATGCGCTCACCAAAACTTTTCTTTAATAAATTGATTGTTTCGTTTCCTGCCTGCCATGTAGCGCCGTCTTGTTGGAATCAAAAGTCGTCCACATCAACATTCTTCAATTCAGGCAGGGAAAAGAAAAAGTCATTAATCATGGCTTTATTGCGTTACCCGTTGACTGTAACATTATTTCCGGCTTCATTTTTAAAGAAACATAAACCAATGATTCCCTCTGCCTATACACACCAAAAAAATCTTCCATAAAGTGGATGGTCATAGCGTCATTTGTTACTTTTCTCCATTGCATTTGGCGCGTACTGTACGACGTCTCTGAGGATGCGTATTATCCACTAGAGTAAACGTGATGGGAAGCCGATCCATGGTTTCTCGAATTACTGGCTCTGCTAGGTGCTTATGTCGACGGAATATTGCACGCGATGAGATGGTAATAAATTTGCACGATTTGCAAACGCTGTTCCAAGTAAGTATGTTCATTACGAAATGCTATGAGTATAAATCAAGTTACTGGTGTCAAAAATACCAGCTCCGACCACACGTCTAAAATAACATCATTTACTTAAGCCACAGCGATGCAAATCGTGTAAGTTCTAGAGTATACGAGGTGTGTAATAAAATAATGATAATTTTTAAATTTCACGGGATCATTTTTACTGTGCTTTTATACCTGCTCCTGATGTGTGATGAAACTTTCAACTGTGCTTCTTTTTGTAAAAAAAAATCAACAAAAATCCAATCTTTACTTTTTTATTTTCTTTCGTCCAAATTCTAGGTTATGGTATAAACTAAATCGGTAAAGGGGTACACTGAGTCTGCTAGGAAATTTCCCAATGATATAAGCGTTTTCAAGAAAGCTGTAAAGACATTGAAGATGATGAATGCCCTGGACGTCCCCAGCACATCAATCACCGATGAAAACGTAGAAAAATTAAAAGAGATGATCATGAACGATACACAAAATACAATGAGAGAAGTCACTGATAATATTGGCATGACATTTTTCAAACATTTTGAGTATTAGCATAATTTTTTCCAAAATTGTTGAATTTTAAAATAAAAATACGTGGCCAATGGAAATTGCTCAGAATTCACTAAATGAAATGTTACTGAAACGTATTATAACAGGTGATGAAACAAAAATGTACGGATATGACATCGAAACTAATCATCGCAGCGGAGACATTCAACCTCGCGAATACCGATAAGGGAACGAAAAGTTCAGTCGAACGAACGAATGAACGAACAATTCCCCTCCTATTAGCCAAAGCTGGGTGCTTCTGAGCGATTACTTCCTTCTGACGGTCCCATGTAGCAGTATAGCCCGAATTAAGACTTTGGTAGTAGGGGAGCAGCTCATAGTAGATGATTCCTTGCCAATCCCATCAAACACACAACAAAAAAATCTAGAAGACTGGTTTTTGTTTTGGTGTTTACAGAGGTTTACTCCTTTAAAGCGCCTAGCTGAAGGAATTAATGGGTATCCCAAAGAACGAGTTTGAGAAGTTTCATGAAAACGATCTCGTTATTTTTTGAACACACTTCGGATACTCGTACATGATTTCGAAATTTACTTTTCACAGAATAAATACTTCTCTAATATTGTAATTTATACTGAGATATTTTGCTGATTTAAAATAGTATTTCCTTCATTTGACTTGGAAAATGTTTTTAATTTATTTAATTTTTTTTAATACAGCGACAAATAAATATTATTTATATATTAGATATGATTTCAGAATTTATCCTTCACGGAATAAGTGTTATATAATATCACTTAGTATCCGTAGATATTCTATTTCTAGGGTCACATGGGTATATTAGGTGGAAAAAGGCCTATTTCGTAAATTTTTTTATTTGTAAAGTATGAAATATTTTATTCAAATTACTTAAGGTTTTAAATACACATATACGTTTAAAAGAGCCGCTCTGAAATATTCAAAGAAAAATATTCATAACAACGTCATTGTGGCATCATTTCCGGTGACCCCTCGGATAAAAGATAGATCTGCGTTGACAGCAGATCTCATGACAGGATCAGCCGAAGTGAAGAAAGGAAATGCAAATTTTGGTAAAATTTGCTCAACATTTTTTTTAAATAGTTGTAATTGAAAAAAAAAATCCTTCGTCTAATACCTCGTGAATTGTATCTCGAAGCTTGGTGGATAGGAGGGAGAGAAGGAATTAGCAATAACGAAAGTTGAGAAATTATATCCATAAATGTATTCATCGAGCTCAATGGCTCTTGAAGAAGTTATGAGATGAACTCAATATGAAAAATATATAAATATGAAAAATAGTCAATATTACTTTAAGGATTTATTGGGTGGAACCTGGCGGTGAGCTCCAGTTGAAAAATTGGAGAAGGTACGGGGTGACAATTTCATTTGTTACAAGGCGAATTTATTGATTTCATTGGAAAATCGAAAAACCGTTTGTGAAATGCTGCTTCAACGATTCGAAAGGAAATCTTTTCAGCATCGAATTGTCACGGGGGACGAAAAATGGATTTATTTTGAGAACCCGAAGCGATAAAAATCATGGCTTTCCCCTGGTGAAGCTGGCCCATCGACTGCAAGGCCAAATCGCTTTGGCCGTAAGACCATGCTCTGTGTTTGGTGGGACCAGTGTGGTGTGGTGTACTACGAGTTGTTAAAACCTGGTGAAACGGTGAACACGGATCGCTACCGACAACAAATGATCAATTTGAATCATGCGTTGATTGAAAAACGGTCTGAATGGGCCCGAAGACATGGCAAAGTTATCTTGCAACATGACAACGCGCCGTCTCATACCGCTAAACTGGTGAAAGGCACATTAAAAACACTTAATTGGGAAATATTATCGCACCCGCCGTACTCTCCAGACCTCGCCCCGTCCGACTATCACCTTTTCGCATCGATGGGACACTCCCTTGCAGAGCAGTTCTTCGCTAATTTTGAAGAAGTCGAAAAATGGCTCTTCGAATGGTTTGCCTCGAAAGAGAAAAAGTTTTTTTTGGAATGGTATCCATAATTTGCCTGAGAGATGGGCGAAATGTGTAGAAACCAATGGTCAATACTTTGAATAAAAAAATTTTGAGATTCCTCTGAAAATTAAGTGTTTTTTTTATCGAAAAAACCGGCAAACTTCAACAAACACACCTGGTAACTCTGAAACTTTTATTTGGATCGACTCGACAATTTCGGATAATATTCTCGAGATAGCGATAGCCAAGTTGTTAACATCTAAAAATTATAGAAATTTAATTTAAATCTAATTTTACCGCGCTCGCCCCTTGGCAAGGAATATCAACCCCTCCGATAGTATTTCTGACATGAGCTAAGAAGGCTCATAAAAAGCTATCATCCGTTCGGAAGCGGCGTAGTATAAACTGTAGGTCCCACCATTTGATGGAAAAACATCAAGACGCAAAACCACAAATTGGAGGAGGAGCTCGGCCGAAAATCGGTTCAGTTGTTACAAAGCGCCAATAATAGTATATTCTAGATTTTGTAGAAATTAATAAGACAAAAACGATTTTTTAAAGCTGTGAGATCTATTTAACTTAAAGCTCAGCATTTGTAAACATTATTTTTAATTCAGTGAATTTACGTGTTATCTTACTAAAAGTTGCATTCGAAATTAATTTCTCTTTGTTTAATTGGGTATACGCGCACACATCCACACATGTATACAAACATACATACATATATCAAATGCATTTAATTCAATAAGCCAATTGTAAGGTTGTGTAAGGTAAAAGTAAAAAAAAAATAAATAAATAAATAAATAGGTATATATCTGAAAAATAAAATGTATTCGTCTTTCTTCGTCGTATTTAATTTGTGTATTATCGAATTAATTTAGTTTGTACAACGTAGTCAAAGCAGTAGCAAAATTACTCAAGCAGCAAATTTTTACTAACATTTCAAAGGAAACAATTTTTAAAATTTTTTGTGGGAAAAATTGCCAATTCAGTTCGTATTTAACATTACCGATATATGATGGAGTTGATTTATTGAACGTGCAACTTAAAGTGTTATATCATTTGACACACATAAGTATATTTGAAACCTCAAAGCAAAAGCAACTATAAATCGGCATAATAATGGGTATTCCTGACATTCGAATGCTCATTTCGGTGGAGTTTGAAGTATTTGGCCACGTTCAAGGTAAGTATATAGTTCAAATTTTACGTATCTTGCACTGAATAAAAATTCTATCGAATCAAATATTAAGAATTTATTTTTCGCCATTTACACAAAAATTCATTCGCTTGTCGGTACTATTTTTAGATACGTAGTAGTGCACAAGTAGCATTCGTATGTATGGGTATATGTGCTGAGGCGCCTACGAAAAGTAAATAAAATAAAATCTTGAAACCTGTGCGAAAACTATTTGAATGTCATTTTCTTAAGTTAATTATATATGTATGTACATAGTACGAATATTCATATGCATATATGTATAAATTTGGAGCAATACTCTATATAAGAAGTTCCAAAGTATATATGAATATATAATTGGCGCTTTATAACCACTGAAGCGATTTTCGGCCGAGCTCCTCCATCAATTTGTGGTTTTGCGTCTTGAAGTTTTTTCAACAAATGGAGGGACCTACAGTTTACACTAAGCCGCCTCCGAACAGCTGACGGTTTTTTTTTATGAGAAGCTTTTTATTTCATGTCAGAAATATACTCGGAGGGGTTGGCATCTCCTGCCGAGGGGCGACCGCAATTAGAAAATTTAGCTTAATTTTTTATTTAAACTAAATTTCTATAACTTTTGGATTTTGGTCGTACCCTGGCCTTCCGGATGGCGGTATGCAATTCTAACCACCCGGCTACCGCGGCCATTGTACTCCTTTGTAGTACAGCGTTGGACCAACTTACGTCGCGTTCAATGTTGTCACTCGAGAAAATATCTAAGTACCAAAACGCCGCAAAACTACAATTTTCATCAAACCTAACATTTTATTTTATACCATATTTTAAAAAATATGTCCATACTTATAAACATTAGAGATCAATTAAAATGAGCCTCCTTCCGTCGGTCCAATCGCTGGCAGTACAGGTTCAAATTAAGACTTCGGCCGTAGGGGAGTAGCTCTTAAGATGGATGATTCCTTGCCAATCCCATCAAACACACTGCCAAACCTTCCTGGTCGTCAATTTTGGCTTGGAGACCATATGTGCCGCCTCACTGCCCTTCGACCACGACAGTTTTCATTTGACGTTACTGTAAGCAATCCACTTTTCAACACCGCTTCAGCAATTGATTGATTTTGTTACGCTTCAGTAGCTATTCACAGATGGAAGTTTGTTCCATGAAGTTGTTTCTCGTTAAATTATGTGGCATCCATACATCGAGCTTCTTTGCGTATCCATCCATTTTCAAGTAGTTTCAAACTGTTTTTGTTTTTTTGTACAATATTTAGCTCTTGGGCAATAGAAACTGTGTGACGGTCACACTCGACGATTTCCATTATTTTATCGACATTTTCGACAATAGGCCTTCCACACCGTGGAGCATCTTTACGTCCCTGGATCTGTGCTTATTATAATACAATACGATTTTTTCGCAAAAAGCCACCTACATATGTATGTATCGAATTTCAAGTAAATCGAAACTTTTTCGAACGAATTAGATGTTTTCGAATTTTTTTTCCTATAAACCTTTCCAGGAACCATTCAAACGAACATAAATATACAATGCTTAACATTAACAACAAAGCAAATGGACTTTGTAATAGTTCTTTACAATGCCTAATACTTAGTCATGGGTTAAAAATTCCTCCGGGCTTGGCACATTGTTTGTAAAATACCACTTTTGTAGAACTATTTAACTTTTTGCTCAAATTATATCTCAGCTTTAGCAACATCCTCTTAATTCGTACAAAATTTCTGACTGGTGAGTATTATTTGAGGTCTAAGAACAGCCAGTAGTCGATAAGATCAAATACGGTAGTTGTGTGGAGTAGTTCGAAGTTGAAATCATATAGTCTTATTATTGCTCCGATTGTCACCGTGTCAACATTTATGTCATGAACCACATCTATATCGGATATACTCGTACCTATGTAAGGACTTACCGAGCGTACTGTTTAAAAACTAAAGGCAAACGTCAACAAACTGATTCGATCTTATCAGTGCGGCTTCAGACCTGGCAATTCTTGCACTGACCAGATATTAATCAAGCATTAAATCTTGGAAAACATCCGTAAGAAAAGAATCGCTCCACGTCACCTTTTCATCGATTTGATAGCAGCCTTCGATAGCACGAAAAGGAGCTGCCTCTTCGCTGCTATATTTTCATCAATTTGGTATCCCTGCAAAACTTATATAATACCGATATGTAAACGGACGCTGAACAACATCAAAATCTTCCCGACCTCCGGCGCCGTTCGATACTAAACGATGTTTCAAACAATGTGACTCTTTATCGTGTGACTTCTTTAAACTAATGCTGGAGAAAATAAATTAAGATATATTTATGAATACATATATATACAAATGGGGGGACCTATCCGCCGAAAAAATTAAGAAAACTAATTTTCGATAGCTTTAAATGATATTTGGGCCAAGATTTAAACATGACCATTCGAAATGCCACTTGGCTATTGCGTCCGCATCCTTGGCATAGTCTCACGATTTAAAAAACGTCTAAATCATGTTTTTCGGATGTGTACATACTTCAAAGTATTCGAAGCAGTACTCGTCGGCCAAAGCAGAGAAAGACATCAACGCCTGTGAACAGATCAGGAAGAGACTAGTTTTGCTTGATTGACCTTCATTTAATTTTCTATATGCTAAGATGAAAATCTTCAAACTACAATACCATATATTCAACAACTCTGTGGCTCCATATCAACCAACTTCTCCTAGCAGAGAAGAATGGAACAACAACTACACCCACTCTGCTGGTAGTGTGGAAATATACACGGATGAATTGAAATTTTAGGGGGAATCGGTGGTGGTGTCTCCCCTCATAAGGCTTGCAAATTACGGCACAGGCACAAGCAAGTATATTCTTCTCCACATAGAACACATTCGTATTCCTTTTAACTCGTGCAAACTGCTCCTTAAAGGACTCACCTATAAGCAGTTTGTGTAAAGTGGTGAAACCAGACCAAATGGAATGAAGATTACATGAAATGTACTCCTTAATAAAAAAAATTTCCAAGGACGACATCTATGGAACTTCTTATGAGATATGGTAGAGAATCAGTTGAATCAGTAAGGAGGAAATGATCTCACATATTCTATGGGAATGAGGCAGCGTTAAATTTACACGAAAGCTTCACATCTACATAACTTTCATGGCCAAATTACACAGCCCACTTGATACAGTGAAGTAAAGTATGTGAACTAAGACGGAAACGACGGAATGCAGCAAAAACAACAGATATCAATAAATCGGTAAAAAGAAACTGTGGAAACGAATGATTTTCAACAAAATTGAACGAAGAGCTAGTCTGATGAGGAAGAAGAGGGAAAGAAAATTCCCTAGGGAATTTCACCATCGAAATTCAACACAGAATCACTTTTGCTACTTTGGACCTAGTAGTAAAAAGTAAAGCCCTGTATGGTGCCGAAGTTTGTGCGATTACAAAATCTGTTGAGTCGGTATTAGGAGTTCTCGAGAGAAAAGTTTGGCAAAAAAAATATTAATATTTGAATTTTGTGTTTAGGCCATCACCCAAATCTCCTGTCATCAAACAAACAAACCATGTGGGAGGACTCGCTTCAAGGCTCCCACGTCACTATTGATAGTCACAACTTTGGGGTCGTACATGTTTTCGTCTATTTTGGAACCAGCATAAACACCAACAACAATATCAGCCTTGAAATGCAAGGCAGAATCACTCTTGCCAACAGGTGCTACTTCGGACTGAGTAGGTAATTGAAAAGTAAAATCTTCTCTCGACGACAATGGAAAATCTCTACAAGTCCCTCATCATTCCTATCCTGTCGTATGGTGCGGAGGGTTAGGTGATGACAACATCTGATGATTCGGCATTAGAAGTTTCCGAGAGAACAATTTCGCGAAGGATATATGGTCCTCTGCGTAAGAGGACAAAATATTTCAAAGAACGCAGAGCCACTCTACGCTAGCTAGACCAAATTAGACGAACAGATGAGATGTTACAGCTTTGAAAATTTTCAATGCAATACCTGCGGCTGGCAGTAGAGGAAGTGAAGACCAATCAGCGTTAAACTACGAAAAGAAGAAACGATTGGCAAGCTATTCTCAACTCCGCCATAATCGCTTAAGCTGTTCTACGACAATAAAGAAGTTCACCGAAACACACAGACAATCATAGTTCATTTGGAAGTCTGTTGATTTAAGATTTTTGTGTTAAGTTCAAGTTACATTTAATACATACATACATATACATATTTATATACATACATGACTAAAATAGATTTTGTCAACACTTCTATTTCATATCAACATTGGCGATTTGGCAATTTTGGTATGAATCTTATTTCGTTAAATATATCGAGACTAAAGCCACACAAAGGTACAGTAAACATATTTTTGTGTGCACAAAAAATAGTAAACAAGTACAAATGTAAACTTAAAACTAAATTTGTGTACTCATAACTTTTTAACGGTATTTTGCAGAGATTTGTGGTCAATGTGAATTTTGGTAAGTTATCGATTTGCATCAAAACAAATAATCGATCATATTGTCTCTTACGTTCTTTTGGCGGTTCGGGCCCAATGTGCATTATTGCATTAAAAAAACTTATATTTTAAATGAAATTAAAACTAAAAGCAGCTGATAAAGATCCCAAATAGTCAATTTTCTGTTGGCCATTTGTTACAAGTTTCATGTCCATGTTATTTACGGCTGCATAATTGCCATCACTTTGGGGAAACTAAAGATGTTTGTTAACAAATTTTTATAGAACTCAACTTACCGCTTTCGCCATGCTACAAATATCCAGGTTATAAGAAGAGAATGTTAAGAATAAAACGACATTAGTTGAATCTGGTGAGATTTCCTTGCTTTTTACTCGCCATTATTTGCTCGGTAAAACTAAAGTATTCCTTAGCACGAGATTAGCTCCGATGCACTCACTTTGTTATTGCTTTTTCTATTAACTTTTAGAATTTCATAATTTAGGCACAATTGATTAGTATTGGTAAATTTTTGGATTACCTTTGCTAATGTTCACAGTTTTACAAATAAATAAAAAAATTTAATACAATTAGGGTATTCAGACACTGAAGTTAGACTTCATCCAAAGCGAATTCATGAAGGTGATAACAGAAAATCATTTACAACAATTGTCAAGGCGAAGTTACTATGGCAGCAAATTCAAAATGTTTCATTCATTGATCGTAGAGTTTGACAAAACTATTTTTTTATTTTTATTAGATTAGCGCGAAAATAGAGCGGAACAGAGGGTATGCTTATTTTTTGTTTATTTTTAAAAGCCGATGGATTTTCCATAGTTTTGACAATATCTTCGCAAAAGCAAAAACACTCTCTGCTCTCCGTTCTCACTTTTATGAATTCGCCTTAACAATTACCGTACGTTTTGTTTCAGCATAAATATGGTTGATGCCCGTAATATACGAGTGGTTAGCAGAGCGTACTATCATTCTGAAGGTCAGAGTTCAATACCTGGTGCGATTAACATCCTAAATTATAGAAAATTTAATTTTTATAATTTCATTCTTCTTAAGCAGACAGTGCCAAGACCACTAAGAACCCATTTTGACAATCCCGACGTTAAGGTCAATTCAATTAATTAAAAATAAAATTCATGCGCTGCCGCAGTAACTTCAGCAAATAAGAAAAGAAGAACTACTTGTATAGCACGAGCAAGCTAAAACTACTTCCGGAAGGTGATTTGAAAATAAAGAGTTGCCATACTCTACACTTTTTCTTTCTCAAATCGTGTCAGAAAGAATGGAATGGACTTGTTAAAATTTCTTTTCGGTTGCTCAAATCAGAAACTAACTTTTTTTGAGGGCAAATTGGAAAATATTTTTTCTTGCAATGTCTGACTGCACCTTAGCTAAGAGTTGTTCGAAAATATAAGGGTCACTTTATTAGATGCAGTATTTTTTATGAAAAATAATTCTGCAAAACTACTGTATAAAATTTAATAGCGAAAAATTATCATTCACTTTAAATATCAGATATATGTACGTACATTATATGAAATTAGAAAAATATTGATTCACTTGAAAAGAACCAGAAAGGGGTTAAATTTGTACAAATTCTCCATGTAGGTTATTGGGATTTCAGACCTAAGCGCTTAAAAAACTAGAATTATATAACTTTTGGTTTTAAATTATTGTATACTATCATATGGTAATCATAGGATGTAAGCCTTCGCCATAGATTTTCAATTAGTTAGAGTTCTGAGGAATATAAAAAAGATGTTAAGCTCCGGCGTGTTTTCTTCTTAAAAAATCTAGTTAATAGGTCAAAATATTTCCAAAACTTAAGGAAAATAATATTCCAAAAGCATGCTTATTTATTAGCTGTGATGCTTGCCAAACACCTCTATTTCAAGCGTAAAAAGGGAAAACCATCACAGTCATTCTTTTGTAGTTATTTGCATATGCCTTATCTTGGCCCAACAGTCAGCTGTGAGTTATAAATATGAGCTGTGATACACAATCCGCTAAAAACTAATTTTGAAGTTAGTGTGTTTTTATAATTTTCAGCAGAAGGTTGCTTTAATTATACGTTGTTATAACAAAAGTGTGCAAATTAGCTTTGCTGGCGAAAGAACAAAAACTCAAGCCCACAAATGGGTTAAATTCTTTCGAAAAATATTAGGTTGCACAATTTAAGAGACAATTATTTTTGAATAACTAAATACTACTTAGACAGTAAACTTTCTTGCGAGGTTCACCTTTTTAATTAAAAAAAATTATATGTAGATATGTGACAATAATAGTGGAATAAAAAATATCTCTTAAGTTAAGGATTAGCTGGTCGGATAGAATTTCCATTATTTTCATTAAAATTGGGTTTTAAGAGTGTGTAAAGTAAATTTAATGATTAGTATATAGTTTCACCGTAGTGGAAAAGTTTGAAAATGTTATAAAAAATACGCAAAAATATTTTTAGTTGAAAAAAGTTTAGAATCTTCTAAGTTATGTAATAACTAATAAGATTTTCCATTTAAATAAATTACTACATATCTGTTCATGAAAGAAACATTTAACTTTATAAATTGCAAATTGAATACACATACATACATACACGTACATACTCAACTAATTCATTTTATTTTTCAGGCTGTTATTTCACAAAATATACAAGGGATCTTTGCAGCAAAGCTGGAATAAAAGGTTGGGTTAAAAATTCAAAAAACGGAACTATAGTAGGAAAAATGCAAGGTCCAAAAGAAGAAGTTGATAAAATGTAAGCCTCTAACTACCCTAATCAATAATCGCTCAAGACTTTTTTCTCATAGGATACATTGGCTCTCAAAGGAAGGTTCGCCTGGCTGCCAGATCGAGAAGTGTGTTTTACAGAACACAATTACAATCAATCGGTTGGACTATAAAGACTATGCAATTCGATTTTGATTTATAGAAAATCATATGTATTCAATTTTAATCTTTAAATAAGTGGTTTTCTATTTATATAGAAGTTTAATAAATTTAAAAATTAAAAACGAAACAATGTGTATTAATTTAAACTCGAAATCCAAGATTAAACCCTTTATTCGTAGCTATTGCATGTTTCGTATAACAATATTGATTTAACAACTTTGGAAACGACCATTAGCCTTCATGCGTTCAAAAGACTTCTGCGCGTCATAAGTTCTAAAAAGATACAAAATAGAGAATTTGATACTTATGTATTTCAAGTTCAAAAGAATATCTTACTTATAAAACTCGGCATACGCATCCCTTTTAGGTTTGTTGATGGCGAAATTCCAGCCAACGGTTACAACAGTAGTAAGCGCGATGGCAACGATCAAATTTTTCTTAATTGTAGCATTATGAAGGCCTCGCAACACAGGCTTTGCTGAACTTACAGTAGCAGGAGCACTTGCCATTTTAATATCTGCAAGAGTTACGTAAGAATTTATCACATTAAAACAATTTTCCAACTAAAAAAATTATACAGTGTTGCTTAGCTATAGTTGCTTTAGTTTATAGTTGGTATTCTTATAAAATTAATTACACAATTTTGTTTTAATTATTACTTGCTATAAATATTACACGCTTCACCTTTGGTTAAAGTTTTCTTTTGGAAATAGTTGCAAGACTATCGGTGTCAATCGCAATCGGTAAAAGCAAAGGATGCCACATTTAAATAATACATAGTCACCCGATAAACGTTGGCAGCACCCACGACACTGTATAACGATAATAAACTTTGAGCTTACGCATAATGTATCACCCATTTGCGATGCGACGGTACGACAAGCGGAATTTGTCTAAATTAAAACACACACACGGCTTTTCCATGATACGTCCTATTACGTTGTTCGCTCTCCCAATTTTGATTCGCACTCCAATTACGTGTTGAAATACTTAAATATTTATTACGTCATTCCCAATCACCATGCGAATTACTACCAAATCAAGGCCACGATAGACTCGAATGTGTAAAGGTAATCAAATGACAAATCAAAGCAAAAAAGGCGATAACCGTGAGATAAGAAAAAAAATTTGAATTGAAACTTTTGGATATCTCGCTAACTTTCAAAATATCAAACATTTATTATACTTCCTAAAACTTATTCATTTTTGTTCATTTAAAGATTTAAAAAATTAAAAATTTCTTCGTAAACTTAATATTAAATGGCATGATGTGAGGCTATGAGAAAGTACAATAAATACTAGTAAGCTTACCAGCTTCAGCAAATATTAGACTTAGCGCTAATGCCAATTGCCCAATAGAAACGTAGAAAAGTGACTGACTTACTAAAAGAGACGCTGCAAAAAGTGAATAACTTTATTGTAAGTGACTCAAGTTATGAGTGGCATATGATGATAGACAAGGCAAATATAGATAAGATAAGGTTGGTAGCGCAGCTGCTTTCTTCTTCTATCAACTGCTAGATTTCAATAATGTGAAGTGAAATAATGACTTAAATTTAAGCAACAGGATCTTTAATCCATCAGAAATCCACAGGATAGTTAATTTACCTTGAATTAAGACAGTTGATAAATCTCATAAAAAATTTTAGTGGAACTTCTTTATTGTTTATATCATAGATTTAAATATTAGATTTTATGTAATTAAAAATCAAAATAAAACTCACCAGAACCAAAAGCCATTTGGAGTTATGGTAATAGTTCTGAACATAGCATTATGCCTGAAACACATGTGCAGTAACACTGCACGCAGTAGTGCACGTTTAGTGCAGACATTTTATATTTGTAAACACCTACACGGTAAGTTCTGCTTGACAGCTTCATGCAGTGACTATTCAATTTAATATTTGTAAAATAAAAATGGATGTGAAAAAATATAGAAAAAAATTAAAACATTATTACTACTTTCGAGTTGTAATTAACATATATATAAAACTATTAAAATTACGGTTGAAATAAAAGACTATAACAAAGATTTGGATGCGAATATATACGCACACTCTGCAAATTTCTTTTCGCGATGCCAGTTGTTTTTGTATGACTGGTGCCATGTCGTATAAAAACCTGTTTTCCATCACAAAATTCATTAAATATACTTCCGTTTTTAAAGAATAACGATATATCAAAACGTCTAAAACTGCAGGTTTAGCATTAGCAACAGCTTATACAAACTAGTGTTTTCAAAATTTTACTGCGCAGTATTACTGTACATGTGTTTCTAGCATTATGGTATGGAACCAAAAAAACCGGTTCGATAAGTGACACATCAAATCAAAATTTTATAATTTCATTCAGTTTATGCGGTTTATTAGTTTAGAAAAGGAATTAATCTAAATCATAAATTGATGAATTTAAATAAATAAATCGTGAACTTGTATGCATAACGTTTATGTGAAAAGCATCAGATGAAATTTTTGAGTTCAGAATGATATTTTAACTTTCATATTAATGTCCGTAAAACGTAAAACGTTTTAACTACCAAACAAAGATAAAAATGTTTTCGAAAAGAATGGCATCACTCCTCGGAATTCCCTAGTTAAGGAAATCTTTAATGGAATGCTTTCCAATACAATTTTCATTTTCCAAAATCGTTTGGATGGCAAATGCAAATGGCGGTTGTTATTGTGATCGCAAATTATCGTGGAAAAAATATTTTGTAGAATCTTTGTGAAGTCACAATATTTAACGCTATAATTAATATTAATTTAAAAATGAAGGTGTGTTCTAACGCGTGTATAAATACAGTAAGATTAAAAAGTTATTTAAACCTTCGGTTCCGAAATATTCGTACTTTCGTCGTTTAATAACTCGCTGCTGCGTATGTGTCCAAATAGTACCAAGTTATGTTGTGAGGACACGAATTTTCACGCATAATCTGTACGATATTTATAAGTACTGTGTATAAGTGTGCGGTGTGATTTATAATTTAGACAAAAATGGAAAATAAATAATAGACACAAAATAGAAATTTGAAAAGGTATAAATGGTAACAATAAAACGAATCAGGTGAAAAGAAGTAATATAACTTGGAAACTAAATCCCATGAAAGGCGGCGCCTTTGATAAGTGGTGGTGTGGCAATTCCTTGATATGAATCGGATGGCAGAAAACATCGTGGAAAAGGTCAAAACAGAAAAGTGCTAAAAGTAATATTCATGCTAAAAATTTTGTTTGCAATTGACCTATGTTTGGAATAAATATATTTTTGAATATATTTCTGTATATGTATTAGTACATACATATTTGCGGGTTGTTAAAACTTTAGTTGATATTTATGTGCTACTTTGATTTTGTATATCGGGGCTTTTTATAGAATTTGTGAAAAGTGAAAATCCATTTTATGGCTTAGTGGTTTAAGTGATGTATATAAAAACCTTTTACAAAAATATAGATAGATCTTTTAAAGAGAATCCGAATGAAAAGGCATTTTTGTGAAGTGTAAACATGAATCAAGAAGGGTGGAAACTTTATACTGTATCGATTTGTATCAATTGTTTTCAACGTTTTTTAAAAGTGGTTATATCTATGAAAGCTAAGTGATTGTAACAAAAGTTGGAACTTTTTAAACTTTATATATGTATTGCAATCCTACCCCTAAAATTAAAACTCTACAACAAAGTGTGATTGTCGTGTGATGATATGCAACTTAAACAGGTGAGTAATGAAACTTTATTCTACCTTAGATTTTAATGAAACTTGATAAAGTGAATATTAACGTTAATTAAAACTTACAAATCACATATAGGACTTATTAATTCAATAAATAAAATAGGAATGGTAGAAATACTTGCTATTTGCATATTATCGGGGCTCTTCTTTTACTAACATTCGTTACATTTAATAACGTCTGTGCATATGGTTTATCTCTTCTACGGCCTATTGCACGAATGAAATCTGTCAAAGAATGAACCAAAATGGCGGACATGTTCATAGTAAACGAAAAGCGTTTTTCTTCCAATGCATCAGTATCCTCATCATTCAAAGTTTTGAGACATTGTAAACAAATTGTTGAAGTATTTTAAAATTTTAGTTGAATTTTAAGAATTAATTTAATCGTTAAGTTTAGCTAAAAATTTAATATTTTCTTAATATGTAATGAATAGCACTCTTTCCTCTTTCATTGGAAATATTGGAAGTTTGGAAATCAAGTGGATACTAGAAATTTAATTAAAGGGAAGAAATGAAATGTCAAAATTTTTATTTTTTTTTATACTTACATTAATATGTATGTTATATACATATGTGTGCTTAGGAAGATGTGCTTCACATATAGAGTATCTCATAATTATTTCATTAATTTAAATAAATATATTTCTGTTGTAGGATATATAATCATTCAAAATTATTATTTTTTCTTGATTCATTTATAAGTATAACTCATTTACTTTACACAAATACACATACAATCGATAGTAAATAAAACATCGTTATGATTTATAAAATATTTTTTCGATTATTCCTCAAGTCGTAAAGTTCGTATGTAATAACCCGAATTGACGAATCGGAATTTCGGTACTCGAAAACCATGTTCGAAATTCGTAATGATTACGGCGATTCAAAATGTGTGGCCAATGATTTTGAAACGTGGATTGTTCTTACCCCAGAATAAAATCCTTACCAAGTGTAATTTTCACCTAATCCTTCTTCATTATTAGTAAAACTCTTCTATGTTTTAATGTTCATTTTCATGTACTGACATCCCCGCAGCTCATATGCTGGTTGAATTCTTCGTAAGACTAAAAGCACCTTTCATGAAAAATTTACTTGTCGTTTGGTCTGGGTAGAAGGCTCCCTCGCTTAGTCCTGACATTCACCCTCGATCTTCAATTTATTGCTGATTTGAGTCTACCCCCGAGGGAAGAAAATTGCGATTTAACCGAAGATTCCATTTATGACCCGGGTGGAACGCTTCTATGAGCGCTGCCTTCACTAAAATAAAGCTTGCATATCTTAACGCTAAGGTGGGCAAAATAGGTATCTTCGGCACCACAATCGAGCAGTTCAATCTCAATGACGAAACATTCAAAATTAGGCTGACGATGATTGACTTTGCAGAGGCTGAATAATAGTTGTTTTGAACACAATACTATGAAGCGTATTGCACAAATACTAAGCAAATTAACGACGACAAGACGAAATATCTCTTGTTTTCGTATCCACATCGTTGTTGACAGTCTTAACATTAAAGCTAGGCAGTAGGGCAGCATAGACACCTATAATAATGTCAGCCGTGAGATCTAACGTAGAAGACCTCTCTCAACGAGCTCGAAGAGTTTTCTAGAGGAAGATTTTTTGAAAGGTTTATGATCCTTCACACATTGGCAGTTTGTTGTAGGTATTTTACGCCGACTCCTACTGCGATTTGTGGTTTGTGTCGCGATGTTTTTCCAACAAATGAAACGACATAAAATTTATTCTAAGATGCATCTGAATGGCTGAACTATTTTTATTAGGAGATTTTCTTTCATGATAGAAGTGCCTTCGCTGGAATCGCGTAAGCGGCACCTACGTCAATAAAGAAGTATTTTTATCTTATATTTAATAATTAAATTTATCTCTATTTTTTAGTAGCACTTAATTTATATATATATGTATATATATAAAAAATAAGTATTTAAATTTTTTTAAATTACAGCAGATTGATTCGTGCGTGCGGATAACAGTGCAAATCCCTAAGGATGCGGCTCAACGGCTACGCCAGCTGGCGGCGGAGGGCAATCCAGCCCTGCGAGCCCTCGGCATTATATCTGTGCAGTTGGATGGCGATTCTGTGATATCCATAAAATTACCCGGCCAAGAGATTAATTTGAAAACCTCAGGTATGTTTTTTTAATTAGTTATCCAACTGAATAAAATAAATAAAAAATATTTATATTTGTTTAGATAATGCTGTGGGTGATCCATCAAGCACAGCCAGTGGGTTGGGTGAGTTTGCTCAGCTGTTGCAAAATGGAGGAACTGCGATTGAATGTATCAGCGACCCTTCAGGTAGGGGGTCAATTTTACAAACACAAATGCAATATGGTGTTCCTACCCAAAATATCAGCCCAGCCATAAATGATGGAATATCTCCACAACCGCAATTAATTCAACAGCAGGTCGTACAGGAGAGGCGAAATTTGTTGCTAGGCGGTCCGAGTACAAGCAGTGCTGCTCAGGCCATTCTGCAAAAGCAACAATTACAACAACAGCAATTGCAACATCATAGTTCTCAACGTCAACCGCTGTTTAAGCCTCCAAATACTGTGTGCCCCATGGATGGAAAAGTTCCAGTTCCACCAATATCTTCAAACTTAAATGGCGGTTTGAGTAATCGAGACTATCCATTTGTGAGTATGAGACAAGCTCGCGTTTTACAGGGTCGGGAAAATGCATTAAACAGTGGACTAGTAAACGTCAATCAATCATATTCGCCAAGTAACTCACAGTCCCTGCCAGCCCCGCAACATGAACTTGGAAGTGGTTTGGGACCGTCACCTAATGTTCCGCTAAAATTCATAAAGAATTCTCCAAATATCGAGCTCACTAAAACGTCAGTGTTAGCTGGAAATAAATCTCAATTTTTGCAACCTCCTCCTCCACCATATCCGGGCATGAGCAACATAACTTCAACTGTCGTGCACAAGCCCACATCTCAATTAAATAAACCAGTGCAAAATTACTTACAAAAAAGGGTTGGCGGGCCAGCGGGACTTCAAGCGACAAATGTTACGTCGCCTAATAACAATAATATTGCCATTTCATCACCTTTGCTTGTGAATTTATTACAAAATGATGGCAATCCAGTTCCAAGTCAAGTAAAATTGTCTCCACAAATGTCTGTAATGCAAAGCCAACAAAAACCACAACAGCAGCAGCCACAACAAACTTTGCCGTTATCATCAGTAAATCAACATCCCCAACTGATGGGCTCACCAATGCGTACGCAGACAGTGGCTACAAGTGTTATGCTAGAAAATAAACAAAATCACCAACAACAGCAGGAACCACTGTTACATTCAGCAACGGAAAACAATTTGATTAGTGCATCTTCTACAATGGGCATGCCCTTATCTCCCAGTGTTAATACGAGTATGCTTAATTTGCAACAGCAACAACAACAACAACAACAGCAACAGCCGCAGCAAATTATGACAAGCCCTGGAAGCAACTTATTTGGACATCAACAATTCCAAACAAACTTTCAGCCGCCGCAGCATATGGCATCTCAACAAAGTAATTTCATACGTCAGCAAAGCCAGCAACAAGCTGGAGTTGTTACGGTGCCAGGTGTAACAACTCATCGTTTCATACAACAGCAACAACAACAGCAACCTTTCCAGCAAACTCAATTGATACAAACGCATCAGCACCAAGGGCCTCAGCAGCCCAGTGTTAGCGGAATAATGTTAAATAGCGTTCATCCGCAGCAACAACAACAACAGCAACCAGATGTCCGACAGGTTCGGCCTGGAAGTGGTATGCCAGGGCATGTGGTAGTCCAGCAACATCAGCAGCAAGCCCATCAGTTTCTTTCGTCAGGTGGCATATCTCCAGCTGCATCGCATTCACCCGCCTCCAGTCACCATTCAATGCATAGTCCGTTAATGGGACCTCACCAACAACAACTGCTGTCACCTTCAACGACACCGATTCAGTCACCACACTCCCATCCCCCGCTTGCGTCAAACCATCTTGGGCAACAACAACAACAGCAACAGCATGTGCAATTGCATCAGCAACAACATCAAATACAACAGCAGAAGAAGACAGCATTGATTGCAGCTACGGCAGCATCACCATCATCACACAGTGTTACTTTTCATCACAACACACAAGTACCTTTATCAGCAGTAGGAGCAGGATCTTCTAATACTGTCAGTGGTGGTTCTATATCAAACTCATTGCCACCGCCACCGGACTATAATCAGGCAGCAAACACGACATCAACAACTCACTGGCCAGTGCTTAACAAACAGCTGGATTCAGAAACTAAAATTAGTTTTCAGGAGTTTGATCGTTACCAAATGCAGTACAATTTGCAGCAGCAGCGGATCAACAAAAATCATCAAACACAGTCACAGAAGCAAGATCCTCGCAAGCAGCAATTGAATGATAATATAACCGGTTCGGGGGCGGAAACAATTCCAGGCATTGTAGGCGTTTCTTCTTTAGATAATACCACAAGTGGATTACCAGATCCTTTGATATCGTTGTCAGACTTTGAGGCTTTAACCACAAATGATCTGGATGCTTTATTACCCACACTAAACTGTTTGGAATCCACTCTTAGTTTAGATGATAAAAACGAATTGGAGTCACTTTTGCAAGATGCAAAAGATCTAGATTTGGATCTAATTGAAGAAAATCTTTCTGCCGTAGGAGTGGACATCGATGAGACAGCAGCTGCAGCTTCATCACTTTTAGAGGCAGACGTAACACAAGTGCCGCCTAATGTCACACTTAGTCTTAATTCCATGCAATTTGAGCAAAATGTGCAGCAACAACAATCATCATTCACAGAAAGCAATAACATAATGGCCATGCGACAAAATCAATTACAACCGCAGCTAAATATTATTCAAATGCAAGATCAGATGATGCATAATCGTTATAAATCCGAAGATAATTCAAATCTCTTAAGCAATCAATCCAATCAGAAGGTGCATGTAAATCAAAACCTTTTATCTCATTCATCACAACTACCGCTGCACTCTAATCATCAATTACAACAACAGAGTATTATTCATCAAAAGCAGAAGGGTGGCTTAGTGGATGGTAATTGCTTTTCTTCAAAGCCGACAAGTGGAGCTGTTTCTTCATCTAAATCTAGAAAGAAGCAATTCTTAATAAATCCACTAACAGGTGAAATGGAGCCAACACAAAGCGATGATAGTGAGACAGAGGCTGAACAGGAGACTAAACAAATGTTGTCAAACTTGAAAAAATCCAATATAGTCTCGTCATTGATTGACAGTTTCAATTGCAATCGACCAAGCGATAACTTACCCAATTCTCTCTTGGAAGATGATTCGAATTCTTCTGGTACCGCTATTTCTAAAGTTTCTACGAATGAGGCAAATAATTTAATTATACCTGGGACTGGAAGTGATATAGCACCATCACCAGATTCCTTAAAATCGAACAAATCGAACCGTAGTGTTAAACACACAAAACGAGATGGTGGCCAAGTGCCTAATAAATCTTTAATACTTAATAATACAAGTGAATTTGGTGTAAATAAAACACCTAGCCCAAGTTTAACGGGTATTTCTAAAACTACGACATTAACAACTTCCAGCGTTGTGCATAGGAAATCAAAATCAAATGTAAACCGTGAAAAACATCAAAATAATGTGAGAGAGAAAAAACAAGATGTAAATGCAAGCTCTGAAGCCACTAAACCGAAGAGAACGAAGGCAAACGCTAGATCAAAGGCAGTAAGCAACGCGTTAACAGCTAAGTCAGTTTCTACTGCAATGGTGACTGAATCTACATCAACGACGTTAAGTAACATGGTATCAAAAGCACACGCTGCCGATATGGGTAATACTAATGAAAAAATAAAATTGCGGTTGAAATTGGAAAAAAAGGAACCCGTTTCACCTGCTTATAAAGTAGACGTTTCATTTTCAACTCCACCAAAATCAGAAACGCCAGAAAGTAGCTCTTTAAGTATAACACCACAAAGCAATAATAATATAAGTATTCAACCTAACGTAATTGTAAGCCAAAATACAACTTTACGCCAACACCAACACCAACAACAAAATCAGTTGGACACTGGCCGTTTGATACAGAATCAACCTGCGGGTTTTAGTAATTTCACACCTCCACAGTCACAGTCGTCAGCAGTCAGTGTTGAGCCCTCCGGTTCAAGTGATGAACCACGAGTACCTCCATTACACATCAGCCTAAGAGGTGGCAAAAATTCAATTGTGATTAAAAGCAGCCGTAAAGATCGTAAGAAGCCTCAGAGTATGTCAAATATATCCTCTGTGGTATCTAGTGGTGATACTGAGGATGATCAAAAACAAAAAACTAATAAGCAATTAAGACCGCAAACATTACAGCTGTTAGATGTTGGTACAACGGTTATGAATTCAGAAAAAGTACTTCCATTTTACAGTTGTGTATCCACAGCTCTAACTCCGTCAGTTTTTAATAGCACCGGAAGCAGTAACAACTCTCTAACCGTAATGTCATCATCGCGTCTGCAGACTATATCAAGTGGCGAGCCGACATCGACAACAGTCTCTATGACAATGTCATCGGCAACACCATCATTCTTGTGTAACAAAAATGGTCTGACAATAAGTGCAATTAAATCTCTTGATACAAAAAGCGGTACAAGTTTGAATGACAATAGAAATTTAATCATTGGATCAACAAATGTTGGTACATTACCATTTCCACCACAATTGATGCAGCAATCTCAATATCAGAAACAACAATCAACTAATGAACCGTCAAGCTTACCTAGTAGCATTACACTTAATTCAATATCTAACTCCAGTGTGGTAGTCAGTTCTAGTGATAAATCAAGTGTAGTTAATCGTGTCATTAGCTCATTAAGTTCAAAGTCAGCGGCGACAATTACACCAGTTGGTATTGGCGGAGGAAAGCCGCTGACGAAGAACCACAACCCTCCATCTTACTTAACAGCAGTACAACAGCTTCAACAACAAAAGCATCAGCAGAAGCAATTGGAAAAGCAAGCACAATTTAGTGTCCTTAGTGGAAGTCAATCTGCTCAGCAGACAATTGTGGCGGTAGCTACTATGTTGCCGAGTGCAACGACACTTAAGCGAGTTACAGTACCAAAATCATTAACAGAGCAAGGTGATACAATTAACAAAACTGAAAGGCTTACTGTAACAGAAGAGACAAATTTGTATAGAGAAGCTCAAGCTCTTTCTTCGATTCCGTCATCCCCACAAATTGTCGGCATTAAAAAGCAAATTAATGAAAATGTACGAAATGAACCTGTTTCGACTATTCAAACTGTCGTAAGCAATGGAGGCCCAAATATCGGTAATGTTGTTTCGAATAGCCAAAATAATGTTGCTAGTACATCTTTGCCTACTCTATCTAATGCAATTCTACGTAACTCTCCGGCAAGTAATGGAAGTGGTACACTAGGTCACGGTAATGGAAATGGAACTGGAGAGGATAGTGGTATCGAGTCAATGGATGCGTTATCCGAAAAAAGTCCTCATCAACAAACCTCTAGCAGTCCGATTCAACAACAAATAAATAATGGTGGTAATGGTGGTGGGACTGGTAACGTTGAAAAACCCATTGTTTCTACAGCATCTGTAGCTACGAAAAAATCCTTAGCAAATCAAACAAATAGTGAAACTATAATTGTAAAGGATATGACAACTAAAATAATAACACAAAGCAAAGACGATAAAACGGCATTAAATCTGAAACCAGAAGAAAAATGTAATTTTATTGATTTTGCGGAAGATGAAATTGAAAAGGCCTTGGCTAAAATGGAAGGTTTCAATGAGGATTTATTGGAAGTTGATACGCCCTCAAGTGTTAATACAGTTTCACAATCAGCTACTACAAATTGTTCGCGGGCTTCACCTAAAATAGAGGAAACTTTAAATAAGGAACAGCTAGAACGCATAAGCAGCGTAAAAATTGCAACAGATACTGTTAAACAATTGTCAGAAAAGGTAGAGATTGAGGACAAGAAAAACATTCAATTTTCTTCGGTTGGAAATAAGTCAACAACAGAGATAAAAGAAGATAAATTCTATACCAAGCATAATGACGGTATAGAAAATGATACGGCGAGTGCGATTGACGCGAAAAATAAAAGCGTTACGTTAGAGCCTTCTGATGGAAAGATTAAAGAAAATATTGAAGGAGTGGACAATGTAAAGAAGGCTGAGCCTGAAACTCAAAATCATCGGTACGAGTCGAATTCCGTTTATCCCCCAATTTCCATAGAAATACCAATGCAAAGTGAATTAGAATCTAATCGTATTCGCACGCGTGCCAGTAGTCGTTTGGGAAGCCCCATGGATGCAAATAAAATGAGTCCGACAGTGTTAATAACAACGAATGAATCCAATTCTAATTCCTTCGTAATCGCCAGCAATAAGCACATCAACAAAATTGGAGTTTCTTCGCAAGACAATACCAATTCACAATTAACCATGTCAATAATTGATAATGGTATTGAGTCTGGTATAGGAAATAAGCGAAAACGACAAGAATCTTCTGCAAGTACCCACAGCTCTAATAACGAATGTTCGGACGAAAAGCGACTTCGAGCAAACAGTATAAGTATTGCTACTGGTAGCCTTGTAGCAAATGAAATGGATGAAAATATGACTCAATCGTCATCATCAAATGAAATGCAAGATGTTTCCAAAGTTTGTGATATAAGAAAATGTGAAGAATCTTCTGATTCTGATGAACCATTGATAGAGGTAGCCGAAAAAGTAAGAAATTCTAAAGTTGGGAACTCTACTACTGCTGTAAACAGTAATGAATCCGCTATTCAAGCTACTCTAGCAAATCTTACAACAACGGGAAAATCCGAACTTAGCAATACATCGGGCTCAGAAAAGGCTACTAGAAATAATCGGACATTACATATAAGTAGTAAGTAATAATATATAAAAATATTGTTTTTTTTTTTATTTAAATAAAATAGTTCAAATTCGAATTCAAACACAGACTATAGCCATATCTTTATAGCTCCTCGAGAACGATATACTTGTTTGAATGTTACTTTCTAATCATACAAAAGAGCATCGTCGCAACACATCGACGCAGAATCGGTATTGACGGAACGTATTAAGAACATGTCGACGATTTGTTTTGTGATTTCTGCATCTGTTTCTTTTTTTAATTTTTTTTTTTTGCAAAAGGTTTCCTTCCTCGAATGTTCTTATGTAAAAACGTTCTTTGTTAGTGTTATATGTATTAGGTTTTCAAGATAAATGGGGCTGTTCTGAAATCCGATCGGAATTCAAAAAACGTTTTTTTATTGTCTTATTAATTTCTACAACATCTCGAGAATATTATCTTAAATTTTCTAGTCGATCTGAATAAAGTTTTCGGAGATAGAGCCTTAGGAAGGCCCCCAAAACGCGCTATTCTCGAAACTGTGTATTCAGTACGTTGTTGTTGTAGCCGCAAAAATATTCCTCAAAGTAATTTTGGGGGAATGTTGCGGGGATGATAGTCCTTGGCCGGATAAAAAATCCGGGTCGTTCCGGTATAAAGACCCGACTGTCGCGGGAACTATTGGATTTTAGTCGCCTCTTACGACAGGCATGCCTTA
The DNA here is from genome assembly GCA_037013455.1 of Ceratitis rosa. Classification (NCBI taxonomy): domain Eukaryota; kingdom Metazoa; phylum Arthropoda; class Insecta; order Diptera; family Tephritidae; genus Ceratitis; species Ceratitis rosa. Next base: position 22,893,234 of record JAWMAG010000004.1, read on the forward strand.
CCGCGGGTAAATTCTTGAACCCCTAACCCGCAGGGGTTCAATCGGTTGTCAAAAGTTCCTCAAACAATTTTGATGAAATTTTACACAAGATTCAATTCGCGAGGAGTTGAACGAAGAGTTGTTTTTGTTTTCAATCACAACTATTTAAGAAAAAAATTTGTCAAATCTTGAATTTAAATTAAAAGTTTTTTCTCAATGCGACCGAAGTAAAAATGTGTTCACGCGCAGCCCATTTACTCAATAATAGCCAATAATTTAAGAAAAACTTCAAAAAACAAGTAAGTCAACTGCATTTCTTAGGTTTTTATGGTTTTTAAAATAAAAATTTAAAATAAGCAACTAAATCGCCGTCGGATTTTTACTATCGGCATTTTCCTGTAAATCGAAATGCAGAACATCAAATTCGTTGAATAATACGATTCGAACATAGAATCCCATAGAATTTCAGAACATATTTGTGCAATTCCGATCGCACTTGGATTTCAAAACAGCACTGAAAATGTAGATTTCATAATGTAATTTCTTCGATAAGAAGAGTAGAAAATTTGTTTTTTATGTTACACTAAAATTTTATTTTATTTCGGATTTAATTACTTTTCTAGTCAGCAAGTGTCGTTACTCTCGAATACGCAAATTTTATCTGTAGTTATCTTAGAAACATATAGAGAAGTTTAGCTAGAATTTCAAATTATTTAATTTTTTCATTACATTATTTCATAACATTAAATAAATATAAATATTAATTTCATTTAGAAACATCTAATGTTAACAACGCGATGGGAAATGTGTCTACATTAAGCCCACCACCAAGTCAAGGGAAATCTACTGGAGCTACTTCTGCTGCAGCATTTACCAGTTTAACTGGAACTTTAAAAACTGCTGGCAGTAAGTATAAGAATTGTGTTGTCTGATCTACTACATAACATCTATTGATGACATTTTAGATGCGACTAGCAGTGCAACCTCAATGGAGCTAAATTCAAGTGATACTCCTAGTACTAGCTTTTCTCCTACGTCGTCCGCATATTCTACTCGGGGTAACACAACATCTACTGCTCCTAGTTATTCTGGTGCGGCTGGGTTAAACAATAACAATAACAATAACATTAGTGATGAAAAAATCGGAACACGTCGTAGCGTACGTACGAACGCTGGTGTCCACAAAAATGTTTATGGGCGTACGATCAGTTCCACTGCTACATCAACTATTGTGCAAAATACAGACCCATCAAAAGCCATCCCAGCAAAAGTGGTCGGTATTCACGGGAATGACCATATTGGAGTCGTTGAGGCTCGCCGCAAAACAAGAAGTGCAGGTAAGTTTAAAATAACTATAAAAGTTAGTGTAAGGTCGTGAGGGAAAGAAATTTTGATGTCTGACTTTTCGAGGATAAGGCACTGTTATGAAGCATTATCGACTCGCAATACATTTGTCCCACCTATTAAAGTATTAGAGCTAATTATAGTAGTACAGAATCTCTAATAGCCTTTTCTTTTCATAATTGGCAGCACAAGACTTACACGATGCAGTGGAAATCTCTCCATAAAACTTTTTTAATGGTTGGTTTTTTCTAGAACACGGTCACCGTGTAAAACATTTATGTATTTATAAAAATTTTATGAACACCTAATGCCCAGTCTCCTTAATAGATGTAAATAACGTATCCCCGTTGTACGGCACTCATTGCGTTGTTTGAAACGTTGCGAGACAGCCAATCTTTCTCTTCAGTCATTCCTCATCGGACCTGCTCTTTCTTTGACTTCTTCGAAAATAAATAGTTTATCTGGTGGTAGTTCATCCGTCAGTCTCTTTTGTCGATTTATTTGCGAATGATCTCAGAGATCGCAAGTCGAATAACTCCTCTTGGTCGTCTATTGTGATTAAACAACGTCAAATCTTTTTTGTACCCGCTAACGCTCGTTTTTCACCGCTATGTATGTAGCTTAATGAATATTTTTGATGCTGGACCAGACGCAAGCACCGACGAAGACGGTCAGCCTGATCACACTTGAAGAGGTTCCTGAAAGTTGAATTTCTCGATTTCTTAGTAGTTTAGCATATTTAGAAAGTTATATAAATATTTACATGTATATACATTGTTTCTGTTATAGTTATTGGGGAAGCACAGTTAACTGAAGGACGAAGAAGAAGAAGCTCTCGTGACAACAAGTGACCATTGTCTTGCGCCTCGGCTACAAATTTGAATGCATGTGATGAAGAAGAATTAAGCGAATACGGAATTCATGAACTCGGAAGCAATAATTGCTTCTTATTGGCCGAGTCGCAGGACGAATTAACAATGGATGATTTTATTGATGATGCCAGTAAGAAATCTATTAACTGCTATAATAAAGTTGAACAACAGGCTAGCTTAGCCGCCCTTGGTGCAGATGAAAATGATTACCTACCCGAAACTGGTTTTAATAAGAAAAACATATGTAAAAACTCAACAGGAGATGATAAAGCTGTAGACGAAATGTCCGATGTAGAAACTAGAGACCAGACATGGAAGCCTATAGAAAATTTATCGTTTTATAGTAGCGCTATGGCAACAGAAACCGAAAATCTGTTACTCCCAGAAATTTCTCATACAAATTCCGAAGATTGTAATTTCACAGATTTTAATGAATTCAATTTGTGCGTGAATAATATACTAAATTATGATAACGACGAAGTAATAAATGATTGCTTGTCACCTAGAACAATAATTCCAACAGATGGTGTTGTACTTAGTGACGATTATGCGACAAGTGAGAAAGCTATAAAAAACACTGCAGGTTCCAGTGACGATTGGAGCCACCGTTTTACGCCAAGAAGTGATGTTCATCTGCATAACATTTTCGACATAGTTCATTTAAGTGAGGACATAGATTTAGAGTCTTTACAAACTGACTCGCAATTACATACACAATCAGGCATTAATATTGAGAGCGGACTGCATTTTGGACCGACGACAGGAGTAGAAAAAGATGAAATTGGAGTAACTCAAGAACGACAAATCGTTGATTAGATTAGGCAAATTGGTTGTAAATATAATAATGTAAATTAATGTAAAAATATTTATCTAATTATTTCTATTTACACATATTTCTTGCATTTTTCTTTTTTGTACATATAGAAAATTAAGAATTACATTTAAAACTGTACAAAAATTACTATGAAGTGCTAGGTGGATTTCTGTCTAGTTTACAAATTTCGAATCACTTGCTAACAGTCACCTCTAAATAATTAATTTAGAAAATTTTTTGGTCTTGTTGCTTATATTTCTAGTCACGAGGTTTAAATAAGAAATAACTTCTTTTAATAATATAGTATAACGATACTATTATGACATCTCACTATGTTTTGTAAATACAGGATTGTATTATGTATGTAGTTATGCTTTGTATATTGAAGAAAAAAAATTCAGTACGGTAATGCAATAATGCTACTTCACCAAAGCGAAAACTACGGATTAATTTTTATTTTCGGTTTGGCTCAGTGCATCCCCAAAATAGTGCCTTGTTTCTTAATCATAAAATTGCAGTTTTAAATATACATATAAAGATTTTTCATCCGAAAATGTATATTAATTGCTAACCAACCGCATTCAAATAAAACATTTAGCAACTGCAAAGGTTATTACAACTGAGCCGCTACAATAAGAATTTTTTTTTATAAATTATAATTCCGTTAAACTTTTCCTTACAGCCAATTCTAAAATATATTACATAGAAATTCGAGTAGCCCAAAAACTATTTTAAATCTTTTTTAACTGCTTTCAAGACCCATACTTGGCAAAGAACTGATTTTAGTTAAATGTTGTCGATTACAGATTTTTAAAATCAAAATTAACAATGTTTCATCCACAATTTAAGAAGAAATTTATTTGATTACAATTAAGGAAATGACAATTTAGTCCAAAAATATGTGTTTATAAAGCAAATATTTGTCATAATTTTTAAAACAATTAAAAATAATTACAACTTACGCATAATTATTGTAAATAATTATATATCATATTTAAGATCTACTCAAGGTAAATATTAATTATATAAATATAACTTATAATACTATGTTTCTAAAAATGTATAAAATGAATTGATTGCAATTATGCAATATGCAATATAAATAATATGAATATGAAAAGAGAATTATTACATAATACAATTCTAAGTAATTGAGACTTAATAAATTAAATCATTTTAAAGTAACGCTATTTAAATACTATTTTCATACACACTTACCCAAGTAAAAGATGTAAATAAATAAAAGTGAAATATACATAACAATATTTCCATTTTTGTATGTAATGTGTATATGTATTTGGAGCACTAGATATAAACGAGATATAATATATTATGAGCATTAACCATAAGAATATTTGCTTAAACAATATAGGATATATTTATGTATAAGGCCGCAGTGATTAAGAAAAATAAATAATTGAATACAATAAATATAAAAACATTGGATGCAGAAATAAATAATTTAAATAAAAAACAACAAAGTGTCTTAAATGAAAATTTAGAATTAAGTCCTATATACAATCTATAATTAAATTTAGAACTTAATTACTCTATCAGCTATTATGTTTAAAAATTTAAAACAAAGATTAATGTAGTAAATATAAATTTACATTTACGTGAAACCCCTTAAAATAGTGTTTATGTTAAAGGAATAATTTCATATTTAAGTGCATACGCTCTACTTTTTATTAGAACTGAATAAAATAAATATATTGAAAAAATCTAAAGCTTTTATTTAACCATCACCACAGAACAGACCAAGTAACCGCTTTTGGTTAATTTGAACAATCGAATTGCATAAACTTTAAACACAAACCTATTTACACAGAATATTGACAAGAAAAATGGGTTAATAAAAGCGTTGGCATTTAGGAATCAATGCAAAACCCGTCGAAACAGCTCGTTTCCTTGATCTTCCGTTAGACGACCTCGGTAACTTAGATTAACTAGCCTGACCCTAAACGTGGTTAGAAAGGCCGATAAACAACAACAACAGGAATCAGTTCAGAAACGCTGGCAGCAATTGGTCACATTTCAAAAGTTTGGAAGTAATAACGAGGCGACATGTACAGTAAATAATTATTTGCGAAATAGAAAATGGCATTATGCCACTTAGACTGTTGTCACTATACCGTCGAAACCGTCGTCATTTGGACGATTCATGCCAATGAGGAATGAACTGGACGATTTTGTGCTGCAAAATGACGATTTGATGTTGTTACTGTAGCATATTACCAACCCTGCTTAAGAGTAGACTAGATCTCTCTAAGCCATCGGGGGGGAAAGTGGGGTTAGGTGAGTTGGTTTTAGAGATCAGGCAAAGAGGTGGTTTGTGTAATATGTAAGAGTTTAATTTACTACAATATCCAAACCTAAGTTGTGCCAGTATTAGGCGGCACTCTCGAGGCAGCTCGAGCTTTTCGTTTGCAATAGAAGGTGGTTTTGTCTCCGAAAACGGCATTCGCTGGGAGAAAGTCCGCCTATATCGGTGCAGCATAGTTTACGACCGGCCGGCCGATTGATCTGTAGCTTGCCGGCAACGTTTCTTTGCCTTTTCGCAAGGTGCCAGCAACTAACACTTTGAGGATTTTGATGCGGCTCTAGAGTTTTGTGACAATTGCTGTCGTATGCGGAGTGAAGGAGTACAGGCTGTCGTATGAGGAGTGAAGAAGTGAAGGCTGTCGAATGTGACTCCCAGAAACTTTGGTTTGTATATAGTCGGAATATTTACGCAACCAACTTTCACATCGAGTTCGAGCATGTACTCTTTCTTTCCGCTGGGTAGCCAAAGATTTTGTGGATTGCAGTCTTAATTGTCTTGCAAGGTAGAAGTGAGAAAGGTCGTTGAGGTAGCAGTTTACTTGCCAAATGCCAATATCGAGCAATCATCGGCATATAATTCCTTTTAATGAAGGAGGGAGTTTCGAAATATGGAAACATTATGACGGTTTAATACTCCCCGCCGACTTTTTTATATACCTCAATTTTTGTTTTTCATATCCAGGTTTCTATTAATAAAATGAATACAATTTTTGAAAGTGAGAGGCTAAAAATATATATAATATGTTGTCTTGTTGAAACCAATAATGGTCACATCAATATCATCCAATTTCAGCAAAAAGGACTGGATTATCCTGTCGGGATATCGAGCACCAGTAACAGTCACTGCTTGAACAGCCTCAAAGTATGGTCCAATTATGCCTCCAGCCCAAACTCCACACCAAAATTTTTCACTTTTAAGACATACATACATATGTATTTATTTTAACGATATTGAACAGTTTCTCCAAATTTTTTCAAAAACTATTTTTTATGTAATTTTAAACAAAACAAAAAATGTAAACCGTTTAGAAATCGATGCATTACAAAGAATATTGCTGGCTTAAGACTATTTAAAATAGTCTAACTTTTCGTGATATAATATCGAACCGTAAATATCTTAAAATATGAAATATGTTCATATGTATGTACATACATACCTTATGCATACAATACGCATTTTTAATTACTACAATGTTTTTTTTTATGTTCTAAATAAAATAATAATAATAATAGAAAATGCTATATTTTTTATATAACGATTTTAGGTCAAAAATAACGATTTTAAAGCTGTTCTTGACGGTTAAAAAAAAGTGGTACCACTGATTGTCAACCACTGAACGTCAAATAATATACGTTCTCTGATATGCCTTCGACTTCAATAAAATATATCGAGCAATCTAGTGCAGACAACAATTGGAATGAGTGGATTGTAAGTTTTTAAGTTGTTTTCAGCGAAAACACTTTTTCGATGTGCTTTCGTTTCACATATTTTATATGACGAAAACACATTTTTTTGCAACGAAAACATGTCGGTCCGAACAAGGTATACGTTCCTTGATTGAAGGATATTGAACTACAGACGATGACCAGGACGTACGACGGTGTATAACAGAAAATTTTGAATATTTTGCTTGCCCTCATCACACAGTGTTGGCAAAAAATAGGCAAACATTTAAAATATATTTTTACCACCTTGAAATAATTTAAAATGTCAGTTATGTTTTATATAGACAAATGGGATATTAACATTATTTTGTTGACCCATGTTATGATAAATTCTTTCCAATGGTGTTGCTCAATTGAATATGAATATATTGGCACCTGCCACCAGTGGTGGGATTCTGTATTGTATTTTATTGTATAATGACTTCCAAATATTTTGTGCAACACCGTCAATAAATGTCGCGATCCGTGCATCTCGTCAGTAAATATTGACGTGCGACGCCAATAAATATTGATCGCATAGCGATCGATCAATATTTGTATCATAATCCAAATTGGATGACGATCCATAACACAATATTATTGAACGTGCGACATTCGACTTGATTGACCTAAAGTTTTTGTTTATTAAATGGTTTGGTTAAATTTGTTAAATTATGAAAAAAGAAACTCAATCGCAAGAACTAACATAAATAGGTTGGGCGAAAACTCCATTTCTTATACGAATTTTTATTGGAAATACCTATTCCAAAATTGGCCAGTTATTATAACAAATGTATCAAACGAATGGGAATGTAGCAAGACGTGGTTGACCAGAGAAGATTGTAGGAAGGATGTAGGGAAATGTACTAAAATAAATTTTGATTTTCTTAAAGATAAAATAGGAAACCGCCAAGTACCTGTAACATACTGTGATAAATCTAGTAAAGAAAATGCTACGCAAATGCTTTTTTTCGATTATATGAATAACTGGAAAAATTCTATAAATAATTTTGAAAGTAGTGAAATGTCAAGGCAAAGCTGTACAAATGTATATTTGAAAGACTGGCATTTAAAGGCTCAACTACCAAATTATGAGTTTTACAAAGTTCCAAAATATTTCGGTTCTGACTGGTTAAATGAATATCTAGTAGATAAAAAGAATGATGATTATCGCTTTGTATATATGGGACCTAAAAATACATGGTATAATACGTTTAAAGTTGAATTTGTTACGAATTATTAATTTTTTTTTATCAAATCAGGACTCCTTTCCATGTAGATGTCTTCGGATCTTTTAGCTGGTCTACTAACATATTCGGCACAAAAAAGTGGATCCTTTTACCACCGGGTGAGCAGTTAAAGTTATTGGACCGGTATCAAAAACTTCCTGATGAGATCAGTGAGGAATCCTTAAATGAAAGGAATGTGATTTATTTTGTAATTTATCAACAAGAAAACGAAGCAATTTTTGTCCCTAGCGGATGGTATCATCAAGTTTATAATATTACTGATACTATATCAGTTAACCATAACTGGTTTAATGCAACTAATATTAAATATATCTGGTATAATATTGCCGGAAATCTTAGGAAAGTTATTAAAGAAATTAATGATTTTAGGGAAGAACCTAATTTCGAGGAACAATGTCAAGTAATTCTACGCGCTGACTTTGGTTTAAATATTTCCGATTTTCTAGACTTGGTGTGCTTCATAGCAGAAAAGCGCATAAGCATGAATAGCAGTAAGGACAATGACTTATATACTAAGAGCAATTCTGAAATTGATTTTTTAAACAAAACTTCTGTTCTTAATAATTTTCATATCTTGTACGATCTAAAAACTATTAACAATTTGTTAAAAGTTATTATACAAGATAAAATAATTTACAACTCTAATAATTGGTATGAGCAATGTTTGGAAACAATAAATCTTACTAATAAATTTTGTGAGGAAAAAATGTATAAAGAATAATAATGTGAAGTATAAAAATTCAAGTCTCTATTTTTTGAACCTCTCAGATTTTGCAAAAGTGAGTTTTTATTGTATAATTTATAACACTGTTGGGGAAATATTTGTATATATGTATGTATGTACATATACACGTAAATTATTGAATAGCACAAAAACTGCGAAATCCTTTTAATACCGTCAAAGTAATATATTTTTTACTTTATCTTTCAAAATTCTATACATGGGTTGGTGTCGTAAAATGAAATTTAAATTCGTATGGTGTATGTCGAGAATGCAAGCAAGCAAAGAAAGACTATTGTATATAGCAAAAACGTGCGAAATTCATAGAATTCGCATAGCACGCAGAGTTCGAAAATATGTATTTTCCTAAAAATAGCCAACAAACATGTTACTTTTTTGTTAGTCTGTTTTAAAAAGAAAGCGTTTTTAATTAAAGAAATTGTACTCCCTTTGATAAGTTTCTTCATTTTAATTTATTGGTAAAATTTATTGCAGATGCAAAAATACAATAATTGACATTCCACCCCGTTTTAAAAACATTACATTTAAATAAAGACAACTTCTGATTTTAGGAAAAAAAAGATTTATTGCTTCATAACAGAATAAAATAGCTTCAATTATGTGATATCGTACAACAAAAATGTAACATAGTATATGAATTTTGTTTATTTGTGGTTGGACAAGTATTTAGTACAGTTTTGGTGTGAGAATTACATTGTATTTATAATAGATAGCGCACAAATTTTCAGTATTACTGTTTACGGCATAGAAAATTAAAAAAAAAAACTCCTAAATGTGGTCGCACCTCGGCAAAAAATTACTATAATTTTGATATGAAACTTTCAACTTAAATCAGAGGAAGTGCTAAGCCGTAAATCGCTTAGCAGTTATAGAGCGCCAATTAAGCAGTGGTACTACACCACGCCTCGAAAATGACCAGCACCCTTTCGAGCTTCGTAACCCAGACTTCACAATTGTCTTTTATGGGTGTTCCAAATGAATTGGTATATAGATTTTTTCGTGATGGATGTGTATTGTGACATAATCACCAATACACCTATATAATTCTAATTTATAATATATTCTCACATATGGAGGGTTATGGGTTGGATACTCCTTCGGGAGTATTTCTGACATGAAATAAAAAGCTCAGTAAATTTCATCAGCAGTTCGGTGGCGGCTTAACTGTATGGAAAACATCAAGACGCACACCACAAATTGGACGTGGAGCTCGGCCGAAAATCGTTTCAGTGGTTATAAATTATATAATTATATATATATAATACTTAAACTAATTAAACAAAATAAAGCAATAATAAAGACAGCGTATTGAAAACTTTATATTTTCAAAAAAAGTAACGGTAATATTTGCAGTTTAAAGTGGACTAAATTACTGCCCCTAGAATTATGTTACATTATTCATGCAAAATATTAAATTTTTATATAATTTATTTCCCACAAGGTGAGCTTCCCCCCCAATTCTATTTATAAGGAATGGTTTTTTTTTTTTTAGTGAACGTTCCGCATTGAATTCCCTGTCCCATATCCGTGGGGTTTAATCGTGATATATAAATTGGGCAAGGATAACTTTTAGGTTAATGTGCACAATTATACATGTTGCATGAATATTTGTAAAAAAAAGGGTATTCTGTAATATAACCACAGTGCTAAGTATATAAATGTACGTCACACACCAGGTTACATACATATTATTGACCTTATTGGATCATTACCACAGCCGCGTTCATCGTCTAAATCAACATACTATTCCTTTTTATTGTTTCACCTTTCCTGCGATAAACCTTATTCATTTTACCAACAAAATCCTGTTAGACTTTATATAAATTTGTATGAACAATTTGAATATCAGATAGGTAGTTTTGACTATTGAATGTAGAAATACTTGTATGAAGATAAATTGAACTTATTAAGTGAATAATACGCCTCTCATAAGTGATTTGACGGTATCGCAACATTCGAATCAGAACTGGAATAACAATGCATACGTATATTTTTACTGTCATCTTCTGTATCCGAGTAGGACCCAACTGATCGGCTGATTCTAGAAATAAAAAATAGAAATATTAAAATTTAATAAACTGAAAACACTACAACAACAATTTTGGTAAAGAACTTTCAATTACAAAAAATACAAGTACAAAGCAAGTTCTTAGGGATATCAAAATTAATGTTCTAAAACGAAAAAAATTAATGTGAACTGACTATTGCTTGCTAATCCACATATGTATAATAATAAAATAAATTGGAAGTTTCACTTATATTTTACACAATATATATTTTGCTTAATCTCTACTACTTTTATATACAAACCGTTGTTTTATGCTAAAGCCACCTTCTGCAATCGATAACGGTATGGATAGTTGAAGCAAAGAATTTTGTGGCGAAGCTTTTAACAAAGGAACTGACATGTTATTTATTTCGACCGAAGAGTGTGAACTTGAGAGCGGATTATTGTCCACATTCACACAACCGTTATCAACGTTCTTATTACCTTTGTAGTTCAAAGTTACTCTTTTGTTACTGAATAAATGAAAACTGACTGTTTTCTTTTCATCTACATTTCGAATATCGGTTAAATAAGTAAATATATGATGTATATTTTCAAGTGTTAAACACATATCACAGCGTATTCCAGCAATGTCGTAACATAGTTGAGCAATATTTTGGTTGAGTAGAAATATTGCGTACTTTACTGCTTTGGATGGTATTGTAGAACGACTGTAGAGTGGAAACCTACGATGGAAAGAAAAATACTAAATTTTTAACAATATTTTTGGAAGAATCCAAGATTTCTTACTCTGAACAAGTATATGAAATATCTTTCACGACGTCAATTATATGAGAGCGAGATCCATGATGAATAATTGAATTTCTAAAAGAATATTAAATTGTGTTCAATATTATATCAATTTTAAGCAATACCATATTAAGTTCAAAATACTCGTAAAGGACTTAAGTCAGGTAAGGACAAAGAAATCGCGCAGTCTTGCACCACAGCTTTGTTTTCTTTTTTTTATTATTGCCGAGCCGATTCAACTAGCTCTTACTTATTTCCAGTTCTTCAGAAATAAGGGATTTCCATAAAACATGTGGCCACATTTTAGGACATCCGGGACCCCTTCCTCACTTTCTGTAGCTTATCGAGTCTTATCCTGTAATTCTTTCATCTGAACAAATGTACGTAGCCTTAATCTCACCTCCTCACCTTGATAACAATGCTATAGGATAGCATTAAAACTAACCCTCCTCCCCTCTTGGCAGAGCTACGTGGTTTATGCACGACGAATAAATTTAAAATTAGACATTTAATTTAATTACCTTAATGGCCGATTGATTATGAGTGCAATCATCTGAACTAAATGAGCGATGTATCCCAATGAAACACTTAAGGTTATAGGTAACATATTGTCCATACTGCTTATACTGGTATGTTTTACATCACTATTAAATATATCCATAATCGGAAATGGCACATTATTTATAGTATTAAGACCACTTGAATTTTTTTCTATTGGGTAAATTCCTCGCAAACCAATACATAGTGCAGACATTCTTCGCTCCATATCTTTTATGATTTCACACCTCTTCTGCACCAAGGAAGATTGTTCATAATACTGCTCGCTTAATATTTTCTTTTCAGCTTGCAGCTGTTGAACTCTTGACTGAATCCAATGATGTCGCTGTTGACGATACTTCACTAAAGAAATTAAAAGGTTTCTATGTTGAGCAATGCGTGCAGAGTATACATCACATTCGGACTGAATTAGTCTTTGTTTTAAGCGCAAGGTTTCCATTTGTTTTTCTAATTTTTGTGCACTTAGAAGTGCATGCGGACTTAAACCGTTTTGTTCAGAAAATAACTCGCTTAGGGTTCGACCCATTGTGATCCTTTGAGGATTACGGTTAAAAGATTTAGTTGATGCAGTGGATGACGGGGCAGAAAGTTGATCTTTTGTTATACAATATAAGCAACGACGTTTAATTTCTAAAGTCAGCTCTTTACTTTCTTTTATTTTTTGTAACTGCATTCTTTGTATTTTCTGTAGTTTTAAAAGCTGCTCTAAATTGTAGCTCTTCCGCACATCACCTGCTTTAAAGTATATCTGCAGGTATCGAATATTTTTTAAAATGTCTACAGTTTCAAATTTTTCATCGCAACTATATTCAGAAGGACGATGTAATAAGCAGTCTGTTTCATTTGGAAAAGCTTTAAGTTGTGGTACGATGAAGGAATTGTTGGAAGATATATCCGAAATTGTATGATCAGAGGACGTAAAGTATTCTCCGTTTATAGAGAATATTAATGAGTTTTCCTTAAACTTTAGGTATCTTTGTTCACATAACGGCTTTAATCCAGAGAAATTCACGCCCCAAGTAAAAAGCACTCGATCATCCGAGCAAGTTGTCGAACGCATATTTTCCTGTGCTCTCGATGTATCTTGATCACACGACCTGGGGAGTACATATGCATATGTCGGTAGTAGTTATTAAGAAAAACAAGCAAACTTATTATTTATACCTTAATGATTCTACATAGTTCATCGCCGCTTGCATTTTTATCTCCTCCTTATAAACTCGAGCCCACACTTTGACACAAACGCTTTTTTTATTAGACTTAAAAAGTTTGGAGCAGATGATCTCCGCCCATCTTTGTTCCTCTCGATGGGGTAAGCATTCACTGGAATAAAATGCCTCTTCGTCCTTATGGTGATGAAGAGTATAATAAATTAGAGCTTTAGTTTCCACACATTTTATGTTGACACCTTCTATTCTGACAAGATTTCGCAAGCGTAGTTGCTGTGTCGATAAAGGTAGCCACGAGCGGCAATGAGGTCTAGATCTCATATTTTCCACAATAAACAACTTTTCTTTATATTAATTATGCACTGTGTTACAACGCGTATTTTTAATTCATTATTATCGACAAATACAATAATTATAAGTGCTTCTGATATTTATAAACATACAGGTATGAACAAGGGACAACACCGATACTAGTGTCAACATATTCAGCAAACAACACTTATGAGGCGGTTAGACAATGCAAGAAAAATATTTGATGTCAGTCAACTGAAAACTTTTTTAAAGTGTAAAGCAGGTTGGCTCAAAAAACTCTTGAATAAACATTTCTTTATTGTAATAGATCATAATGCCCATATAAAATTTGGTCTTAAAATTATAATAGCATTATACATTTTTTGTATTGATTTTTTACTTTCCCCTACTATTTGCGATATCTGCCTTTACGAAAATTTCAGTGAGAAGGTATTACGAAGTATGGAGATATACTGTACTGTGTTGACACAAGCATATTTTTTTTAATTTTTTTTTTTGAAGCATTCAAAGAGTGTCTGCATGAAAAACCGTTAATCGTATTAACTTAATTTCTTTTTGTAAGAAGAAAATGGAATGTTTGAAAACTAAGCAAAAACTCTGTAAAATCTGCGGCAGATTACATGTTTTCAATGTTGCTCCCATTATTTTATAAAAGTAGCAAACGTGTAGAAACTAACCGTAATTGCTGGTGTGTCAAAATATTATAAAATTTCTTAATAATCGATATGCGATATTTTTTGGCTATCTCTAGCTATTATTGTTTTCGTTTTTTATAAATATTCTTCACTGCGAAGAAAGATAAATAACTTATCATTGCTGTGAACTCGTGCGTAGATCGCGTGAGTAGGTGTTTGTTCTGTCTCGAAGCATTAACGAATATAACCTTGAAAATAAACAAGTCTTTTAATAAAAATGGGTAATCAGCATGGAAAAAAGGAAGATAAATTACCCTTTAGCGCTGAACATATCAAAGTGCTGGAGGCCTCATTTCGAGCTTGTGGCCCGCATTCAGAAAAACTTCATAAGGATAAATTGCTGGTAAAGGAAAATTTATATATGAGATGGTATAGACAAATTTCTGTTTCGTATATGGCTATTTTTTAAAAGGCTTTTCGTTACTTATAGCACCTAGCGTATGTCTAACTTTAACAAGTACTGATGAGTCTGATTAGCCATTTGTTAATCGTTTGGTCCTTAATTAATTAATTGAGTTTTATTATTTATGAATAAGCTGACTGACCTTGGTATAGTTATACTTTCTGCTGGTCTCTACGTTAAACGTCGTCTGTTATAAATGGAATAAAAATACTTTACACGTTAATTTGATCTGATGTTAACAAATATCGGAAGTAAAGTTAAAAATACTTTACATAACTTATTACCATGAAAATAACTAATCACCAATTTTCGACTTCGTATTATAAAAGGAAATAAATCGAAAGTGTGTTAAGCCCAAAATGAAATGACATTAAGGGAAGGTATAGAAAGAAGGTCGTATTAATCACATTTTCTTTAGGTAAGGCATGGTTCAGTAGTAATTAGTTTTAAAGTTCTTTAATCGACAAACTATAAATAATACACTCATTGTGATGATATGACACATAATAATCACAATTTCCATTATTAGACAAACTTTTACCCGACTAAACTTAGTAAGTTCAGATAGACCCTAAAACTAAATACCAGTTGTTGGGGACTCACCGTGCATTAACAAAACCAATCATTATATCTAACAATTGAACTAAATACAAAAAAGGTTTAGCAACACATATTCATGTCTGCTAGTTAAGAATTCTCATAATTTTTCTTCTTTATCTTTAAGGAATGTTGGTCAAATATTATCGACTCTCATTTAGCGCAGAGCACAGCAAATTTTCTTTACAAGTCGACTCAGCAGACGACGCCCGCAATTACACTACGCCGATATGCTGAACCATTTCACATAGTACAGAATGGAACAATTGATGACAAAGTAAATTTATTAGCAGCTTCCCTAGAACAAACTGATACAAATCAGTATACAATAAAAGAATTAGAACATGTAAGATTAATTTTTAATTTATTACACACATTAAGCTAATCAAAATACTCTAATTGCCGATAGTATGTTGCTGCTGTTTTAAAAAGTTATCTAAAACTAGAGTTACAACAAGGTACGGAAGCATTCAGTAGTTGGAAGCAACATGGCTATCAGTCCTCGGAACGAGCTGTATTTGCATTCGCAAAAGGCCTTATTCGTGGTATATGTCAAGGTCAAGATCACTACCTTAATTTAAATCAGTTGGAACAATGGTTACAAATAAATCCTACTTTTCTTACAATGTGGCGAGAAGTTTTTAATAATTTATACAGCAAAAACATGACAAAATCTTTGAAATTAAATTATGCGCTTACTTCGAATATATTACCAGTATTAGAAGGTAAACATGAATTATGATTTATTTCAAAAACGATTAATGTTTTTTATTTCTTTTAGGATTAGCAACAGGCACAAATTATACGCCGATTTTAGATATTCCACATGTGATATTTGTGAACAGTAATTTACCGAACGAATATCGTAATAAATGGCGATTCTTATTTTCATCAAAAATTATGGGAGAAAGCTTTTCAACTATGCTAGGAAAAATTTTAAATCGAGGTCCTACGCTCTTAGTTATTGAGGATGAAGATCATTATCTGTTTGCAAGTTTTAATCCAGAGTCGTGGGCGTTGAAATCACATTTTTTTGGAAATGAATCTGCAATGCTGTTTACATTGAGCCCAGCAATGCGTTATTTTAATGCCACGGGGTACAATAACCATTATCAGTATTTGAATTTGAATCAACAAACTATGCCAAATGGATTGGTAAGTAATTTAGAGCAATTCAGTGTTCACACCGTGAAATATAATTTTACAATGCATTAAAAATTTATACATAACGACGAATACATTCACTTTAGAAACCAACTTCGGTGCGTAGAACCGGCACAGTAATGGACTAAATTCCTACCTATATAGGCTCGACATTGACATATCCAACGTATGTCCCTCATGCAATGAGACCCCATATGACACTAACCATCTCTTTGCATGCCCCTTAAAACTTACTCATCTAACCCCGTTTTCCCTCTTATCCTAACCCATCGAAATAGCTGGTTTCCTTGGCCTTTCATTAGATGACCTCGATGACTTAGATTTACCTTGCCTGCTCTTAAGCGGGGTTAAGATTGCTACTAACATATCAACAGCTACTAACTTTCTCTCCAAACATCTGAATTAGAAATTTTAAGAACAAAGAAATTTTAAGAACTAATCATTAAATTTCTAGAAACGACATTGCAACTATTAAAACCTTTAGTTGTCAGTCGAACTAAAATATACATAAAAAATTCTTCATATATCATTTAACGATTACTTTGAAGTCAATTAACATATACATACACAATATTTAGGACAACTTTATCTTCAGTTTTCTACTTCAACTTCTCTCTTGTAGGGTATTGGCGGCCAATTTAATTATTGGGGATTATGGGTGGATAGTGATTACGGTGTGGGACAAAGCAGTGAGTCTTGTACAACATTTCGCGATTACGTTCAGCTTAGTAAACGTAAAGAGTTTAAGATACGTAATTTGGAAGTTTGGGGTATTGGGGATGAGCCTAAAGATGATGATGATGACGAAGAGTGTGAGGTAAGTTCTTATAATAAATGAAATTTGGTTAAAAATAATTCGTACACATCTATAAAATATTTGTTTTTCAAATCAAATAAAATCGTTATGTTATAAATATCTTATTTTTAATTAAGAAAAATGTTAGGTGAAGCTCCCTTAGAACGTACAATAAACAATAAAAGGCTGTTTCACATTTCTTCTGGGAACCTCCAGTAGTGATTGTCCTCTAAGATTTTTTTTTGCTAGTAATTAATTAAGTTCTAGATGAATAAAATAAAATTCACGGTAATGAATTATTAATTAATTTTAGTAAGAGTTTTTTTTTAAGATTTTTTACTATTTGGATAGTCGCTTTCTTACAACACTAACTATTCGAATGATCGAAGTAAGCTCGAATCCTGCTCGTATAATTCGATATTTGAATAAAAATAAATATACAAATATATTAGAATACTGTATTCGCTCATTATAATGAGAAACAAAGTTCATAATAATGAAAAATTAGAAGTTATTAAACTTAGTTATTTATTAGTTATATTCGCACCCTGATTTGTACAGGTCGTATAGTAGAAATTGATGACAAAAACCTTTCATTTATACTAAAAAATAAATTTATATTTTAATCAATTTTTTTTAGGGCGGAAAACGTTCAATATTGGATAAAAATTTAGAGGATAAAGTTATGCTTCAGCTGGCTGGCAAAGAAATGCATTCGGATGGTCTTCGTGAACCGGAAATGGACTTGTGAAAATTTTTCGAAATAGTATTAAACAGAAAACAAAGTGTATTTTTGCTATTGTAATTTAAAATTCCATAGCGTATTGTAAATACGTTTTATTTGACTTATACATAAAAGTTAAATTATGCCTGAGTTATGCAAAAGAAATAATAATAATTGCTGTTAAATATTTCCAATTGGTTATAAAGTCAATTATATCTCATTAAAGGTAATTAATCAAAATTTATTAATAATGTCACAGCAAAAAATTTTCGGTGTTTCTTTAGTAATGATAACGTTAACTGCTTATTTTGTGTATTCTTTTAGTTTTCAATATTTTTGAATAATGAACCGCACTTCCAGGTAATTCTTTGCAAACAGTACTCCAGTATATTTAAACGGCGACGCAAGCAGTCAGTTCGTTTGACTAAAATGGAAACATTTCTAATATGTACATATATACATACTAAGGTTATTTATTTATTTCGCCGGTTGTTAACAAAAAGATAATATTATTTTGTGTTCAATTTTTCCGAACGGCTAACTAATTTTTTAAATTATAAATACATCATATATATGTATATGTATGTAGTATGTACATACATATGTTTGATATTTGTTTTCTATGATAAACATAAATGCATGGACAAATACAAAGTATACATTTTGAGTTTTTGCTTTTAACAGATTTGCCTTATTAATTTAGAAATATCTCATGATAGGAGAAAGAGGGGTGGAGGGTTGGTTCAAAGCTTAGCTATTACCAAATAACCAATACTAGTACTCTGTTTATATATTTTTAAAAGTGACAGTCCTTGGTCGGATAAAATTCGGGTCAATTCCCGTGTGTTGAACCGGTTGTCGTGATAGTTACACATGGAATGAATTTTTCACTCCTATGGTGCAACTGTCTGCAATATTTGTCGATTTTTTACGATAGAAACAGAAAAGGGGAATATGTAAAACCAAATTATTTTTCCTTTAATTAATTTATTTATGGCGCCAAACAGCGAAAAAAGAAACGAATGGCGCAATGTTATAAATTCGGCTATAATCGCATAAGCGGTGTCTACGCCAGTTAAGTAAGTCAGTAATTTATTTATAGCCTCATAAAAAAATGTTTTCCCTTTATCTGCGTAATATGTCGAAACCGCCTTCTTGACTTTATCATAGGTGATAAATATTTTACCCCTCAGCTCTATTTACAGTTTTGAAAACAATGTAATAATCACTCAGAAGAGAGGTCTGGTCTGTAGGGTGGATGATTCAAAATATGTTGTTTTTGCAAAGGCGTGAGAATTCTCGGCACCCATCTTGCGGTGACCTTAGTCATGCCAAGATGATCGTTGTTTACAACTTTTTTGTGGTGATTTGCCCGGCCTGAAACGTTTTCAATGCAATACTTTCTTTGTTTAGGAAACTGGCCCATTTGTACATCATGGTTTTTCCCCGGACTAGGGTCGCCATAAACCAATCACATCTCATTCATTTTGTAGCTTGCTATACGAAATTTGAGTCACTGATTACGTTACGATCCTAATAAGCCTAAAACCTCCATGACAACCCTTTCTTCACGTAGCCGCTGTCTCTTCATTTGCTCAACTATGTCAATGTCATCATATAACTCGTACAGCTCATCGTTCCATCGTTTGCGGTATTCGCAGTTGCCAAAGCACAAAGCACCACAAATCGTTCGCAAAATTTCTCACGAAGACTCCCAGGACTGACTCATTATATCGACATCGTGCACCCGTCTGCACTATATAGTAGGAGGGATGATAAAGGTCTTGTTATTTGTTTTTGTTAGTCGAGAGTAGACTTTTCTTTCCAATTGCCTACTCAGTCCAAAGTAGCACCTGTTGGCAAGAGTGATTCAGCTGTACACTCTACAGCTCAGTTTATTTTCTCCAGCAATAAATTAAAGAAGTCACACACAATAAGGAATCACCTTGTTCGAAATCTCGTTTGATATCGGGCGGCTCGGGGAGGTCCTTGATGATCCTGATGGAGCATTTGGTGTTGCTTAACGTCAGTTTACACAGCCGTAAAAGACATTGCGGCGTAGAGGCAGCTCCTTTTCGTCGAGGGCTGGTGTGGGTCGATCCTCTTTTCACAGGTCTTTTTCAAGATTTTGCGCCTGGTAAATATCTAGTCAATGATGGATTTACCAGGTGGGCTTTAGTCTTTCAATACCCTCGATAGAACTTATATGGGATATTGAGGAGGTTTATCCCACGCTATCTTTATTACCTGTTTAAATCTACGTTTGACTCCGAACGGCTTGAGTTTTTTTATAAAGAACCTTGAAGTTCATGGCGTAAATGTACTCGGAGGGATTGGCATACCCTGAATAGATGTGATCTAATTACCTTAGAAGTTCGTCTGGCCAGGATTCAAATCCACTAACGTCCGCTTAGTGCGTAGGGGTGGGTTTAAATGCCACGCTATAAACATGTCACTGGGGGAAGGAGGTGAAATCAAAGTTACGCAGTTTCTTCAGATCAAATATTTATTATAATTTGATATAATGTTATTAATTAAAATTGCTTTATTCCCTGTTATGTTGTTTGATATAATAGAATATTATTAAACTTACCTACATACGTGTATGTACATTGAAAATAACATATTTTTAAATTAGTTTGTATTTAGCAGAAAACTAAAAAAATGAGACAAGAATACGTTCCATTAGGAAGGCAGGGAGGTGTCAAAGGAAAGTCACGTTAGTCTATATGAACAGAAGGAAGGGGTCCAGAAAGTCCTAAAATATATTCACTTGGCTGATGAACAATCCTTCATTTACTTTTATTTTCGCCAATATCAGTTCGTGTGCACACAAGGTCATACAAGTATGCCAACTTTTTTTTTTTTGTTTTACACATGTCAATGCACATACATATATAGATACAGGAGAACAGTTACACATGCATATATGTATATGGATAATTGTCTTGCATTTAATTCGGCTCTTTCCTAAGTAAAATTATATTAATGGAAATTTGGTGAAATGAATATTGGAGACAATTCATTAGCACCACTCCGAATACTCGGTGAAGGGGCCTTTGGGCGGGTATACCTTTGTAGATCTGTTTCTACCGGTGTACCGCCAGTTGTTTGTGTAAAGAGAATATTAATTCAACAACCGAAATTAGAAATAAAAATGTTAATGGAAGAGGTAGAGGATTGTATAAGTAAAACAAGTGCTTACAGAAAAACGATTTAATATTTAAATATTTTGTTTCGTTTTTTGTTTGAAACAGATCTATATTATTTCACAATTGAAGCATCCAAGCATTATAAAGTTTATTCGTTCATATGTGCACGAAAGCAGCGTAAACATTGTTATGGAGTTTGCTTCAAATGGTACTCTGCGTGATGTAATCAGCTTAAATCGTCGCCCATCGATATCGAAAAAAAGATTTCTTGACATGATATTTGATATTATAATAGGACTTGAATACCTGCATATCCGTCACATAATTCACAGAGATCTCAAACCGGAAAATATTTTAATAGATAAAAATAATAAGATTAAAATAGCTGATTTTGGCATTTCAACGATATTTAGTAAAAATAAAGCAATTCAGGGCCTGACCGGTACATATCTTTACATGGCGCCAGAAGTTATGAAAGGTGAAAGATATGAGTTTAAATCTGATGTTTGGTCATTGGGTTGTATACTCTATGAAATGTGTAATGGATTTAGTCCTTTCAAACATGCGAAAAATTTGGCTGATTTGAAATATTTAATTCAGAGCTGTGCTCAAAACGGACTTGATACCGCGACAATATCCACATATTATGGCGTTGAATGGGGTAGAATTTGCAAAAAAATGATTGTTGTTAATCCAAGTAAACGTTTATCGTTATGTAACATCGTATCGTATGATCCCAATATTGCTATTCCATATTATTGTGTATATTTTAATTATAAAAATGATTTTATGTAATACATTTATATTGTTATATCTCGAAAGCTTTCTACTCTAATAGAGTTCTACTTGTTTCGGTTTTAAGTATATATGTACACGTTTTATTTATTTTATAAACAATGTATATCGTTATCATCTACATACATATTTGTTTAAATTTCCAAAATTTTGAAGTTTAAGTGCACACACTGTTAGATGAACTCGGTGATTTCTTTGATAAAAAAAAATCATCTATTTAGAAATGCAGCATATCAACTAAACAAAATTATAAAAATCAATAAATTACCCCTTATAAAATTTGAAGTTTTATTAGTTTCCAAGTTCCTTTTTTCGGACTTATACTCACAGAAACATTGTTCATTTTTTGCTTATTTGTTATTCGCAATAATCTGATCATGACTACGGTGGTGCTAGATAGAAATTTTTCAATCAAATAAAATTTATGTTTAGAATTTGAGTTTTTTATAATCTAAATACATATGTATGTACATATTTATTTTCTATTTCGATATTCAATATTTTAATTTTTGTTTTAATATTCATATTCCCACTTTTTGCTAGCTGAGTTAGTGTTTATGCCAACTGAACTTAATTATTTTAGTGATTGCTTTACATTTTATTATGAACCTGATGTATTTTTATTCATTCATAATTGTATAAATTTCTCAAGACATTTAAAAACGTTAGTTATTAAGAAAATACTATACATACATATAATCAGTAAATATTTTAATACTTTGTTTATTTTTTGCAATCTAATTTTAATAAAATCGTTATCGATCTTCTTTACAGTTTTAGAAATTATATTCTATTCTTTTTAATTATTTTGAAATTTTAGGCACTAAGCCTCGAGTACAAAGTAATTTACTCGACATATTAAAACATTTAAAATACATTTTGGATTGTGCTTAAGGCATGAGGAGATTCATATTGACCTTGGATGACGCACTTCCCAAAAATTTCTCTTCATCACCTCTAAGGGAAAGTTGCTTTGAAAAATCGTTTACATTTTTATCTCGCAACATTGCGCACCGTTCCCATCTGGAGCTGCTGCAATTTGAGCAACTAAATTTTGGTAATTTGAAAAGAGTTGTTGTACGATTTCCACAGTCTTTACATTGGAAAAAACGTTTCACACCTTCTATTATTTTAAGCTCATGGCGTTCTTCCTTGCACCGATCTGCAGCAGAAAATGCAGTATACTTACAAACTTTACATACAACAGCTTTACATGCTAATTTATATGTTTTGAGCATTTTTTCTTCCAAAGCTTCTTTCTTCTCGAGCTTATTGAAATATTTGTCTTCTTCCTGTTTATTACGAAAATCTATTAAATCACTATGACCAGAGGTAGTTTCGATTATGCTTGTGAAATGTAATTTTCGTGTTTCATCAATTTTTTGACGCTTTTCTTCATTTCCGTCAAGAGCTTCTAGAGCACGCTTTTTTCCGCCTGCAGTTCCACGAATAGAATTAGGATTTACTTTTTCGAGAGGTTTTTTCTTGAGCATGTCAATAGCTCTCTGCTTAGCAAAAGAATGCGACACCATTACTGTAATAAAAATATACATAAATATTGTTTAAAACATAGTGTATTGATAATTAATATTGGCAGACTCATAATACCGACTTATTTTTAATAAAAAAAAAAATAAAAATAATTTTTTTTTTAATTTGGCTTAAAAGGAAGATGAACAAATCTAAAATTTTTCTGTATATGACATACTATACTATTAAAACACCTTGATTAAAAATAAATGATTATATGTATATTTTACCTGAAATTTTACTTTCTGAGGATGATGTTGCACTAGCCTTATTCGAATAAAGTGATTCTCTTTTGCAAGCAATTGGGTCTTTGGACCTTAATTCTTGCATGGCAGCTTTTGCTGTATTTGTTTGCATCGGCTTATGATCTATTGAAGATGTATTTGTACGCTGGAGTGTGTCCATTATCAGTCTATCTTTTTGCATAAGTTTGATTGAATTAAATTTTGCATTACGTTGTACATCAGTGTCTATATAAATATAAAACATATGTATATATCATTTTTCAACGAGTGCAGGAATTTTTAAAATCTTACCAAACTGCCTCCCATGTGCTTTATAGACACTTTGCTTCTGGAAATCACGAGACATGGATACCTTTTTATATTCCTTTTGCATATGAAAAACACAAAAATCGCATTCATAAAGGTTTACAATATTTTTACAGGCATCACCATTCTTCTTTTTAGCTTTGCATATGCCAAAATCTTTAGATTTCCCCAAAAGCAATACTTTCTTTGCCGAGTTAATGGATAGACAAGCAATGTCCTTTCCAGAAGCATTATTTTCACTGAAAGTCGGATTCAGAATAGCCACACAACTGCCTTGGAGAGTTTTCCATAATTCTTTATGAGCATCCTGAAACAATAATACGCACACTGTTTTCATATCCCCTTTAAGATCCGTTAACTTCCAAATTGTGTAACTGTTGGATTTGGAGGAAACTTTAGTTTCCTTGAATGTTATAACGCCTGCAACAACCCAATCACTTGTTTTATCATTAACCAGCATCTGATTTTGTAAATCATTAAATGCTACAAATTTTCGACTTGCCATTCGCTCTCTAATCATTAAACTGGATATTAGTGGACTTGTAATACGCAATCCAAAAATTGAGTCCGCACAAGTAGGCGGAATTTTATTCACAGTTTGTAATTCTTTTGATGTGTTTCCGAGACGACTAGGTAATTCTTTTGATGTGTTTCCAAGACGACTAGGTAATTCTTTTTTGGGGGGCTTATCATTTGAGCTATTTGATTGACCGCTGTATTGATTGAATTTTCGTTCCAAAAAATTTTCAACATCACAATTTAATACTTCATTTTCTCTGATTTCTGAACTTTTTATATTATCAAGAAGAGCACCCAGAGTTAAAAGTTCACTTTCATTGTCGGAAAATTGATCATTTGTTGTTTCGTTAGGCATCTTGATAAAATTAATTTCAGACATTAGCTTTCTGAAATAGTTAATTGCCAAAAAATGCGCCAATAACAAAAGTGTTATCGATCTTGAAATCAGCTGTTTTTATGTCAACAATTTAAGATAAGGACAGACAGAACGCGTTGCGTGACAGGTTGACTTTGACGTCCTAGACGATTTCATGCATACAAAGTTTTCTGCAACATAACGTTAAAAATTTACTAACTGTTATCTTTTGCCACGTGTTGACTGTTAACTGATTTTAATATATATTGTATTTTCTTGTTATACATTGCAGTCTTTCACTTTGCTGGCAAAGTTTGAAATGTCACACAAAGCAAACAAAGAATGTTTAACGCCAAAGTATGTAAAAATTCCGCGCCGCAATGCGTGACAGATTGAGTTTGACCTGTAAAATGAATTCAATCAGCAATACGCAGCGCTGGGACAACGCTACGGTAAAAATTAGTAACTCTCGCAGCTATATATGGCGAACTGATGTTACTCTGTACATATATAGAATTTAAAAAAAATATAACCATAAAGTAGTTTCAAATACATACAGATACAAATGGTAAAAAATAAATTACGATTTTAGCTTTTATTTTTGCATTTGCTTAGTTTATTTAAATTGTTTTTAACAACCCTGAGCAATCAGCTGAGACGGTTTTACCAAAACCAAATCAATCGCTCTTGGTTTCTCTGTTACGGTACTCAGGAGCGGCAGCCCCAGCGGTGGAAATTTTTGATTTACATGGCGCTCTCACAAGAAGGCGGAGTCGGAAAGTTTTAGGCTGACAGATACCGCTAAAATTGAAAGCTGATGGCAGCAGATAAAACTGTTTTCATAGCGTGATATTTCTCACTGTGTCTGCAAATCGAATAAAATATCGCTATTTTTCTATTTAATTATTGTGGTTTCAAAATATTAAATATTTATATATATTTTCGGAATATAAGGAAAGGTTAAAAAAAAAAAAAATGGAAATAAAATCAGCAAATGGCCATCGCGATGAGAGATGACCCACTAGGCGTTGCATTATTGTTGTAGCGGTTGCTTTGTCGAGAGTGCTGCTTATGACGGAAATTTCATAAAGTTGCATTTATTCATCGTAAATTTTAAAATTAATATGTCATGACACGCGACTCAAAGCTCGTGTAAACAGAAGCGATTGGAAGCATCTTCCAATGATTTTTCTGCATTCAGCACAACTCTGATGTATATTATTCAGACAAACACTTTTTAACTACTTCCCTTTTTACGTTTATTTTATTGGAATAAATTTGCAGCAAACTATATTTCATTTCATTTGACATACCGATACACAGCTACCACAGTAATATTTCGAATAAATAATTTCTTTGATTTTGTTCGGATCTCAATTTAATTTCATCTAACAATAGTTCAGTTGACTATAGTTTACTGTACTCTAAATGTAAAGCGACAATTAAATAAGTGTTTAAATTATATTTAGGCATTATAATAATAATGCCATTAATTTCGTAATTATAATAAAAATATCGAAACAAATTAAATATCCGTTCAAAAAGTTTAAGTAGTTTATTAGCAATCAAATTCCTATTATTTATTGAGCTAGTTCTTTCATACGGTTAAGAGCACTGCCAGCTTTGAACCAACCAATTTGCAAGTCATTCAAAGTATGGTTCAGCTTAATCTTATCAACCTTACTGCCGTTCTTTATTTCGCAATCAACCTGCTTTCCAGGGGCAAGGCTATTTAGGCCAAGCAAAGAAATTTTACTGTCTGGTTTTATCTGTGGGCAAAGATTTTTTAAGTTAATCGATATCATTTTACTTTTTTTTATATAAAATACATACCTTGTCGTAATCAGCTGGATTTGCAAAA
Organism: Ceratitis rosa; assembly: GCA_037013455.1. NCBI lineage: Eukaryota > Metazoa > Arthropoda > Insecta > Diptera > Tephritidae > Ceratitis > Ceratitis rosa. The sequence continues at coordinate 22,919,960 of JAWMAG010000004.1, forward strand.
GTTAAAGGCAACAACCCTTGTTTCTTCAAATTTGTTTCATGAATACGGGCAAACGATTTTACAATAATGGCTCTGCCACCAAGGTGTCGTGGTTCCAGTGCAGCATGTTCCCGAGATGAACCTTCACCGTAATTTTCATCTCCGACAGCAACCCATTTAATACCGTTAGCTTTGTAATCACGCGCTACGTCAGGAACGCCGCCCCATTCACCCGTTCGTTGATTTTTAATCTTATTCATTTCGTTATTTTCTGAGTTGACAGCACCAATGAACATATTGTTTGAAATATTATCCAAATGTCCTCTATATTTTAGCCATGGTCCAGCAGCAGAAATATGATCTGTTGTACACTTTCCTTTTACTTTAATAAGAACAGTTAAATCTTGTAAGTCTTTGCCATCCCATTTGTCGAAGGGATTTAAAAGTTGGAGACGTTGGCTTTTTGGATCCACATCCACTTTCACAGATTCACCACTCTAAAATATAAACAATATAATGTTGAAAACTGAAATTATTTCTAAAACATTAATGTCTAAAATGTAAAAGATCATCAAGTCTGTAATTACTTTCATAAACATATTTGAATTAATTACCGTTAAAAAAAACATTTATGGTTTAATCAGAACGTCAAAATTCATACCTAGAGCGCCGTTATAAAAATTAATACTGCAAAATAGACTTCCAATTTTAATTAATTCAGATTTTCGCCTTTAAAACATGTCATTTCAGGCGACAGGACAACCGCTACAACAACACAGTGTGTGTGTGTGCTGCCATCTGCAAATTGTGCGTACCAACGCTATAACGTAAACGCGAGGTATTGCGCAGACTATTCAAAAAAAAAAGCGATGCCTACCTCAATGAGTCTATGGCAAAAATTACCCCACTGCGTTTAAAATGTCAAGGCGGTTTGCGTTGTTGAACCCTATGTCATTTGCCGATTGCTACAGCAGATTCAAAGAAAGTGCAAACTAACCTTTTAATTTATCAGTTGTTTGAATCCCTTTAAGGAAAAAGACAATTTTGTAGACTGCTATGCGAGGCAATTGGAATTGGTCATTAGAATTGGTCATTGGAATAAATATTGAAAACCGACTTTGGCGACCATTCCTAGAGGAGCACAAAAGTTGGATTATCATTCGACCAAGAAATCCATAAATATATATTTTCGTGTTTGCGCTTTATAGTGCCGACAATATTACATTCATACTCATATTTTTACCCTGTTGCATTCCCAGTGCCAGGTTTACAGTGACCCTCGGCAGCTAAGCAATAGTGCTAGTGTATTAGTAACCATTGTGGTTGAAAATCACCTCGAGTACATTCAAAAAATTGTACTTTTTTATTTTTTGACTTCCTTTAGTAAATTTAATTGGTATTAATAATTTGATAGTTTTTGTTGTACAATAATAATATTACGTACCTTAGGTGGTGCATCAAACGTATCCATACCAGGATCGAAGCCTTTCGAAGGCAATTCATCACCAAACGGAGCAGCGAGTTTGAATTTTTTACCATCAGCACCAGTAAGTTCGTCGGTTAAGGGATTAAAGTCCAATCGACCAGCAATTGACAAAGCGGTAACAAGTTCAGGGCTGAAATTTTTAAGTTATTAAGTCATATTAAATTAAATTTAGGAGTTAGATGCATTACAGAGACTGACTCTCTCAACTAAATAACAGTAAAGTAAAATATTTATTGCATCTACCTAAATTGATTTCAGCCAATTCACGCATATATCCAACTACGAGTATAATATACTTTAATCTTCAATATTCATTACTAAAATATAAGTATATGATTGATGGCTTTTAATTACTTAAAATCTTTTTTGCAGAATTTTTTACTGTCTCTGTACGGGGTATGCATTTTTATAAGTTATTACTTTCATCTCCAAAATATACTAGGAAATATTATAATTTACGTCGAGGAGTAAATGTTATTAAATAATAAAAGAAAAAAATTATTTTATGTTACTCTGTCGTACGTCTAACAATCTAACAAAAATTATTGGCACGCGATGTGTGTACAGAAGCACTAAACTTTATCTTTATAGCTGCCTAATTGCAAGATTTATCACCCAACATAACATAACACGTTGAAGATATTCTATATCTATGATTTTTATTGACCCGAATTTCAAAATTTATTATCAGAACTTACATAACTGAACAAATCAAAGGTATGGGAAATACATTTTTACGTCATCTGACAAATGAAAATGATAAAGAAGAAGACAAATGAATTATCTTAAAATTTGAGCAACTAGTTTGCGCTCAAATGAAAAAGTAATGAATGATGATTAAAAGATAAGTTTAAATTGCTCTACCTATTTCATTCATTTCATGGAATGTATAAAAAGAAACATAGATGACGCGCATAAATAGAAGTACCCAAATCGAACAAACAGATTAGATACATGAATTGATGACAAGATAAAAATAAAAAAATTATACTTTAATTACCTGGTAACAAATGAGTGTGTTGCTGGGTTAGCATCATTACGACCAGTAAAGTTGCGATTATATGATGTAACAATAGTGTTCTTTTCTCCTTTTTTAACGTCTTTACGATCCCATTGTCCAATGCAGGGACCGCAGGCATTCGCTAAAACGGTACCGCCGAATTTTTGAAATACTTCACCGATACCATCTCTTTCAATGGTAGCACGAATCTGCTCAGATCCAGGAGTAACATTAAATGGTATTTTAGATTTTAATCCATGTTTCATGGCATCTTTTGCAATATTTGCGCATCGGCCCATATCTTCGTAAGAAGAATTAGTGCAGGAACCAATGAGACCCACTTTGATATCAATTGGATACCCATTTTGTTTTGCATTTTTACCGAGTTTGCTTATTGGGTGAGCCAAATCAGGCGTGAATGGACCATTCACATGTGGTTCTAGCGTATCTAAATTAATTTCAATTAATTCGTCATATTCACAATTTCCGTCAGGGGACAATAGTTTCGCTTTATATTTATTGGCTTCATCCGCAATACCGCTGCGGTTTGTGGATTTCAGATATGACGCCATACGATCATTAAAGGGAAACACTGATGTTGTAGCACCTATCTCAGCACCCATGTTGCAGATAGTAGCCATTCCAGTACACGATATGGAGTTAACACCGTTTCCGTGATACTCAATTATTGCACCTGTGCCTCCTTTCACGGTAAGAATGTCAGCTACCTATTAAATGAAGAAAAAAAAATATTTTATTTGATGCTACCATTTTAATATTTAACTTATCTTATCAATTTAACATTTCCTTTTGACAATATTTATACCATTTGCATTTTCTTACCTTCAAGATAATATCTTTTGGAGAGGTCCATCCACTAATTTTTCCAGTCAAATTGACACCAATTACTTTCGGACACTTCAATTCCCAAGGAATATCTGCCATCACATCGACAGCATCTGCGCCACCAACACCAATGCAGAGTCCACCAAGACCTCCTCCATTTGGAGTATGCGAATCGGTACCAATCATTACTAATCCAGGGAAAGCGTAGTTTTCCAAAATGATCTGATGAATGATTCCGCTGCCGGGTTTCCAGAAGCCGAGACCGTACTTAGCGCATGCTGATGCTAAAAACTTGTATACTTCCTGGTTCAAATCTTTTGCTCTAGCTAAATCCTCTTTTCCACCAACTTGAGCTTCGATTAAATGGTCACAATGCACAGTTGAGGGCACAGCGACTCTTTTCAAACCAGATGAAATAAACTGCAAGAGCGCCATTTGAGCAGTAGCATCTTGCATTGCTACGCGATCTGGTCGAAGGCGCAAATACGATGTGCCACGCACAATGTCCTGATTTTTAGGATCATCCAAATGGGAGTATAAAATTTTTTCAGATAATGTCAGAGGACGATTTAAACGATCTGATACAATCTTCAGATTGTTAGTTAGCTTTTCATAAGGTAAGAAAACATCAGAATCAAATTTCGACAGGGCAACTTTGGAAGCTGCATATAACGACGAGTGGAAATTTCTGGAATAAATACTGGGGGCAAATTGACCAACTGCATGCACCTGTAAAAATAACAAAAAAAATTTATAGTATCAGTAATGTAAAATATTTAAACGTTTGTAAAATATGTATATATGTACATACGTGTATGCATGTATGTATTTGCAGGTATAACTTTTTAATTTTATTTATACATATGTAATTGTTTAATAAATTTAAGTTAAAAACAGAATGAATGCCACAGTCTACGGACAATGAGCTATTAATATTAAAATGTATGTATGTGTACCCAACTCTTTATATATAATAAGCAACAAAATTCAATGGGTTTTTATGAAGACCTTCATATTTGATCTCGGTTTGAGGGGGACAACTTGCTCAACCCATATTGGAAAAAGTCTTTAATTATTTACTATAGCAAATTATTCATAAACTCAAAGCTATAAATTCGAGTTAGTGGCGTAGGGCGAACATAGCTTCAGATAATCACCATGCTATAAATAAGCGTTCTTAACTTCCATTGTCTTTTGCAGATATAATTTAAGCCTAAATAAACAAGAACACATTTGCGAAATTATGATTAAATTGAATCTAAATTTCAAAGGTCACATTAACCATTAAGCAACTTTGCATTTAATCATAGGAATATTCCATCCAAACCTGATCTTGCCCGTACGATTACACAAGCCAAACACATGACGTTTTTTTGTTTTTGTAAACCAATTTTGTCCCTAAGTTCTAACAATAAATTGCATATATAAATAGGTATAATAAAAAAAATATTTGTTTTGCTTTCTATTTCTACTGAAAAAAAATGCATTGGTAATTGTATCGTCGGCTCTTAATTTTTTAGACGTTAGACGTCGGTACATTTATCATTAAAGCTGTCATTAGACAATTGCTACAAACCAAGTGCAATATGAAAAAATAAAAAAGAAAACTGGCTGTAGTACTGCAAAAAATAGTCACTATCTGGGACGTGTGTTAGAAGAAAACCATTGAGATTCTGTACTTTAACGAAAAAAAAACAAAAATTCTTGCCTTATATTGTCGTGTGTTCCCGAGAATGACTGCCAAATGTTTCAACCTTATCATAATGGGAAGAACGTTAATTGATTTAAGAGCTAGAATTCGTTTCCGAGAATCTATTTATACACATGCATGAGTATATAATTCTATTTATGTTTTAATTTTTTCTTCAAAATACTTTCGTTGTGAATTAGTCGAACAGCATTTTAGTTGCGAAAAAACGTTTTCTGTTAATTTTGCAAAAGCAAAGATTTACATTTTTAAGGTATAATACAGCATTGGGACCAATTTCACTCATACTGATTCTAAATTTTCAGCGGGGGACAAGAACATCATAAACTAATATGTAATTTATTTTAGGGAAGCTTTTTACCCGAACTGTTGATCTTTTTAGCTCTCTAAAGCACAAACTTTTTTCCTACCGTAAAAAGCAAGTAAAAGTTAATCAGCGTTCTTGAAAGTATGCCCCTCTTTTATCAGCTGACAATAAAGAAGACAGTTAGATAATATTTGTTTAGTAAATTTTCAGATCAGAACATACTTTTTATATACAAAACCACAGTCCATTCATCTGCTATCTTTTTTAATTTAAATTTTTTATCTCTTTTCTTCAAATAGGCGCACGATTATACTATATGTACAAACATACATAAGTTATATACCATACATATACGAGTATATCTTATCAAAATATTTGGTTATACAATATGCGTATATTATATGCTGCTGGTACTTTTTTTTACTAATTCCTGATAAATTCTCGACAAAGGATACTTTCAGTCCCATCTGGCTGCTGTTGTTATTGTAGCGTTTCATTAAATGCAGTTCCAGTCAATGTCAGCGAGGTCATCTGACGGGAAGTTCAGGAAACGAACTTTTTTTAAGAGATTTGAACTGCACGAAGAAGAATGTTAGTATCATGGTGGAATACCAACGATAGCTTACAAAGCGTATCGAAGTGAGCTTTTCCTTCTATTTGGAATGTCTTTTCCAAAAAAGCGAGTGGACCGGCAGTTTTTTCTGAATAGTTTGTGGTGAGAATTATGTCAGAATTATAACTGGAGGAGTTATCATTCACTACCCAAGGCCGACCAGTCTAAATGACGCTCTGCCAACCACTCGGCTACTGCGGCAAAAGCTTCTCAAAATGCTCCTGTGCAGGCGACATCAGCAGATTTTCGGCCATAGTCGTCACGTTTATATTGTGACAGTAGTGTAACTTCACCAGCGTCCTATTTCGTTCATGTTGCTTATTCATGTTGAAGACAATCGGATGTCTCAACCAGTAACTATGGCTATGCTTTAAATGAAAACTCCTCTTTAATGCAATGTGCGGCTGTAAAATAAAGCCGCATTTGATTATTTTATTTGCTGGCCCTTTTTTACCTTTAAGCAACGATAGATTTTTTTTACTGATTGTATAAGAAGTTTCGTCGGTTGTGTCAATAAGAAGCTTTTTACTCATTAAATATATACCTGACTCTTTGCAACAAAAAATTTAAAAATTTCTTTGAAATTTAAATTTCTGAACATAATGTTAAAGGCAGTTAGCGATATTGTTAAATGGTACATGTAACAAAAAGTTGCAGATGTTGCTCCGTTGCTGACATTATACTAGTGTAATTTTCAAAGACAAATACCAAAGGTGGGATTATGTATATGTTCTCAAAATCTCATTTACAAGATGTAAAAAAAAAATTTAGCGAATGATTTAAAAATTGCTCAAAAATTCAAAACACTTAACTTCCAACAATCTATACAAATCCAATTGGATACATTTTAAAGCTTCATTGCTTGGTTAGATAACCGCATCCTTTGAGGTTATGGTCGTAAATATTAACTTAAAATACGATTGTAGGATATATAATAATTCAACCCATTTATATACATTGTTCTATTATTTTATTTTGCTGGAGAATGATTTTTATCATTAATCCACAAATAGAGAAGATTATACATACCCTATTGTTGATGCCACGGAGTAATTGGGCCATGATTATTTGATTGAATGTCGAAAAACTGATTTACATATACTTCTTTATTTTGTAAAACACAAATTTTATTTGTATTCGACAAATCTCCACTCGTGTTACAAATCTATTGGCAACGAACTATTTAAACGTATCAAACAAAATACTGCAATTTTATTCTGATTATGTAAATACACTGATAAACATTCGATAACAATCGATATTCTTATAGTGTGTGGTACAGAGCACCTTTGAACTTCGAAACTTAGACCAGGTTTACACAATGAAATTTTTGTTCCTCGTTTAAGACAATATTCTAATATACATGTATCGTTTAGCTTATTTCCTGTATACTCTGCTTATTTGAAAGATTTTTAAAAATGTTCAACTAACTAAATTCACACTTACTTAAAACATACTGCAACTTTAACATCATCGGGAAGGCATCGGTATTCAAAATTCTTCAAAGTAAAAAACAAGCGCTGCGCTAGTATTTCAATGTTTGCCTAAACGTTGCTTATGAGAGAAATTTCGAAGCTTTGAATATATTCATTTTAGATGTCAAAGTTAATCTGTCACAAAATGTCTTAGAAATTCTTTCCAGCATCGGCTTAATAGTCTATTTCCACCGAGCACTTAAATGCGTTAAAGTCCTCTGTTAAGTGAATGATATGTCAAACGTTTCCACCGAAAGTGAGTTAACTCAAACAACTGATTTTTGTTTACGTTTCCAGTTTGCAAAATTTGTCACAACTATTTAAATCATGAATTCAAGAGACCGCATTCATTTTATTTGGCATTATCTTCTCCAATTACATAATATATGCATTTATGTTAAAACTAATGCAAAAAAGTAATTTTTGCAGAAAAAATTTCACCATGCAAAAAATTTCACTCTGGCAAGACAGACAGCATCGACTGTTAACATAACATTTTCTGTTAAATTACCGAAAGTGACTTAACTTACTTTGAAAAGTGAGCTAACACACTTTTATACAACAATGATGTTTAAATGCATTTAACGTCCGGTGGAAATAGGCTATAACGCTGACGCCAAGCGTGTTGACCGTTATCTGAGCTTAATTGTCATGCATTTTCTTAACATTTACAATTTTTTTGTAGAAAAATAATTAAAGAGAAAATTCTTCATTGCAAAGCTGGAAACGTAATGCATCCAGAAGATGTAGAGTTTGTATTATTCAAGTTATACATTTCAATAATTAATTTTATAATTTTGACTCATTTTCTGTGGTTACATTAATTGGTGGCAAGTGTCCATCCCCAATAGGAAAATCCGATTGAATGGCAATTTTCCCTGTATGGAACCATTCTATGCGATGTAAATTCGTGGCTTTCAAACGATATTGCTCAATTGTTAAGTCTTCGGTTTTCATTTGTTTTGATTCAGTATATCCATCATCACCTGGCATCAAAGACACAGTACCATCAGAACATTTCTGAATAATAGGAAACATTAATGTAACACCCTTTTGAGAACGAACTCGTGCGAATTCTATTAATTCATCAATGCGATTGAAATTCAACAGCCTTGATAATTCGTAGAACTGTGGGGGATGAAGATTAATCTGGTTGGATAAGTGTTGCCTGATGAGTTCCTTTGGTGTGTCCCACTAAAAAGAAACAAATTATGTAATATACTTAGCTTCCGTAGAAAATATTTACCGAAAAACTAGCAGCTTCATTAGATTCTAAGAGCACATCGGGTGTGTGATCTAACGCCGTCAAATAAAAAGCGGCTGCAAACCTTCAAATAAAATTAAAGCGTTGATTTTTAGCTTTAGTTCATTTTAATTGTTTGTTGTGATAACATGAGACACTCCGCTATTTTAAGAGGAACTTTTTCGCGTTGCGTGACTATTAATATTCCCCCGAAAAGTCCTAAGTCGAAATTATTAGATGTTCTTACCCTAACCCCTTACGGATTAGGAGTTCAAGAATTTGCCCGCAGGTATGCTTGTTTCAAGAGGCAACCTAAATCCAATAGTTGCCACGACAGTCGGTTTTTTATACCAGAACGACCTGGATTTTTTCCGGCCAAGCACTGTCACCCCCGCAATTTTCTTTAAAACCCAATTTGAGGAACATTAAAAAAAAAACTGGGCCGGACCTCCATACGCTCCGTTTTATTTATTGCTTTTTTTTAGATTTCTTACACAGTACGGCAACATCGTTTTTGGGCAGTTTTGACAAAAGCCGCTGCGATCTGTAATTACCAAAATTTCTTCTTTTTCAGGAGCTTCTCTGGAGTTTATTATAAACTCCAGAAGCTGAATAGTTATACAAATCGAAAGTTTAATTCATTGACTTTTGAATAGGATAGGTGGGATGTGCCCCGACACCTCCTTTCGCGTCCTACACCCCTCCAAAGTGGGATACCTAAGTAAAGATTCCCCCAGGGCGTGTTTCCCTAAGTCAGACCAAATCATGGAACTCAATCTCGAAATTCGACAAATTGTAGAAAACTCATAAAGATTTTGACGGACTATCGTTGAATGGTACTTGCCTGCCGGTACGCTATTTCGCTTCAAGTAGGTGTGTGTTGGGATATTCCCCACAGAATAACATCTTGCTCCTTACCCACTTGTCTTGTAAGTTCCGAGCTGCGTTTCTTTGTCTTTTCTAGGTGCTACTTTGAATTATTTATTGTCGGAGTTTTTACGTCTTCGTATAATGTTGCCTCTTATGCTTTGAAGTCGTTTTTCATGTGGAAGGTTTTAAAACCTCAACTTCGCCAACAAGGGAATCTAAATTAAGACATATTCAAGGCTCTCGTCAGCTGACGTGAACTGATACAGCAATAAGACCTCATCGTAACCTCGAATGGTCAATGGTTTAAATGGTTACAAATGAAATTACTTTAAATATATCTGTGCACCTTTTCTGAAATGTTACGGGTGTAAGCCATGCCGTCCAATCAAATAATGCCGTTAAATCGGGAACGACATCAAGTTTTTTGCAAAGTGTAAGAAACTGAGTGTGGTCATTGTGCACAAGATTCTGCCAATAATGTCGATCCAAATCAACAAAATTGTGGCAAAAACTATTAATTTCACCTTTATTTAAATCATTTTGTCGGCAAAGAAGTAGACCGGTTTCTTCGAATGTTTCCCTTATAGCAGTTATACGTAGCGATATATCCCTAATTCAAGACAAAAATATAGTATTAATCAGTAAAGCAAGGAATGAATGCATGTATTTGAATGTATACCTTTGGATTTGATCTTGTAAAAACTTCGTATAAATATTTGGCCGCGGTGCATTACATTGAAGTGAGTTTAGGTCAGATAACTGAATAGAAGTTTTAATATAATCCATCCACAGAGGTGAAGCATCACTATTTTCATGAACTCCTCCTGGAAAAACAGCAGAATTTGCAAATGATGTTGATTCTTTAGTTCGTTTGAATAACAACACCTGAAAAAGGAACTTAGTCAGGAAATGGACATAACAAGCACTCCAGGTGAATAAATAATAACCTTTAAAGTTATATATGTACATATTATATTATATATTTATATAAATTCACCTTTGTACTATCCAGCGAAACTTACTCGATAATCACATCCAACGTCTTTTAAACATTCATTTTTGGCTAGAATTATTAAACTTGCTGATTCTCGCCATTTGGAGGTCAAACTTTTTGCCATTGTTAAACTATTATTAAATCAAAATTACAACCTCTGACTTAAAAAATTTAACATTGATTAAGGCACATAAGGATGACACGTGTTAATCGATTTTTAAACGTTAAAACATAAAAAAAAACTTAAATTAACCTCTGCCAATGTTTACCGTAATTAGCAATTTTTTTCATGTTAGTGAACATTATGATTCTAAAATACTTGTTGGAATATTTATAAAATATAATTTTGAAACAAATGTTTTCAAATGTCTATGTGCAGCCCCAGATAGAGTTCGCTATCAGCTGATCGTCGCTGTTAGTGTTCGCGCTTTATTTTTTCGTTTTTGATGTTGGTTACAGGTTTCAAGAAATCTCTAATATAGTATAGTTCGCATGAGAACAATGCCATTACTTGTTTAATACTCTGGGGAGTTACAAAAACAGATTGTTGTAGAAATCAGAATTGAAACCGACAAAATTCTATTGAAGGGGTTACACATTCCTACTATTGATTTGAGCAATTCTGTGTCGGTTTCTATAACACCCCTGACTACTTTTGTATTTATAGCTATACATACATGTGCAAAAAATTAATAATAACAGTAAGTCTACTTTCATAAAAATTTCAAATAAAATAAATTCTTTGCAGTTTCTTATGTTCATTATAAAAAAAAAAACCACAATTGTGTATCTGTAAATCATTTTTAAATGTATTCTCAATTTTAATTTTATAATATATATAAAATAACATGTTTTTTCAATTTTCGAATAATAACAACTGTTAACTCCTTATATTATATTTTCATAATTCCTCACACATCCAGCACGATTTACTTTACCTAGGTAGGTAAATGGTACAGAAATATGTATAGGTATTTATTACGAAATATATGTATAATAGAATAATTATATATACAATTTACACATTTTTAATAAATGGAAGTATATCCTTATCACGAAGCATATTTTTGCAGCTATAACATATATTTTCTTTCCGTTTTTGGGTAAAACTCGATAGCTCTTTTATTTTAGCGTCTGAATCAGTTACATTCGATTTTATACCTCTTTCAGACACAAATCGGGAAAATTCAACAGCCGAAATTGTTTTAGATTCCCCTGAAAGCAAAGAACTGCAAATTTCACATGATGCTGTACTTTCTTCTTGGTTAACTACATCCTTTTTATCTTCAAATTTTGAAAAATTATTGTAAGCAATTTTATTCCCAGTACGTATTATTGTAGAAACTGTGGATGTGAAATTTTTTTGTAGATTTTTTATGAACGACTCTGTGATGCCTTGTATACTGTCAGCGGTACCAGGTATGGATTCATTATATTGCTTACAAACTTTCAAATTACATGCACGTAAGTAAAGATTGACTTCAGGTACACTTAAATCCTTTATCGGACGCATAATTCTTATACCATTTTCTAAACGATCATCGACGAATCCAACGTCTAAAGCAACGCTGCTTCCACGACCAAGTGCAATAGAGGACAGGAAATCAGCTGCTATGTTTATATTAATAGTGGGTATAAAAACATAATTACAATTTAACTGCTGAGCCATCGATGCTATCAACTTTTTATGATAAATTTTAATGAATTCTTTACGGTTTGTTGACGTTTGTATATTAGAATACATGCTCGAAAACATGTTTTCATCATCCAATTTCCGAGCCAGGTAATGCTCAATATCTTTTATTTTATATGGTAATTGATTCGGATTAGACCTCAGATTAGTAATATAACATTCCGTTTTACCATCGCTTAACATAGTATCCTTCATTTCTCGTAAATAAGTTCCATAATCGAGCGTATTTAATGTTTTGTTACGAAGTTCGTAATCGTCAACAATTATAACTTTGAAATTGCAATGTAATCTCTTAAAATTCGATCCCGATTGAGCCGTTTTCAACATATCCAACAATACGACCGCCTCGGCACTACCATCGTATACTACAAGTATGTTCGCATCTCGTGGAACAGCTTTCGAAGATCCAACTGCAGCTCGAAATTTGTGATTAACATAACTAAGAAAGCAGCTCCTGCATTCCGCTTCGCGGAAAACTAGTTTATAGAATTCTCCATTTTGCCCACATTTATTACAAACACCGCTTCTTGTGGGCTCACCAAATTGGCCATCTGCCGCCTCATTTATCATCACATCATCCACAAACTCGTCATCGCCTACGCTGCACATTTTATTCAGGACTTTAGAAGCCGTTCACTTTATTATATTTGCTCTCTTCCGAGGATTGAAAGAAAATTATCGATAGATATAAACCTTCGATATTAAAAGTTGTTTAGACAGTTGAACTTTGAAATGCGCAAGCATGTTAATCCTAAAACTTTCTTATGAGCTGAGAATAACTTAAAAATTTGAAATAATATATTGGGCCTTTAATATACACATAAAAATATCTTACGATTATTAATCATTATTTATGGGGGTTTATTTTGGTACCAGTATATATATTAACGGCGGCCCCGGTGACCGAGTGGTTAGCATTGCGTACTGCCATTCGGAAGCTCCGGGTTCAAATCCGGATGCGAAAAGTTATGGAAAATTAATTTAAATTAAAAATTAAGTTAAATTGCGCAGGCTACAAATACATTTCAAGGAATTATTTCAATAACTGTAAATCACCAACACAACCAACCATTAAATATTCCGTCCCTGTTTGACAGTTTGACAGCGTTAGAATTAATTTCAAAATAACTTATACTGTGCGGTGCAGTTCGTTGGCAAGTTTTCGCCAATAAAATAAAGGCTTCGCGGGTGGGCTTAGCGAAATGTGACAGGGTTAGAAAAAAAATTTCCTCTTGAAAGCTTAGAGCAGGTCATACACATCCTAAAAATATGTGCCGTTCTTATAGTTTTCGAGTTATTTGTTTTTAAAGTTTCAAATTGTACCAAACGAAATTTCCGAATAAAAGTTAATATAAATTAACGGAACAATTAAATGTCGCTTATAATAAAGACCAATAACGTTTACACCGATTTAGTTTAACTTACTCAAATTCACTCATATTGCAGCTGAGAAAGTTCCCTCATTTCACATTCTACCATAATGTTGATAGCAATGTCAGATCGGGAAATATTCAATAGTTGATGTGAAAAACGCTATGTAAATGAAAAATCCAATGTTTTCGATTCAAAAGAAATTTGCTTCAGCAGGAAATGTTAAAATCAAATATTTGATTGTTCTTCAATTGCAATTAAAGATGGTCGTTGTTCGTAATAAAATACCCAAAACTCCTCTAAAAATCCAAAGAAGTAAATTTTCTATCACAGTTCAGAAATATTATGAAAAATGGGGATTTTAGGGCGCTTTCACGAAGTGAAGAGTTTTGTATCCAGGCATCTTTGGGTTCGTATATAGGCATGTTTGATTGCGCATAGCGAACGGATGGAGCGAGAAACTTAAACAATACCTGTAAGTTATATTATATGTATTTTATATGTAAAACTATACTTGATTTTATAGGTACCTTTGGATACAGATTTCTTTTCAGTCAAGTTTATGTTAGAAAAGGATTTAGTTTTGCACTATGGCCAAAGGTAATCGGTTACGAAGAGTATGAAGTTAAATCATCGAATATTTAACTAATGATTATCGGCACATTACTAGTGCTGTTATAAATCGTTTGCAAAGTAAGTGTCCAACGAGGCTATTTATATTTGATAAAAAATGAATGTAGAAAAAGAGTACCATTATAAAAATTTCGTTTTCATTTTATGTGATTTTGCGAATAGTGAAAAATTATTTACTTAATTTTCAGAAAAAGAATTCACTTAAATTTGCTTGCTTGCTTAACTTGAGACATCTTGTACTCATTGTAGCGAGTAGCAAGGTCTAGAAAATTTTCACTCGATGATTCTGTGCACGCAATTGCTTATTCCTAATATATGTGACGAGTAATCGTATTATACTGGCACCCCACTGATAAATAGCTATAAAAAATACATTGTATAAAAATTATTACTAATTTTTAACAATATATTATAAAATTGCAGAATATTTTGAAAATAGTGGTTATTGTGTGTAACTTACTATCCCTGGCCCGACTATAGTGAAAGTGAACGCTAATATCCGGATTGAGAAATTTCGCAGCACCACCAATCTCCTTAAAAAGGGCAATATTGTTTAAAAATGCTTATAAAAAACCCAGAAGCCCTTAAAAGTTGGCTTATAGTAGTTTTGGAGCCATTGTAAGCGATTGAGCTACTTATAAAAATGTTGGTTATTAATTAATATATGATTGCAGATGTGACGCCGATTCTTCCGCTCTAGCTCGCTACGTTTTAGCTTTATTGAAGAAAGATAAACCTGAAAAAGATTTAAGCAAATTAATGATAGAACAACTAGACGTTTTTCTTGGCGATGAGACTAGACCTTTTGTTGAGAAACTTTTCGATGCTATAAATTCTGAGGATTATTTTAATAATACTATGTTGCCTGCATCGGAATCAACTGAAAGCCCTTTTGTTACTGAAGAAATAATTTCGGATATTGTAACTAAGGATATGGATCAGGAAGATGCAACAACTACAGAAATTTCAGATAAAAAAGACAACCTGCCAAATACCGTTTGTGCCGATAAAGTCCAAACACCACCATTAGATGACGTAAGTTATATTTATCGTTATTAATCATATTGTGCGTATTTTTATTTGTTTTGTATTGACAGATCAATGATATGGAACTACTTCGTGGTAACATTTCTGACATAAATGATATCGATGTTCCAGGCCGCACTGTTCATTATCCTGCAAATGTCAAAAGTGAAGTTCCCTCTGTTGCAGTCGTAACACAACAGTCTTATCCAATCCCTAATAATCAAATAGTTCGCAGCGCAAGCCCACCACAAAGAACAAATGCTGATAAGGAAAATCAGCCTCGAGAGACCCGACGCCGTCGCACATCTCTACGATCACGATCTCGATCTCGATCAAGGTCACGATCCAACGAAAGATCTCGAAGATCTCGATCGCGTGACCGTCGGATAAACGAAAGGGAGAAAATGCAACGGCAATTTAGAAATAAATCTCCACCAACTACAGATGCACGATATGGAAGCTCACATGAACGGCGGCGAGGCGGTGTTGGTACTGCTTCAGATCGAAGACGTAATGGCAACAATGGTTCAGACGAAAGGTCGCCGCGTTACGGAGGAAGCGGTGGAGAGGGGGTTGGCCGTAAAAACCGCCAAAATCGTTCAAATACTCGTAGCCGTTCTCCTTCTCCCGATCGTGGAAGTAGAATTAAATGTTCGCCAAATCTGTCACGAATTACTCGTAACTCTCCTGAACGCCATAGCCATCATGCTCAAGGACAGCATGAAACGGAAAAACGGCAGCGGTGTCGTGACTTTGATGAGAAAGGGTATTGTGTGAGAGGAGAGACATGCCCATGGGATCACGGCATTAATCCAGTGGTATTTGAAGACATCAATAATTCTACGTTAATAGGAATGTCTCTCCCTGAATATAATCCTGACGCTCCTGACTTGTGGATGAGATCTTCCGGACCATTAGTTGGCGTTGGATCTAATACTCTTATGGCTAACAGTTCAGGAGTGGGGGGAGGTATTAATGCCCCGGGTATAAATCCATTTACTGGGGTAGCGCGAGGAGGTGGAATAATGCCTGTAGCTGGAGTTGCAGGAGCTGTTGGCTTTCCTCAACTTGGCTCAGACCCTGATAAACAAAGCAACAATCCAGCGGCCATCGGTGCAGATTTTGGTCGTAATTCCAGCACAACCTCTAATTTTCGAGTGGGTGCTCACATGCTAAACTTTCCATTCAACGCATCTGCCGTCACTGCGCCTCTTCAGCGGGAACTAATTCCAATACCTGTAGTAGACGCGGGAAATTCTGGTTCGGGGGGTGATATAAGTCAAATATCGCAGAATAAACGTCGTTTCGATTTAGAAGATTCAGTAGCAATAGCCGAAGGGCCAGTGAAACGCAAGCTACCCCTTAACAGCCGTCTTGGACCACGCTTAACAACTATACAAAATAACTGTTCACTTGAATTAAGAAAAATACCCCGAGGACTAAATACAATCGCCCATCTAAATAATCATTTTGCAAAATTTGGAAAAATTGTAAACATACAGATTACATATGATGGTGATCCAGAGGCCGCTATCGTGACGTTCTCCACACATGCGGAGGCGAACGTGGCTTATCGTAGTACAGAGGCGGTTCTCAACAATCGGTTTATAAAAGTTTTTTGGCACAGCCAAGATACGAGTACACTAATCAATGAAATATCGCCCATATCAATGAGTAGTTCCAGAAAAAGTAGTCAATATCATTTAAATAACGTAGTACCAGTCATACCAACTCCAACCGCCGATTCGGCGAAAACAGCGAATGATACTGTTTCAAATCAATCGGCAAATTCGCTTGCAAATGTGACCAATGCTGCGCCTGCAACGGATCAATCAAACGTAACAAATGTTAATACAGCCATAGTGGCTGCACATGTGCCACCAACTTCTTTGCGTTTGAAAAATAACGTGTCCCGTGGACACAATACAGGTGCGTCAAATGCTAATATACGTAAAAAGCAGGAAGAGCAAGCCAAGGCTGTAGTTCAACTAGCCAACGGTCTCCGCAAAAGAAAACAAGAACTATTGCAGAGTTATGTTAAACAAATGAAATCAGCTTTGGAGTTGGTAGAGCGTTGCGAAATAAATGATCCTCAGCGCAGCAAGACACTTGAAACAATTAAAGTTTTGCAAGAAACTATTGATAAATTACGTAAAGAAATTGCCGCAGAACAAGAGCAAATTCAAGCTCAAATTCAAAATCAGCACCCTCCTCCACCAAAGAAGACTAAGGAGCAACAAAAAAAAGAATTGCTTGATATTGAATTGGAATTGATTGCTCAACAACAAGAAGGAAAC